>JBBMJY010000022.1:21158737-21187264 GCA_037833715.1 Toxotes lorentzi
CACACACACACACACACACACACACACACACACACACACACACACACACACACACACACACACACACACACGGCACACAAACAGATGAGTTTGCTGCCAAAGACACACAAACTTCTGCAGTGTTCACTGTCCAGCTGCATGCAAACATTTTGTTCCTGGCACACACATAAACACACACTTGAAACACATTTTTTTTAGAACCAGCAGAAGCAAATTTAAATTTCATTTGTACATTAACAACATTAAGAAATATGGTTGGAAGCGGACATAGAAAAATGTCCTGTAGTTTGTACAGTGTTGTTCAAACCTGACTCTACTTTAAGCCACAGTAAAGGTCTCACAATGCTTTACTTCTGCTACAATGCTTTTAAAATCTTAACAAAACAATCCAAACCTGCCACATGCATCAGTCCACAGCTTCACAACACCAAAAACAGATTTGGTGAGAACTTTAGATAAAATAAGGACTCTGGGTGCTCATGATTATCGTTTGATATCCAGCTGTTTGATGCCTTTAGAAAAACTGCCCTACATTGTTGTATTGCATGTACACACACACACACACACACACACACACACACACACACACACACACACACACACACACACACACAAACACTCAATTTACCTTTATCAGGCAGAATGAGTTTACAGGGCAAAGCCAAAGGGGTGATGGAGTGCTGACACACCAGAGCAGTGAGACTTCCTGTCAGGGAAGAAAAAATAAAAGCGTAATTATAATTTTACAAACAGACAGACAATCAGAGGACTCTTTATTAGTGTGAACAATTATGTGAAGAATAATGGAGCCAGCTGCACCTCATTGTACTGACCACTAGAGGGTGGCAGACGAGACTCATTAAAATCCTGGACCACTGAGTCTTTATAACCTCACCGGGTTCACCCAGGTGGACAATTATTGGATGCATTTGAGGAAACAAACTGCTTACTGCACTGACTTAGAGAGCTGAACACAGCACTTTAAAATGCCAGCTCAATATAAATGTGCTGTGCTTTATTGTACTTAGAGCAGAGCAGTGTTGGCCTTAGGTTGGTGGAGAGCAGTGGAATTTTTCACCTGCTATTAGTTTTACTGTTTAATGCTATTTTCTGCTTCCCCTCTGCTTCAGTTCAGAGGGAAATCACGTTCTGTTTCCTCTGCAGAAATTTTTTGTAACACTTCATTTTACAGGTCAGTGACTTCTTACCAATTACAGACAAGTAAAATGAAGCGTAACCTACTCTGTTTATTTGAGAGCTGTAGTAAGCCCTCACTTTGCAGATAAACATGTTATAAAACATGAGAGTAGTTTTTAAAAATGGATACCATGCAGGAAGTAAAACAGTCTGCATTAGAATAAACAAACAGTCACAAACAGTATTAACACAACATTAATTTTACTAATAATTTTACACTGTTTGGTTTACTTTGCTTCTAGTTAACATTATCGTGGCCTTGGTCGATGGAATAATCATGTGTACAGGACTGTATTATCCGAGGGCATTATCAGCGCATGGAGAGTGGAGTGTTAGATAACAGAAATTTGTCATTGATTTTGTCACTGATTTTTCACTGCTGCTCCAAACAAGCAGGATCAGTTTATTCTAATGTGGGATTTAGAGGATCTTTGCATCAATGTGATGAAGTCTTTTGATTTGTCAGCTATTTAATTCGCTCAATTACCCTAAAAAGAAACACTGGTTGTATCCGCAAACATTTTCTCAAATGAATTCCTAGAAAATGTACACTATCATGATCAACAATATCAGAATATATAAGTAAACATATAAGATTTTATCACCGACGTCTTGCTCAAATATTTAGAAACGTTCACCAGATATGAGAGATGATGTAGGACAGACTGAATACGTTCACAGTGTCCTCACCAAAGTAGGGCTCATTAGGGCAGCCTTTCAGTCGAACTCCCTTCTGTGTGCACTCTATCAGGAAATGTCTCACCAGCTCACTGGACAGGTCTCCTACTGCGGAGACACAGAGACCAAATCTCAGTATATTTACATATGTACTGTACAGAGTTAAATACACACATGAAAGTTTTTTAACTTTGCCACAAAAACATGTATATGTGTCCAAAATGCATCTCATAATGCATCTTAAATTGTCAGCCTGTGTGTTACTAAGTTACTTACTTAAACAGATTTATCAAATACTATATATATCAGAGAATTACCAGTGGAAATATTAATCTGAGGAAGCAAACTGCACACTGAGTGATTAAGAAGTTCAAAATGTCGGCTCAGTTTCACAGTGTTGTGCTTTTATTTGTGCTTCAAACGTGTACAGCTGAGATGAAATCCAGACAAAACACTTCTTGGCATTTTGAACCTACTTTTCTTACTCTGTTGTAACACAGATGGAGGAGGTGTTGCCACCTTCATAGCCAACCCGTACGCGCCACGAAACGAGTGACTGTCTCTGACAATGAACGAGCCCGGCTCCTTGTCCTTTAGCACGGCAATGGCTGTTCAGTGGGTCAACAGAGGGAGGAAACAAAGATTAGCTAAAGTTAGAAACATCATGTCCAGACTGCACATGGAGGGAAACCTTTGCACAAGGTTGTATTATCTGCTCAGAAGTGGCCGTTTGGCTCTCCGGTCCAAAACCAATATTTACCTTGGTCTCTGGAAATGTCGGGCTTGTACCAGAACTTGGAAGTGTCCTGAACAAACTTCACAGTGTCCTGCTTACTGCCAAAGTCTGCAAGACACAGATTAAAGCTCTACGTTAGGTTTGAGACGGGCTTTAGCCCAAATATGACAAGAGTGGAAAAAAATGAGAGAAAATAAAGTGAGAGAGACTGTTTGAAGACAGTTAATTGCTCAACCCTGGTGGTACAGTACACAACCATGCAGATAATTTTAGTTTGTATGTGAGTATGAGATTTTAATAATTTGGGTGAACTGATCACTTATAAGTCAAAACATGGAGTAAAGTTAATCTGTTTAAACCATAGAGAGAAACACAGGGAGTCTAACCCTAACCCTGGGACAGTATACCTGCTCCGGGTGAAGGGGCCCCACTGAGTCCTCTGAGGGGGTCCGGGGTCATTGAAGACGAGTAAGGGATGCTGATACTGCTACCACTGTGAGGGCTGGAAAACCCGCTTAGAGAAGGGGAGCGGGAGCCAAGATCTCCCCCCTCGCCCCATCTCCTCTTCTCAGGCAGCAGTGGAGCAGGGCCCCCGTCTCCCCCGAGGTTTAGGCTCCCGAGCCCCTCCACGGCCTCCAGCAGGCTGTGATCCAGGCTGCCATTCCCCACCAACAACGAGGACAAGTCCGTGCTGTCTCTCTCTCTGTGGACACCTGGACCTCCACCCAGGCTTTTCAGAGCCCCCCGGGGAGAACTGTGGGTGTTGGGAGTGCTGAGGGACAGGGGAGGTGAGGGCTGGGGGGGATACCGAGAGTTCAGGGAGTTTGGAGTCTGGTCATGCCACACCAGAGGAGGAGTGGCGCTGCAGAGGAGAAAGAGGGAGAGTCAGAGGTAGAAGTGAACACAAACAAACTATGTCTGGTAAATTAAATTCAAACATACATGACACTTCACACAGTGTGTTGGAAAACATTTTCCATTGGATGACTTTCACATTTTATTTTCTCTACAAAACAGTTCGGTACTAAGACTAAATTAAAACGTATTTATGCATATTCAGTCAGGCCTTCATCTCCATAATCCCTGTTACTTTCTGTACAAGTTTGTGGTTTCTATGGACCATCTGACTCACTGTGTTATGTTTCCACTTTATTTTAGTAGCTACGTCTAACTGCTCTGCCTGCACCCAGCATGAACTACAAGCCTGAGCAATAACAGTGTTGTTACTTCTTGTCCATCCATTCAATACAAATATTTGAAATTTTGCTAAACTGACGATAGAGAACCTCAGTTTTGGTACAATGACGCTGTGAAATTATTCTGCTTTTATTTTATACAAAAAACTTTTTTCATGTAGGAACATTAAGAGAACTGATACTTCAGTACCAATTGATTCTGAAAGCGTGTTGGTGCTTCAACAGGTCGGCTGTGATTTGTGGGTCGTTGCATTTGAGTTACAGACAACCAGAAACCAGTATGAGCGAGTGTCAGTTGTTTACTTTATAAAACATGTCAAATTGTTTGTATCCTGAAATGTTAGCGTTGTTGTTTGTTGCCATCTGTTGTAATAATGCTCCACACACAATGTTCATAAAGGCCAACGTTATCTATCTATCTAAACTGCCAGGTGAAATAGCCTAAAACTGGCTTCAAATGATCAGTCAGATTTGACTGATCATTTGAAGCCAGTTTTCAGAACTTGACAGTTTTAGATTCTCAGCACTACAAAGACATTTTGGTTTGTAGTTAGGTTAATAATCCAAAACAAACCCAGCAGCACAGAGTGAAAATTCAATGCAGAAGTTACAAGCTGTCAAAGATTCTTTGTTATGATATAATTTGTTTATGGATGTTATACTAATGTCTTAACATGAATGTGGTCATAATTTGTTCATGTAAGAATGAAACACATAGCACCTTTAGTACCTTTTTTTCAACCCATATATTGTACACTGTTGTAAATGCACTAGGAACCAGGTGTGTGTGTGTGTGTGTATGTCTACCTGTCTGTGTGTGGGAGGGGGCTTCCTGATGACACTGAGCACATGGAGCCAAAAATCCTCTGGCAGGAAGCAGGAGTGACTGACACATCGGATCTGAACAGGTCTCCCTCTGAGGAGCCGCCGCCGTGGTTCATGTTGTCCAGGAAATTCCGGGCATCTAAAAAATAAAAAAGAAAAGAAATGAAAAGAAAAGAAAAGAAAAATGAGGTCAATTCTCTTTTACTACATATCGTCATCAACTAAAAAGATAGAATCAGACACAGCTCTATAAACTGTAATGACTAACCACTACAGTGATACTACCTGCTGCCTGTGTTTGATTTCGTTGGGACCAAACCTTTGTTTGAATAATCAACGTGTAACAGCAGAGCAGAAACACACCTGTCATTTGTCACAGAAATTTCTTTAACCTTTATTTTTTCAGGGACTAATTCCTGGAGTTATACCAGCGTAGGACTATGTATTACAGTATTACGACTGTTTTCTCATAACATCGACATGTTTTCTCAAAGTTTCTTCACAAAATCTCACAACATTTTCTTTCAAAATTGTCCCTAAATCTCTGTGTGGTTGTATCAGCAAGATGTAAATAAATCTAATTTTAACATCCTCAGTTTCTCATTAGATCATCATTCAGTCTGAATCATCCACATCTA
This sequence comes from Toxotes lorentzi, assembly GCA_037833715.1. Lineage (NCBI taxonomy): Eukaryota > Metazoa > Chordata > Actinopteri > Toxotidae > Toxotes > Toxotes lorentzi. The sequence continues at coordinate 21,164,008 of JBBMJY010000022.1, forward strand.
ATAACACTGTGTAGTAATGCGTCATCTTAAAGGCCTGTTGCAGTTCGAGTTCATTTTTATCCAATTATTTACACATAGTGATTGTTTTAGTTTTTCCTTCATATTCCTCCAGGTTGTTTTTTTTTTTAATTCTGAATTCTGAGTTTGAAATTTTGGGACTTACACCTTCACTTTCTCGCTGAGAGTATTAAACTTTTCATGTCAACCTCTTCAGGGAAGCAAATAAGCAAATTTCCCCCAAATGATCCCTGTTTCTTCAGGCTTAAATTGCAGACCTTCTACAACCTCCTCTGGGAATCTGGTTTATTATAATCGTGGCTAATAAAACAAACTGGAACTTAAATTTGAGCAAAGCAGAGACTGACAGTCAATAGTCAGCAGAAGTGTGTGTGTGTGTGTGTGTGTGTGATGTTTACGGGCCTTTCAAACATCCCAACACAACATCCTGACATTCTGACAACACAGTGTGTCATTCAGCAAACACCGGGGCAGGCCTCCTCAGGCCACGGACGGGCCTGTGAAGCACGATGACTCACCATGAAAAGAGTCACTCATTATAAAGAGCTCCTTGTTTCGGACCGCGGCGCCCTCATCCCTCCCTCCCTCACCCCCCTCCCTTCCCCTCTTCCGCTCCTTCCCTCCATTCAAGCACTCAGAGATGGAGGAATTTGGACTCAACCAACAGCTTTGTCTGTGATCACACTAGACAAGGCTACAGCATCTCGAGTGGATTATATAATCACACGTGTGCTGTTAATGAATGTGAGGAATGTGAGCATGATGCAACAGCAACACACACAAACTGCAAATGTGCATTTAATATCTGTGTGTGTCAACAGTAATTACAGAGCACTGAACAAAGTTACACGTCGTATCAGATGTATTTCAGGCACGAAAACTGTCCTTATTTTACATTTATTAGAAACCCACTGCATGGTTACCTGTTAATTTACAGATTAAGATTTTACAAATTAAAACCATCAGTTTAGTATGAAGTAGTCAAAACACTGAAATTTATATTTAATATTTAAATAGGTAGAGGAGTATGCTTCAACCGTATGTGCGTACATCTGGAAGAGCGCAGAAGACGTCGCTGTCACAAAGACTGTCATAACCAGGGCTAATGACAAACCATGGATGACCAGGGAGGTACGAGCAGCACTGAGGGAGCGTGATGTCGCATTCAGATCTGGCAACACTGGGGCTCTCAGAGAAGCTAAAGCCAACCTGAACCATACCATCAAGGCAGCAAAGCGCACCCAAGCTCAGCGGATCCATGGTTTTTTTCCAGGACCAGGTCAACATCAGACGTCTGTGACAGGGCATCCAGTCCATCACAGGTTACAAGGCCGCCCCTGTCAGGAGAGCATCAGCTTCCTCAATGAACTGAATCAGTTCTTCGGACAGTTTGAGGAACTAAACACCACCACCGCAAGGAAAGCTATCCCTCACCCTGACGAGCAGGCACTCAGTCTTGAAACAGTGGAGGTGTGGAGGACCCTGAGAAAAGTCAACGTACGGAAGGCAGCAGGCCCAGACAACATCCCAGGACGGGTTGTCAGGGAATGTGCTGGCCAGCTGGCCTGCGTCCTCACTGACATCTTCAACACCTCGTTGACACAGGCTGTCGTGCCGTCATGCTTCAAGGCTGCCACCATCATACCAGTGCCTAAGAAATCCAACAACACTAACCTGAATGACCTCCGCCCCGTAGCACTGACTCCCATCATTATGAAGTGCTTCGAGAGGGCGGTGAAGGACCACATCATCTCCATACTCCAACCATCACTCGACCCATTCCAGTTTGCGCACCAGGCGAACCGTTCCACAGAGGATGCCATCTCCTCTGTCCTCCACCTGAGCCCGGAATACCTGGAGGATAAAAACACCCATGTGTTCTTCTCAGCCCCCAGCTGCTCACCTTGTTTCTGGACTTCAGCTCAGCGTTCAGCCTGATCATCCCAACCATCCCAATCATCCCAACTTCAAGGACGAGGTGAAACACCTGGTGGACTGGCGCAAAGTCAACAACCTTAATGATCCTTAATGTGGACAAGACAAAGGAAATGCCGGCCCACTCCTCATAAATGACACTGCGGTGGAGGTCGTCAGCAGCACTAAGTACCTGGGGGTGCAAATCACTGAGAACCTAACCTGGTCCCTCAACACCACCTCCCTGGTGAAAAAAAGCACAGCAGCAACTTTCTGCGCCCTGGTTGAGGAGAGCCTCCCTCCCCCCTCCCATCCTGACTACCTTCTACAGAGGCACCATTGAGAGTCTGCCAGCTGCATCTCCGTCTGGTTCGGGGCCTGCAAGGCCTCTGACTAGAGGTCTCTGCAGAGAGTCGTGAGGACAGCGGAGAAAATCATTGGGTCTCCACTCCCCTCCATCCGGGACACTGGGCATAAGCACTGCCTAACCAGAGCCCAACGCTTCTCCCCCGACCCCACCCATCCCCACCATGGACTGTTTTCCATGCTGACCTCTGGCAGGAGGTTCTGCAGCAGGGCGTCCAGATTCAGAGACAGAATCCCCCCCCCCCACCCCCCCTCTCTCCAACACACCCTCCATGAAATATATTTGACTGATGAGCATGAGCAGGTTTATTTTTATTTTGACTGAGAACCCCCAGTCGCTCCAAAAAGCCCCAGACTCACTGTATCAGTGGCTAATATGTTAAGGCATTTGAACCACTTCAATTCTCTCATATGGCACTTGTTCATAAATAAAATGCTGTTTAACACTGAGGAGGATCCAACAGATAATTTTTGCTCAGGATCCCCCTCTGACAGCTTAATCCCACCTCAGTACATTTCTCAATGCAGGGCTTTCACTTGTAATAGTGAGTAGTAAGTATCTCTGTTAAGTATCTCCAACTGCCGGTAAAAAGGTTTTAAGTTTGATGTGACTTTCCCACAGCAGAAGGCTTCCCACACAAATTTCTGCGATGCCTACATTATGTATGGTGTATCAGATATCGCTGATATCTGAAAGTACCAGCAGCTGCTCTGAGCAGGACTCACTTCAACATAGTGTTTCTCCATAAATCTATGAAGTGTGGAAGTTGGCAGAAATGCACAGCAACAGATAAAGTACAATTCTGTGGAGCTTTAATTCAAGTTTTTTCCATTTTTAGTTTTTGTCTAAATATTTTAGAAGGAAATAGTGTTCTCTTTCCACACCTACATGCCTGAGAATATTAAAGTTTTACATACAAAACATCAGTTCTTAAATATTTTCTTCTCCCCCACTGTTTATGGGTATTGAATAATAATATTGTGCAGTTATCAGTATCATGCCTGGTATGTTCGATATGTTAATCTGTGTCCAGTTTATTCATCTTTCTTTGATTTAAAAATGCATAATCGAGCATCTGCTGTGCAAAACAGCCCTTTATATTTACTGTTCTCCGTTTTATTTGAGTGTCCAAATACAATGAAAAAAGCATGTGCACTTTCTGCCATACGATGACCCCACTGTGTGTCTAATACCCAAACACAGGCAGTCACTCACACTCAACTTAAACTCTTAGAGGTTAAAGGTCAAGGGCCCAGAGCAGATTATGCTGTGTTCCGCCTCCAATAAGACCTTACCCTCACATTACTGACACAGAGACACTTAATGCTGACTCCTGCACAGAAAGCAGATAACCCCTGTTTGTAGTTGTTGTTGTTTGTAGGAAACAAACACAAGCTGAGGGGAATGCACTGAGGGCAGCAGGATTCCTCAAACATTCCCACAGTCGCTGTCAGTTTTTCTCTCTCGGGACTTTTCCCAGAGAGCAGCCGGGCTTCATCTCTCTCTGTTCCCACGGCTGATTCCTCTCACTGTGGTTTGTCACATCTGCTGCTCCGCAGCTCGTCCCAGCTCATCCTCTTAATTACAGAACAGCCCTGAACTGCAGCAATACCGACTGACCCCACCCTGACCTCTGACCTCAGGGCAGACTTCACTCTGTAAGGCTTCCCTGGTTGTTATTACGCCCTCACACACCTTTCACCTCATGTTTCCATGTTGATCAGTATCCATAGCTACTCATGTTCATCCAGACAGGGATTAATGAAGAATCCCGGAGAGGCAGACTGAGTGACAACATAACGAGCCCAGTGTGAAACTCTTTCACCTACAAAATAAGAGCTTTCTCTTCTCTAAAATTATCTTTGCTGAAACCGTGAATGTGACAGAAGCTCTGCTTGGCACTAAACATTAATACTAATCTGATATCAACTGAAATGTGTCTGTGTCTGTCATCTGTCTGCTGGCAGGTCAGATTTATGCTGTTTACATATCGATAATATATTTCTGTGATAACTGTGATCTTACTTGATGATTATGTGACATGTGTCTACAGAAACAAATCCTCCAAGTTAAACAGCAAAACATGTTTATAATTTCCCTCCTGAGTGACACAGTGAGGTGTTTTCTGACTCATTTTCTTATTAGAAACTACTTTTTCATTCCATGTACTGTGTACATGTGTTATTGCTTACCTTTGTGTGTATATGTTTTATTTTTATAATTATTAATTGACTCATTCTGTCACTTCTGCCAGTGAAGCTTCATTGAATTGAACTGAACTGAGAGAGCGAGAGAGACAAACATTTGACAGACTCTACCTTCCATGTTACACTTTACTTATTCTCTGAAAAGCTTTGAGAGTTTCTCTTCATAGTGTTTTTTCTGTCTGTTGTTTTCTCCTCACTTATGCAGCTCTGAGAACAAAGCCTCTTCAGTTTAGGTCGAACAGTGCAAAACCAATTCCAGATGGCACAGACCCATGTGGGCACGACTGCCAACCTCCACCAGCCAGTAAACCCCCCCTCCCAAACCCCTCTCAAACAGATACACACACTTGGTTGATGCCAGACAGTGATGGTTTATCTGAAGATGTGCGCATAGCTTCATGCTTGATATAGAGCTGAAGCCCATTAATCAATAGTTAGGTTATCTGGAGCTAAAATCTCCCTTCATATTTCCCACCTCAGACCTCACTACACGAGCAGAATGATATGAACGGCAGCAAAAAGAAAAACAGAGAAGAGTTTCAGAGATGAAAAACATACGGCTGTCACATGTTCAGTGCAGCTACAGAGCTGCTGTGTTTCATCTGACAAAGAAACACTTCTCCGTGTCTCTTTTATTCTTCCACTCACGCATCCAAACATTTACTCGCTCACCAGTGTCACAGAGGACTGAAGGATGATCCTACACACACTTCATTAACCCCCCCGCCCACACACACACACACACACACAGCGATGCACATGGAGGACAACAGTGGGTTTGCAGACTCCCCTCTGACCGCAGGAATGTGAGTGCAAGCACTTTGTCACTTTGTCCACACACACACACACACAGTCTGAGGCTGACAGGTCTGAAGGTCTATGGCATGCTACAGCTGTTCAGAGCGATCACAGGCTGCAGCTTCTCAAAGGGATGAAGGGAAGCGAAGGCCAAAGAGCAGCCCTGAGAAGAAGCAGGAACAAAATGAAGAGGAAGGCACCTGCTGCTGCCCTGAGGCCCACTGAGGCTCCATATTCACCAGAAATACTTTTAAAAATAGTTCAGGGTAAAATTCTTTAGTCCTTATTTATTCTTAAAAATCCATTAAGTTAAATTAAAATGACAGTTGTCAAATATAAATGAACATTTCAACACAGTATACCTGACAGTTTATGAAGTACTGTCAGTGTCCAGTTCCTGTGAATCAGAAGCTGAGCTGAAGTTACTTGAATGACTTCAATTATTTAATGACCTGAGCCAAACAAGATACGATGACCTGAGCTGCACTGATAAAAATATAAATGAAGATAAAAGGATATGTAAATAATAAAAACTCCATACATACCTACAGAGCAATGCCAAGGTCACAGAAAAGAAAAATGTGATGTGGAAATCTGTGCAGGGACTATTAAACCAGGGGAACAGACTGATAAACCAAGCATGTGGACTGTTAAACTGCAGTCATGGACTAAACATCTTAAAGCTCTGCCCTGTCGTATGTAAACAACAAGGAGGCTGACTGGGTGATTGGCTCCATTTTCCACTTACCTGGTTTTAACATGTGATACGTTATCTGGACAATGACATCCAATCAATGGGTGTTTACATTTACACCTGGTATTAACATGCGTTCTCATTATCTCAGCATCACATTATGATCGAATCTCACTATGAAAAATAGTCAGGCAGAGCTGGAGGATGGTCAACTCAAAACATTGCAGTTGACTTGGAGGTCTTCTTGACTGATGCTTCGACTCTTTGACTTTTAGAGGATACTGGGTGTAACTGAGTTTGTTGGATGAGAGCGTTGAGACTGAACCCAACAGTAAATGTGCTGTCAGAACAAAACTAGGAGCAAAGAAAAGAGGCTAAAAGGCTCCGTAAAGCTGCAGAGTTGGTGGTAATTCTCTGTGAGCCTGTGAGCAGGAGTGAGTTATAGTAAAAATATATTCATCAGTAGAGCTTTAAAAATTATTGAGTGCTCTCCGGCAGAGAACATGCAGCTCTCTCCTTGGCATCACTTGGAGCTACATCAGAATGTGATCAGTTGTGGAGCTTTACCCTCCCTACTTCAGTAAAAATCAATCACCCTCAGTCCCTGCTGTGTCGTCCCTCCTCCTCCTATTCAGGAGCTCTGAGTGTCTGAGCAGGACGTTTTTCCGTGGAGAGGATGAACTGGTAGGCGGTCATCTGTAAATCAGATTCCTCTGCTCTCTGCCGCTGTTTGGACTGACAACTTTATCGATTCAGTGAAGTGGCAGAGGAGAGACAGCGTTACGAGAGTGAAGAATAACGGCACCACAAGTGGAGAGAGAGGGTGAAGGGTAACGGTAAACAAGGCTGTATTTAAAGTCAGCACTGTCATGGCTGAGGTGTTTATTGGTGTCTGAAGTGTTCTGATAACGAGCTGATGGCTTTATAAAGGGCATTTAGAGCCACTGCTATGGTTTCACTCACAGTTTGACTTGTGAAACACTAACAACAATAAAGACTGACTGACTCAATCACAAACAGCACTGGTAGGGATGGGTTCTGACAGCCAGGGAAAAAAAGACTGATGATGTACACATACGTGTGATATGATATGTCAGCGACGTGTTTTTTTTTTCATGACAGAGGACGAGCGTTTGGCCTCAGCCTATCACAGGTATTACGCTGTAACCTGGGTCCCATCGGAGTCTGTGATCAGTAGCCAGGCAACAACGACTTCAGGTAACGTTAATCATATTATCTGAGTAATACAGTAGATTCATAATAATATTATATTACTTTTGCCATGTTGCTTTTATTTTAGCCCTGCTACCCTTCAGCTCAGCAGAACGTCCACAGTTTAGGTTTGACAGTTGACAGTTTGAGGGCCAGTGTCGTGCTTCTCTGGTCCTTAAATATTTTTAGTACTTACAGAAAGCAGATGTCTTCATTCTCTAATAAACACATTTCTTAAAAAGACTCAACAAGGGATTCGAAAGGATTTGGATTAGATAAAATGCAATAATCGACCCCCATCCCTCTGTACTACTTCTACTTAATATCAATGATTTCATGTATTGAGAAAGTCTGAGCTGCAAAACTGTCCCAGATATTTGATCATGTTTTGAAGAGAAACTGCTCAGACTTTACACATCTGGAGAAGTGCTCATGGGTTTTTCTCTGCTGGTGGGTTCACACATGACAGTAGTTACAACGGGCCACTGTGCTGCAGGCAGCTCTTTCTAACTTGTTATGGAAAGGTGGACAGATATGGACACACGCTTCGCTCTCTTTGTCAACAAAGTTTTTTTTTTCACTGCTGCTTTGTGACCTTTATGAGCCACCTTCAGCGTGTGTTTCTAAGCAGGTTGTGGCATCTAGGTCAAAACTGGCTAAATAGCTGGAAGGTTCCCAGTGATCCACAGGAAAGAGTTTGAATCTTTGATCATCGGTTTGACTGGATCGTCTCCAGCAGCTTCACACATCTGTGATCATCACAGAGCAGCTGTCATTGAGAAACAAGTCACACTCATGCATCCCTCTCTCCATCAAGCAGAGGACAGGGGTTCATGTAGGCTACTGAACCTACTGAACCTCGCTGCATCCATGAAAAACTGAAGCAGCTGTACAGGTTGTACAAAGACAACAACTCTTTAATCAACATATTTATACAATCCTCATGTAAAACGTCGACTCCTCCTGACGAAACTCGCACATCGGCTTCTGTCAGCTGAAAATCACGTCAGCTACATAATTACGCCACTTGCTACTGAAAACAAAATAACCTCCCTTCTCAACAAGTCAGCAGGAACACAGCATTGGACTCAGTGAATCAAGTGAAATGAAATTTGAGTGTGATCGTCAGTGGACCACAGTCCAGGTTTTCTATATTCATAACTGGGAAGGTAAGCATTGTTGGAGGAAGGGAAGGTTGTTATAGTTTGGACTACTTTTTTCCTGGGTGGTTTCAGCTATGATCCAATGAATCCATCCACCTCCTGTCTTGAGTGGTATGATTGAGACCGACAGGGCGCTGAGTTCAGTCGCTCAGCTCAACATAAAATGACTAATAACTGATGACTCTCAAAACCAAATCTAATTTCAGTTAATTACTACTAAGCTGAAACTTAACTTCGATTTTGAGTTTTTCTGATGACACAGAAAACCGGAGGCAACAGGCTCAGTTATTTGGGCCTCTTTTATGACGACTGGGCAGCATCCAGGCTCTGACTGAGCTCCTTTTTGTCAGTTCAATCCATCAACACCAGGTTGAACTTGCTGTTGTGGTAACTTTCCATAGTTGTAAAATCAGATGCCAGTCGCCACAAGTGGCGACAGGCTGCAAAATGTAGTTCTTAATTGGTACTTGCTTTTTTTTCTGCTTTGCTGCAGCTCTTACAGAGGAAATGTCACATGGACGGCTTATAGACTCCATACTTCCTCTGGTTTCACAGGTTTTGTCATGCTGTTGTAAACTGCAGATGTACCAGACACCATTACATCACCAGAGCTTGCATGTAGAACAATTGATGATCTGGTACGTCTCACACAGGCTGCGATTGTGACAACACAGACCACTCGTTGATTAATGCTCGGGGGAATAAAATCCTTGTTTCCCTTTTTCCATTTTGGTCTCTGCATCCTCCGCTGGCCCTCTGTCCACTGAGCTGTCAACATTTTCCATCCTTGTAGCTTAAATTTTCTGCCTCTTTGCCCTTAATTTCCTGCACTCGTGCAAAAGTCAAATGTTTCTCACACAGCAAAATGAATCGATTATCAAAATATCCACTCAATGTTTCAGAACAGCACTTGTCAATAACTTTGTTCTGTAGAGAAGTTTTCAACCTGCTCACAAGACAAATGCACAGCTTCCTGTTGAGTTTGAGGCTCTGTCTATTTCATTAGAAACTAATCTGCCAGTTGTTTCTTTTGATTAATCCATAATCCATACATTTGGTAGCACTTCATTCATTTCTTGAAAGAACTTCACCATTTAAAGCCGAGCTGTGCAATGAATAAAAGACTCCTCAGTTTACAACAAATTGGAATCAATCGACTCATGATGAATTTAATGCTGTGTGCAGCAGAAAATCCTCGCAAATGAGAAGCTTGATCTAGAGCGACAGATTATTAAAATGATCGATTTCTAAAATAGCTGCTCATTATGTTTCTGAAGATCGACTAATAAACAAAAATATATTGCTTCAGCTCTGTTTGTAAATGTAAAGGCTGAGGAGTTTTACTTACTACTGCAAAAGTTTCAAACTAGTTAACTTGTGGCTCAGCATGTTGTTGCTTTATCGTGTGTGACATCTCTGGTAGATGTGGGAAACACAGCAATAAGCAACCCAACAAAAACAGGAATCTTCAAAGACTTTTTCGGTTCAGCCCGGGTCAGCAGTGCAGAAAAAAAGGGGGGGAAACAGCCTCCCGCGGTTAACCACCAATACATCAGCCTTCCGTGACTGCATGATGGAGGCCAAAACTGTCTTTTAACAGGATGAGATCATGAACGAAGCAATGGAACAAACCACATCACCATCTCACCAAATGGGAGATGTCAGAGGAGCTCCAGACACCGCTGTCCAGAATGTTAGAGCAACAACAAAGTAAACGTCTTTTCACGCACAGAGAGAGAGAGAGACGGAGACATGAGGCTCAGAGGGATCTGACAGAAATTCCAGAAGCTGTCTGCAAAATACCAAAGGCCTGGAGGAGAGAGGGGAAGTGTTTCTGTGCATGTATGCCCTCCTTAAAATTCCCAGGAGCGAGAGATAACGCTGTATAAACAAGAGAGAGAATGAACAGAAAACAGAGAAGACTGGGAGAAGGACAAGGAAAAAAGAAACGAGAAGAGGAAAAGTGTTAAAGTTCATAAACCGCTCAGAAAGATGAGAGTGGAAATGGGGAACTTTGATGGTCTGAAGCCTGTTTATACAAACACGTGAAGAAGATCATTCAACCACACGCATTCTTTCATTGTTCCTGACACATGTGAGCGTGCACGTACATACCCAGAGATGCAGTCATGATGTGACACTCTCAGAAGTAATCCTGAAGTTAGCCGGTTTCCTGTTTACCCCCCAGATTTTGGGATCACTCCTTCCCCTTCCTGCTCCAAAGTCTTTATCTGTCTCTGGTCCGCTCTGCCTCCCCAGCGTGAATGAAACTCTCCCTGTTACCAGAACCTCCTCCTGTCTCTCTGTTTCACTTCTGTCTGCAATCTAAGCCCGACTCGCTGAAGCTTTTCTTTTTTTCTCTCTCTTTTTCTTTCAGGGGCTAGATAGTTTCGCCACCATGCCCAATTCCTTTCGTCCCCCCAGATGGAAAAGTAAGCCTCCCGTTTGTTCCTGGCTTGTTGTGACACCGCTCGACTTCTGGGTTTGTATGGAGGGAGGGACAGAATGAGAGAGGGAGGCTGGGAGAAAGGAGAGGTAGAGAATTTCTCCCCCCTCCCCTCCATCCTTGCCTACATACCCTCCCTCCATGCCTCCCTCCTCTTCCTCTCACTGACCACTGAGCATTGTTCCTGCTGGGCCGCTACGAGCACTTTCTCCCAATCAGAGTGGATTCCAGTGGGGTCAGAGGTCACATGAGGCCTTTTATGGACCACAGAGAGGAGGAGGTGGTGGTGGGGTTTGGTGGTGAGGTGGTGGTTGGCGACCGGGGGGGGGGTTTCTATGGCCTCTCTGTCAAGGCATGTGTGTCCACTCCCACCATCTGCTTGCCACAAACACAGAGACAAAGGCATGCAGACACACACTGACTGTGTCTCCTGCCATGTGTCTAATCTTAGCACATCATAAATTACACCATGAAGCTCTTGATTGAATTGTGTTGAGTTTACTTTTGTTTTGGTGGAAGCATGTGTTGCGTGGCTTATTTCAACCTGGAGTGGACATGAGCTGCGTCCATCTGTGCTGCTCAATTATCAGTCTTCATTTTATTTAAAGGACAATAGAAATGTAAACAAAAGCCTTTAAGAGCATGAGAAAACAGTCAACTCAGATTTAGACGTGCTAACTGTTAATGGACTGCTGGCCAAGGCTTCACAGAAGAATATGAGAGTATGAGGGTTTCATTTAAAATAATATGAGAGTCTGATTTTCCAAAATGTTGAACTGTTCCTTAAAAAGAATTGTTAAAAAAAGTTGCAGGTTGTGTCTTTAAGACACAGCCTTGATCAGAATTGAAAAGAAAATCCATCTTGTCAACAATAATAATAATTTAAAAAGTCGTTACTGAGAAACTAGCACTTTTCATTTTGGAATACTTTGCCCCACATGATTAGATCTTACCCCGCTATTAAAAAGACTTTAAGTTGTCTAAGCTGTTTTCTTTAGCTTGATAGTTGTTGTAATAACATGACAAGTCATACATACATTTTAATTAATCATTAGTGCAATAATCTTATTATATTTTCATACTTTTCTCTGTGATTATTGATTTTCTTTTATCGTCTTTACTATTTTCAGGTATTTGCTCATTAGTCAACATTTGTCATTTTTAAATATACTTTATAAATGAACTGAACTATAAATGAACTACTTTTATTATAAGTGACTTATAATAAAAGTAATATAGGCCAGTTCTGTGACGTTACAGATGCAGATACAGGATCAGAGAACAGTAATAACTTTCATTTGGTTGTTGTTTGTATTGGAGAACTGTTGATCAGCTTTACAGCGACTGCAGCTTCAGTCCTTTTGTTTACTCGTGGATCACAGATCATACGTTTCGTTCAGTTGGTAATTAAACTATAAAACACTGGCACTTCAAACTTTTGAGATCTATCATCTGTCTCTCAGTCATCACCGACAACCAATCTCATCGTCTGAAGGAGAACCACTCCCCTGTACTTTCCCCTGACCTTTGACCCCCTGAGCTTCAGACAGTCCAATGTTTGTCTGAGCCGACCATCTGCCTTTGCTAAACCTCAGCTCATAACAACATCTACATTCCTTTGGCTGAAACCTACTTCCGCTGGCTGAGAGCTTCTGTATATAACAGTTTATTTTGATTCGGCCTCATGTACACAGAAGAAATGTTATTACATAACATGTCCGAGCTGAGCTGTCACGAGGAAATGAACGTTCACAAGAACAGAGACAACAGCAGAGTTCATCTCTGGGCTGATGCAAAGCAAAACACCACGATGAATTGACAAAGGCTAAAGTATGGAAAAGACAGAAAGAACGTCTTTCATCTGTTGCTGTCAGATGAAAACTTTTTATAATGTTACATGTAATTTTGTTGAATTCTGTGTTTCTCTGTCTTTCACTGATTTCTTTAACGTTTTGTAATTTAAATTAAGGTAATACATATGTTGTTGGCGTCTGTGTTTGAGCCTCACCCACACCAGCACATACGTCATGCTACAATCCCAGCATTCCCAGCATGCTCAGCCTGGTGATAACACTGTGGGAACTCATCATGCTGCAGGGCTCAGTGTGGCACTGAGTGCACCACTGTTGTTCTGCTGCTGCCCACAGTAATCACTCCCCACATTACAGCAGCCTTGGGTCAATTTGTAATTACAGTAATGACTGTAAACATAAAATAAAAAATAATTTAAAGGGGGAAACCTGACTGTTCTGTCCCGACATGGCAAATTGTTTCCCAGACTATCGTCTGCCTTCAACGTGGGAAACAGGAAACTCTCGCCTGCCCCCAAAATGGGAGCGAGGTAAAGATATTCTGTGTCCTTTGTTAATTCTTCTGTCCATCCAGCAGAAAGAAAGAATCAGGTGTTTTTCTGTACACAAATAATAATTACTATTTCATCAGCTCTCTCTCCATCCTGCCGCCTCTTTGTTCTGACAAACATGTTTACCATGGACACACAGACCTGCCCTTTAAAACAGTGAACTGATCTGTCTGCAGTACACAGGGAAATGCCATCATAAATATCACTTTATTTTTGTTATCAATATGTTTTGGGAAAAATATTCACAAAACACCTTTAAATAAAGGAGTCGAGCTGCTTCCTTTAGGGTGGAGGTAAATATGGACCCCCACAGGGGCAGCAGATTCAAATCTGTATATGCAGTAAAATGACATTTGCTCATGCTGCCTGTAATGCAGCTGCTCAGTTGAGCCTCTGACTGAAACAGAGGCTCAACAGACTGAATATTAGCTCCGGGCTCTTTAAGGCCCCCAGTCCAGTCTGCTGAGCTGCAGCACCCAGCGCTGTGGTGCTTGTGTGCACCGCCTCGTCCTCTTAACAGTGTGGAGGTTCTGAAAGCAAACTGTAAAACCACTCATAACATCATTTATTGGAAATGGCAGCTTCTCAGATCTGTCTGAACATGTTCATGGACAGTGCAAACATCCACAGCAACAAAGATCACAGTGGGACGTCTGTCCCCTCAGCTGTGGGCTCACAGATATTACTTTTCATCTCGGTTTTTATCAGTAAATTTTCATCTAATGTAAATGTGTCTCATGTCGTCACATCACACGTGGTCTTTTCACTGTAAAAGCACAAGAAGTTGAGAGCCACCACAGGAAAACGACAGCCACTGAGATCAGATAGGAAACTCAGCCACTGAAAGACGCTTGTGTTGTTTGACACTACAGTAAATTCCTTCTGCAGCTGTGTGGTACATATCTCCTCAAGCAGGATGTCCCAGCAACAAAGGACCCTCCCCTCTCCTCCTGTCCCCTCCCAGAACAGGACGTGAGTGGACATCCTGCCAGCAGTGGTCTCTTCCTCTGTTACCGTCTGCTATTATTAACAAGTGTCCAGCATCAGCTGTCCTGCATGGGCCTGATAGGACGTCCAAATACATTTTTTGAGGTTTGAGACTTTCTGTCTCAAACCTAAAAATATTAAAAACAGAGAGCATAAATAAGCCACCTGTCTGCCTCTGACCAGCCATGACTTACCAAAAACAGAGCCGTGCCCACATATCCAGCCAGTAACAACAAAGAACTGGCCAGGTGTGTGTGTGTGTGTGTGTGTGTGTGTGTTTGGTACGTTATGCCAGGAGAACATTCCAGCCGTCTCTTGAACACTGTCCAGCAGCAATCAGGAGCTCAAATGTTTGGGCTCAGACTTTAGCACTCTCACCAGCCAAACATGCGCACACACACACAGTCGCACACACTCCTGGGAAAGTGTACCTTGTGTCCAGCTGTGTTGGTCCCACTGCCCGCCAGTCCTGAGCTGGGAAAACTCGGAGAAATGTTTCACTGGGAAGAGAAGGAAGACGCTGATAAGATTTCAAAATGTGGACACACCCACAGCAAGAAGTCTCCGTTTTGACATTATCACTTACCATAGGGCGTTGGAGGAGACACTGGGAAGGCCGGAGTCTGTGGGACGCTGTCCGAGCTGTCCGTTCGTCCCTGATAGTCCATGCTGTTGGCTTTGTGGAGATGGTCATGCTTTAAATTAGAGCAACAAGATAAAGGACGTAAGACAAGAACAAGGGAAAAAGTCAAGAGCATGATTTTTTTTCTAAATCTTATGAGGTGACAAGCCTACATGCGCGCGCACACACACACACACACACACACACACGCTAGCAGAAATCAGTCTTGTGATCTGTGTGTGGCTACAGCCTGTGTTTTGGTGTAAACACTCAGACCATTCATGCCACCCAGCCATAAGAATGGGTGCAAGAGCAGAAAGAAGAAAAAGAAAAGAAAGAGACATATGGAAAGAGTGACAGATGGAGAGAGAATGAGGAGGAAGGTAGAAAAGAAATGTGCGAAGACGTAGACAGTTACACAACAATGATCTCAACAGAGATCCTTCTCCGTGACAGATTTTAAAGTGATAACTCAGAGTCAACCTTTGGTTTAATTCAGTAACACATTATCTGACTCTCCCTCAAAGAATCACAACACACAACACAAACACAGCGCCCGTTACTGGATCACTGTTTGCATGTTCAGTGTTTGTCACAGTTTATACTCGGTGTGAGTTGTGTGTGTTTGCATGCTTTAGTTTTTTGCTGTGGAGTATTTCCTCATGTTGTGTATGTGTATTTACATGTGTGTTTTGCCCATTCTGTTCTTGTCTGTGTTGAAACTTACTATCAAAGTGGATATCTGTGATCTATTTAGTTGAAATATCTGACACTGACAGTCTGTGTGTGTGTGTCTGCGTGTGTCTGTATGGGGATAACAGCTGGACTGCAGAGACTCTCTCTGCTCTCTGGACTTTTAATTACCTTGTTTTAGAAGGTCAGAGCTGTCAAGCTGCTCTTCCACTCAACATGACGTCAGGACTTTGGCTTCTCTGTTAGTAACTTATCAATTAGCTCACTAATGTTATATTATCTTCATGTCCTACTAGCTAACAACAGATTGCTGATAGTTTGATGTAGCTGTGTCGACAATAAACTGGTTTGGAACTGGGTTTTTTTTTAGTTTATGTGACCAGTAACTTCCAATATGATAAAAACATAAACTTATGAGTGACATTAGTCACTCATAAGTTTATGAGAACAGGAAACTGTGTTTACCCGAGACAGGGAGAAAAGGGGACTGTGGACTGGGGATCCCCTGAAGGTCTGAGGTCCGCCCCCTCTCCATCCTGGACTTTGTAGGCCGGCGTAGTCTGTCATATCACTGACCTGCTTCTGCTGTTTCCACCCTGATCAGAAGCAGAGAGATAAAGAGAAGGGTGAGGGAGGGGAGGAGTACGGGTGGCAGAAAGAGAGAGCCAGACAGTCTGACAGATTATGATCAGAAACATAATCAAAGACTCAAACTCTGTCATGTGCTCCTCTGTGAAATTAAACATCCACCAACAGTTGTGTCTATTCTTATAAAAAAAAACCCACAACATTATAGAGTATTAACACTTTGTTAGGACCAGATGCCAATTTGGCAATAAAAGGTGATGATGGCGATTAGTGTTTGGTGTGTTTGTGTCTGACAAAAGCTTCTATCAGCGTGTTCATCAGCAGAACGTAGCTGCTCCCATCAGGGCTGAGCGTGTGTGACTAACCCAGACTTCACCGTGACCAGATGGTGGAACATCACTGCGTTTCGTCCGAAAAACATCTGTTAGAACAATCAGTCGTTCTGTTTTCAGATGTGAACAGATCATCGCCCCCTGGGCTGGAACTCATCCACCCTCAGAAACCTATATACTCATATATATACACGTTATACAGATACTGTACAGCAAGTCGCCTCTGATGAATGTAATATATGAATATGAAACAAACTGATAAGCAAAGGCTGCATTTTAGCTTAATGCATCAGAATTTGTTTTTGTTTTGGTCAATAAATAGCGAGAAATTTCCACTTTTGCTCGCTGCAGAGAACTGACAAATTAATTTTGCACCCCAGTCAGTACAGATCTCATTCATCATAAGGTTTAAGGAATCCTCATCAGAAATGTTTAGTTATGTAACTGATCATCTTAAAGAGTTAATATTTGTTAATATTTTAAATGTAGAAAAATTAGAAAACTGTCTGCTGCACAGGGAAAAATGTTTTCTGGCTCTTTATGTTTACTGTTCGCAGTAAATACAGCAGAGCAATAAAAACTATTATTGGCTGAGGGACGGCCTCAGGTTAGAGACTGTCAGTTTAGCTCCTCATAGCAGTCAAGTGACGCTCACCTCGCAAATCATAACGGTCCCTCAGGAGTCTCCTGTGTTAGGTTCTAAGCAAAAATTATTAATATTTCAATATTAATAATTTGGCCAAATTTTGAGCCAACTTTTTATTGATATTTATACACAGAAACACTAAAGTTAGAAATGTGACACTAAAACTTGAAATGCAGGTAACATTTGACAGTTATACTGTGTAAACTTTATTCTATACATTTGGGTCATTTTGCTCAGCTAGAACAATAAAAATGATTTGATTGTTTTATTGTTTTACTGTGCTGCAGCCTGGAAACACTCAAAACACACCGAAACTCAGAAACCAGCGGCTGACGTGTGTGTCATAATAGATTCACCATATATGGGCTCAGACTCAATTCGGCACATCAACTATAAACAGTGATGAGGAACATTGTGAGCTCAGCTTTCACTGTGAGCATCCATCATCTCAAAATCACATGAAAGGACAAGCCAGATCAACTGAAACTAATCCAGTTACTCTCCCACACCAGAGGGTCTGCTGAGGGTGCCTTTACAGAGGTGCAGGCTCGGGGATCACTTGATACCCACTGTACTCGTAAGAGGGCTACTCTCTTTTGAAAAAACAAAAACCTCAACTCTGAGATGATGAGAGGGAGAAGGAAGACTTGATGCAAACACACAGGGGAGCAAAGTGTTGTGTCAAACTTCAAAAGCATTCCTGATCGCTTACAAACTCCCGCCTCAAAACATCCCCCTGAAAAACACATGTTCCACAGAGTCGCTGTGCAGGGAAACATTAGAGTTACTGCCTCGAATGTGACCTTGAGAAATATCAGCCTCCAGCCCCCTCAAACACTCGCTGACCTACATACATACAAACACACATGCTCCATCTCCTGTGCTAAAATCCCACGATTTTAAGAAAACTCAGTAGACCTCTCGTTGACCTGACGGTGAACAAAAAAAATGAAAGGTCAGAGGTTAATGCCAGCAGTTATGTAACCCTGCATGGCACATGGCCGCGGGTCACCGGTAACCACAGCAGAGACCCTGACACACATGATTCAGGAGCTGTCACAGCCATTCTCATCAGCTCTGGACTGTCAGGGAGCTCCCATAAGGAACCATCAGGCCACTCGGAGGTTAGCTTTGAAGGAACAGCTGCTTCGTACGCAAAGAGCTGGCATGTGATGACGTCACTCGTGCACCTATGACCCGCGGCTCTCAAATAGAAAATAAATCAGGGACGGAGGTCACAGCAGAAATGTACCTTTTCCTCCAGGCTCTGTCCCCAGTGGATGCGAGAGAGAATAAATCTGTCATGTGCCAGTGAGGTGAGAAGGAACAGTGAAGAGGAGGCAGCGCTGACACATGTGGATCAGGACGACAGGCATCATCCAACCCTGTGTCCTAG
Organism: Toxotes lorentzi; assembly: GCA_037833715.1. Taxonomy (NCBI): domain Eukaryota; kingdom Metazoa; phylum Chordata; class Actinopteri; family Toxotidae; genus Toxotes; species Toxotes lorentzi. Next base: position 21,182,453 of record JBBMJY010000022.1, read on the forward strand.
AAATTAACTAAAGTGTGATGGAAAATACGTTCTGTTGGACTGTAATCACTGACTGGATGATGTTCAGAGACAAACTGAGAGTCACCAGGGATGGTGGTTTAATTTTACCATAAATAAACAGGTTGTGTCTAAAGTCACAGTGAACTTTTTCTGTCTTAAACCAGACCAGGATCTTTCCCGCACCTTAACCAAGACTTGTGTGAGTCTGAACACAGCCAGAAAGCAGTTTAATAATGCTAGAGTAACTCCACATGGGTAATGTTAACTGGCCACTACTCTGATAAATCATTTTTGGTCTTTTTCTAAGGAAAAGCTCCAAACCGTTTCCAGCTTCTCAGATGTGAGAATTTGATGCTTTTCTTTGCCAAACATGATAATAAACTGATTATCTTTGTGTTTTTGACAGTTTGTCAGACAAAACAGGATATGTGAAGACATGTGGGTGTCTGTCTTGAGTCCGAGTCATGTTTCTGTAGTCCTCTGCAAGTACCTGTCCTCAAATTATGTCAAGTTGACTGTATTTACCAGGTTGTCTGAGCAAACTGGTTTTACAAAGAACAAAAGACTAAAGAGATGAGACGTCTTTTAATGTGATAAGTTTAATGTGTTATGGGACCAGCACCGTTGCTCATGTGACTCTGTCTTCTGTATATTTCCATTCAAAATAAGAGACTGGAGGGTAAACGCCACATTGTGTGGAGAACAGAGGTCCTGATTTTATGCTGCTTACATAGCAGGAATATCCTCTACCTGTTTAATCAAACGGCTCCACCCTTTCAGCAAACACCTCGCACACGTACAAACACCGTCTGTAACAAACACAGACGTATCCCTCTCTCTCAGGTGGAGATTTCCACAGTCAGGCAGCGCTTCAGTCCTTCATGGTTATAAATACACCTGTGCCACCAGCTTGTTGGCACAGGTGTATTTTTCTTCGTCATGATGTGACAGTGGACTGTTGTGTGTCTCTGTACGAGCAAAACTGTGTTGAAGGAGCAGTTCAGCCAAAATATTTTGTCACATGCCATGATTTTGGTTGTAAGTTGTGTGTGTTTGTGGCCTCCCACACCCACATGTTAAACCTTTATATCTAATGTGTAGAAATTTAAAAAAAGATGGCATTACATTATATTATGGTTTAAATATCTTCAATAACTGCACGCCTCCCTCCAGAAGTCCTGTCCTCACAGTGAAACTCTGGGTTTAGCAGTGGCAAGCAAACCAAGAACAAACCGTGTAAATAAAATAACTTTGGATCCAGCAGGAAGCAGCAGAGCTTCACTGGGATTAGCTTCTCTGATATAACCACTGAATTTCAAACTGTAATCCCTTACAACACACGTCATCGCGTGTGCACTTTACATTATCAGAACATATTTTTTGTTATTTTTCATGTATTTTAATTGGTCTTACCTGACAGATGTGCATTTCCCTTGTGGCTGAGGCCGTTGGTGTGGAGGGAGGAAGAGCGGGACGGGGGGGCACAGCGAGTAGGAACAGGGACAAAGGTTGGGTCCAAGTCCAGAATCAGCTGGTTCAGCTGCTCTATGGACTCATCGATGTCTGTGGTCAGCGACGCCAAGTCATCCTCTTGGCAAGACTGTGTTTTGTTATCTGTGTTTTGTGTGATGTTGTGTGTGCCGCGCTCGTCCACCAGTCCTCTCTGCACGGCCTCCCTGCTGCTGATTCCTCGGGGTGGTGTGTCAGGACCTACCAGAGGCGGCGGCCTCTGTTTTCTCACTCTGCTCGACCTCTCCTCTGCATCCACTTCAAAGTAATTATCGGTGATGACCTCCACCATCTGCTGCTGCCGTACCCAGGAGTGTGTGGAGTACTCCGTTTGGACCGACCTCTGAGTTTCAGGTAGATTCCCTGAGGACAGGGAGCAGATTCTGCTTGAGCTCGGCGTGTCTGAAGCAGAAGCTGCCACATCATCCACTTCATCCTCATCATCCAGTATATCAGTCTCCCTCTCGCTGGATGAAGCCTCTCCGTTGATAGTGTGTCCCAACCCAGACTCATCCCCAGCCATCTCCTCCTCCCCTCCGCCGCACGCAGCAAGCTCGGTCATGACCTCCAGAAGAGGCTGCACAATCTCAAAGTCCAACCCAGAGAGCAGCTTCCCTGCCTGTGTGCACTTGTCCTGTGAGGCCCCTCTCCTCTGTTTGGCTCCGGTCCTCCCCTGTGAGGCAACAGACAGGCCTGAGTCACTGCTGGCAGACGGAGCTCGGTCACTGCAGCTGGGGCTGCTGGTGGTCGGGGGGAATGAAACTCCCTCCTCGCTGCTCTTCTTCCTCACTCTGGTGAACAAGCTGCCATTTCCAGGGTGCAGGACATGAGGTGGAGCTGTGAAGACAAAATCACTGCGATCAGAAAGTTTACATGTTGACAGAAGAGTGAAAACAGATGCTACAATGAAAAATGACCATCAAAGTGCACATAGTTACGTCTTTCAATTTAATTTAAGATACGCATTTACCACCAAGAAAAAAACACCAAATATCACATTTAAGAAACTTGAATCAAATATCATGTTTTGGCATAAAAAAAGACTTTGACTCTGTTCATCGACTAATTGATTAATCAACAATAACTTGAATTCAGTCATTTTCCTCAAAAAAAGTTTGACTAAAAGTGGAAATGAAACCTTCAAATTGAACATATTCTTGGCACACGTGACTCCATACCTGCACCACCACTATATATGTGATTCATTATGACACACACATACACACACACCACCTGTTGGACCACAGCCATCACTCCAGACACACTCCATGTAGATAACACAGAGCCCCTTTGTGTGAGCTGGCGGATGCATATGTGTGTTATGTTTGTGCGTGTCATGCAAGGGACGTGTCTGTCATAGACGTCTACCTGAGGTCAGATAGAGCCGATTGTACACCCATGCACACACAACAGATCTCTAAGTCTTGCAACATTGGAAACACGCAAGTTGAAATCATTAATCAATCAGACGATCAACAGAAAATTAACTGTTTTGGTAATCAATTCATCATTTGTGTTCTTTCCTTTTTTTTAGCATATTTGACAAATGCTCTCTTCTTCTGGATTCACAGTGGTGAGGATTTGCTGGGTTTTTTTTTTTTTTTTTTTTGCTGTTGTGACAGTAAACTGAAAATCTTTAGGGCTTGGACTGTGAATTAGACCAAACACGTAACTTAAAGATGTCACCCTGGGCTTTAGGAAACTGTGACAGGCACTTTTTTTCACTGTTTTAAGACATTTATTAAACTACTAAAACATACCAGACAGTAACATATTTTAAAAAAGAGCAAGTTCCTTTCTGAAAAAAACTTAGATCAGATAAGACTGTCTAGTACTGTGACTGCAACAATACATACAGTGCATACCAGAGCTGTATGAGCACAGGCTCTTGAGTCCAGAGAGGCAATAAAACTCAAATACCAGACATGCATGGTAAAATCTCACAGCTGGCTTAATAGGTCTCTCTCACACACACACACACACACACACACACAGATGCACAGATGAGAAATACACTCACAAACTGATAAACACACTGTATAACTTTTACAGAACTGTATGAACTTCAGTTAAAAGAAACACACTACCACGACCAAAACCAGCATCAAAAAGCAGCTTACTTTACCGGCAGCCGGGAGCAAACTTTCACTGTTTCCCTCTGCGGACTTAGAAACAGGATGGAAATGATTGCCTCCCTTTGCAGTCAGAGAAAGAGGAAAAGAAAAACAGATGACAAGCAGAAAGGAAAGAGGGACAAGGACTGAATGAGAAGGATGAGGAGAGAGAGGAGACTGAAAAGAGCCAGACCAGCTTGGTTGAAGCCTCTTTTTCCTCCCCTGCTGTCGTCCTCTCTGTCTCTCTGGCTGCCACAGGAAGACAAGCAAAGAACATTCTTTCTCTTAAGGTGCTAACAGCCCCCCTGTGTCCCCCCCTCACTCCCTCTCCCTCCCTCCTCCCCCCCACCTCCTACTCTCTTTCCCCTCTCTCATGTCACTCCTGCACTCCTTCCTTGCCTGCGCCGTCCCTGCACTATGAATCCCCGCCTTCTCCGTCATCAAGAAATCAGCCATTGCTTTGCCTCGTCGCCCCTTTACCCCCACCCCCCACCTCCTCCCTCTCCCTCCCACCCGCATCCTGTCCAGGGCTGACACAGGTAGGCAATGCTGTGGAGAGATTGTGTGTTCATGCATTTTTATATCAAAGGGGGAAGCAGCAGAAGGAAACTGAAGGGTGGATCATTCACTAAACTAGCAAGCACGTACACACACACACACACAGGTGGAGGAGTTTGTGGAACACACATCACACACTTTAAAAAAAAAACAAAACACAAAGCACAAGGACCTTGAGCTGGCCAAATATGGAGAGGGGAATGTAAACATGGGGGCGGGCTCTGGAGAGACTTGTGTGCAGAAGGGGGATGGGGGACGTACTGGACAAATTGCAACCTGCAACTTGAACCTGAAAGCAACACATACAGATAGAAAGAGGGAGACAGTAGATCAGATAAAGAGGGAGAGAGGAAAGGGAGAGAGTGAAAGAAGATGTGGAGCTGGAGTGATAGAGAGAACGGAGGGGAGGGGTGTGAGTCGGCCAAGAGGGTAAAGTAGAACCACCTGTGGTTGAAAACAACATTCTTGCAACTGGCTGCGTTGCTAAGTAGCTGGCATCCTCATTATGCTCATGTGTGTGCTGGCGGTTAAATGTAATGGCCATGTGTGTTTGCAGAAATGTGTGTGTGTGTGTGTGTGTGTGTGTGTGTGTGTGTGTGTGTGTGTGTGTGTGTGTGTGTGTGTGTGTGTG
>JBBMJY010000022.1:21189840-21239652 GCA_037833715.1 Toxotes lorentzi
GTGTGTGTGTGTGTGTGTGTGTGTGTGTGTGTGTGTGTGTGTGTGTGTGTGTGTGTGTGTGTGTGCGTGTGTGTGTGGGGGGCTGATGTTTCAAACTGAGTCATTTCTGTCTCTTCTGCTTGAGTTGAGAGACACAGTGAAGCCGGGCAAAGTCTTTGTTCATCAGACGCACTTGTAGCCTAAATAATGAGTCTGTGTGTGTGTGTGTTGTACATGTGCAAGAGTGTGAGTCCAGGTGTTTGAATGCATCAGTCAAACACACAAATCTGGGGGTTGGCACTCCCACAAGGGGTCACAAAGATACATTTTAGGGGTCGTGACATTTCTAACAGAAAAGGAGAGCAAAAAAAAAAGTTCATGCTGCTCAACATGAAACTTATTTATTTAATGTCATCTAATGTTTGCTTTTATGTAAATCACTGGATGATTTTCCTTTTTCGGGACTCAAAAAGTTACTTAAATGAAACAAAAGATAAATAATCTTCTCTACATTTTAGAGAAGGTCTGGTTAAGGTTTAGTCATCACTTGTCTTTTTTCTGTGTAGGCTGTAAAGTTTCACATCCATTACTAAAAGACATATTTTTTTGAATTACTCTTATTGGTGTCTTTCCATGCAAACTGCCTTCAGACTGAGCTGTAACATGAGCATTGTTGCTGTGAATGTGTTAGCATGTTGTCATGCTTGGCCAGTTTGTTGGTTTTTACTGTTTATGTAGCAACAAGCTTCATTTTTAAATGAAAGAACAGAAAAAAAAATCTGAGAATAAATCTACCTGTGATCTTTTCAGGACTTTCAGAAAGAATCAGCTCCACTTTTCCATCTTCTGGGAATCGAGGATCTGGAACATTATATAAAACCAAGATCAGACAGCTGGACAGGCAACTGTACTGGACCTGTATACTTCACACCTGCACAACTGATACGGGGTCCAAGGTTAGTTCAGGTGTTTGCGTTGGAGTGGAGAGACTGAGGGTTTTATCAGTTACTGATTAAGACTGATAGTGCAGTAGTGGAATAGAGAGTGATAGCAGTTGAAACAACAGTTGGCGGTGTGCAGAGTACGGCGGCGGGTTATAAATACCTTCACTGGCACAGTCAAGGTCCGCCTTCAGGAAAGTGAGGGTGTGTCCGTGTACGAGTCCTGTATGAAACTGGAGGCGGAAGATGACCTGACGGCTGGCGGAGCGGCTGTTTTTATCATAACACACCACCTGAAGTCAGAAAATAATGACACGAGCACACATGAACATACTGCTCTGCTACAGTCATGCCTCTCTGTTGAACAGTCAATCCTAATTTCAACTACAGAGTATTTTAGTTAGTATATATGAATGTGACATTTAGATGAAGCACAAAATCCAATGTAAGAATAAAATAAAGAGTAAATATTTACTTGGGTTTAATGAAATCTTTTCTTTTCAGGAAATTTCTTTTTTCCCTAGAATTAGTACCAAATAACTTTTTCTTTCCAGAAAATCTCTTGGAAAAATAGTAGAGTAAATTACAGCAATATTTAAAATATAATATCTAAAAATTAAAATTAAAAAATTTAAATTGGCCTTTGAGGAGGGAGAATGGACTCAACAGAACAGCAGACAATAACTGTATTTACAAAAATATATTCAGTTTCATATATTAAAAAAAAAGAAACATAACCTTTTGATACACAAATACAAGAAGAAGCAGTAAAATGGGGCTGATGCAGGTTTTGGCTTTCCCCCTTCTGGGTCCCAATAACAAACAGTTTATATTTTCTGAAAACCTCCAAATGATTTAGAAACTGTTGAGCCCGTTCTCATGATGAAGTTCAGACCTGTCCACTCACCATGATGTCCCCTTTGAGCAGCTGAGCCGGCTGGAGCACAAAGTAGAGCCGGTCCATGTGTCCTACAGCGACATGGCTGTGACGGAGAAAGACACGCGTTACATGTTATATCCCATGTTACATTCAGAGATGTTGTATTATGTTGTTCTGTATTTCTTACTAAACCGCTGATGTGCAAACAGCTTGGAGGCTCTGGTAGACTCTCAGGAAGAGACTACATCCTGAGAAGAGAGGACGAAATGATTAAAAAGCTTGTGAGACCTGGTTCAGTTTGTGATTTTGGGCTGAATCAAACCAAAGGTGAAAATTGTGGGAGAAACCTGGTGAAACTTCAGATCATTGTCCTACATCTCAGTGTGAGACACTTCCACCCACACCCTCAGTTTAGAGGTTCAGAAACCAAACAGCTTTCTTCAAGATTTAAGATTTCGTTAAGAAATTCAAGATTTCTGATTTGGGCTTTAAAAATCAGTTTGACTCGTCTGGACTGGGATGAGTCGAGTTTAACTAACTAAAAACAGGTCTGAACTCATTCGATCCGTGACCTCTAACCCGATGTGAAAACTGTGAGAAACTGTGTGAAACATTATACAATAAAATGTGGAGTTGAGCAGGAGCAGTGTGCGGGACTTTTTTATTTATGTTTTGTTAAGACTGAAGAGACACTTTCCAAATCAGCTGCATCTGAGACAGTTGGGTCACTGAGGAGGATTTTTTTTTTTTGTTTTAGGTCTTGCTTTAATTGTGTTGGATTGTGTGTTTTGTAGTTCTGCTCACACAGCTTGTGTTTCCAAAATTTCAATTTTGCTAAAAAAAAAAAAAAACAACAAAACAAAACAAACAAGCAAGTCTAGACACTAAAATACAGACAGAGAATCTGGACATTGTAATGAACACAAAGTCAGTGTTGCATTACAGCTGTGTAATTACTTTAATTTAGTAGAAAAGGAGGAGACACACAGGATGGAAGACTCCTACGATGAGCTGCTACTGCTGTTTATCTGCTTCGTTTCCTCTAAGTCAGATCAGACATTTACTGCTCACCTCCGTCTGGTCTTAGTTTGGGGAGTCCGTGAAGAACGACACAGAGGAGGAAAGACGGAGAGGGACTCATCCTTAGTCCTCCTTTCAAAATGCTCCCCAGCATCCAAACGTACCTGCAGAGCAGAGAGAAATGTTCTCGTTTTGTTTATCCACTACAAGCATAGGACTGGATGAGAGAGTTTCTGTGATTTTTAATGAGTCAATCTCCCTGTTTTATAGTTTAGAGTAGATTTATTAATAGTAACTATTTCACAAGAGGATAAATCAGGTGATCAGTGACGTTGCAGTCTGAGGTCAACAGTCACAGCAGATCCCTTGGTCTGCATCATAGATCAAAGGCTGAAGGTTAAACAGGTGTTTGACCTTTGACCTGCAGTGATCCCACTCAATCAAGTCTGTTCTTACCGTTTCTGTGAGGCGGTCATCAGAGCAGACAGTTTGTCATTGTAGAACCTCCTCATGGCAAAGTGGTCTAGAGAAAGGTCTGCACTGAGGGAGAGGAATATATTCAGATGATGACACATGACACCGCTCCTCTGTTCGCCCACACCACATCTTGTATAGGTGGCATCTCACAGTCTTTAGGCAGTGAGGTTCAAGTTATTTACCTCCTAAATGTCACCTATTTGCTGCTGTGAATCCACACACTGTCACAGGATTGTGATGTGATCAAAACCTCCACAACTGCAACTAAACGTGGACAAAAATATGGAAATGTCTAATCTAATGTCTAATCTAATCATTTTCAAAACTATAGTCATCAGATCCAACCAATGCTGACCAAGGAATCGAGACATTTATCAGACCTCACACAGCTCCCTGTGTGACAGGGAGCCACAAAAGGTTCAATCCAACTTTTTCCACATATGGAGTTGGGGATGTGTTTTTCCAGAATCAGTGTCTCCAAAACTATTTTCTACTGAATAAATAGTCCCTATGAAAACTGCTCTCTGGAGAAAAAAAAAAAAAAAAGAAATTTGCATTTTTCAATGCACCACTAACAGAACACATTAATCTCCACTGTACTGTGGTGGCAGCAGAAGTCTGCAGAGACACAATATCTCAAAACCAAAAAACGGGACAAACAAAACCAAAACTCCCTGCGTGACTGAACACCACACCTTACCCTTGAACTGACGAGAACCAGTCAGATCAGATTTACGATCATTCCCAGAGCTTTGCATACCTGCACTAACTCACACAGCGTTATTGTCCGAGGATCAATGGTCACTATCAGATATTTCTCAACTGTGAGTCAGCCATGAACAGGGAGTGCACACACACGTGCACACCAACGGTGTGGGAATCAACCTGATCTTCCTCTTTTCTGCTCTTGTAGTTGCCAGTGATCTGCTGCTAACTGACCTTTCACTTCATCCCATTGTTAGACGTGGCTAAATGAGAATTAAGAGTAAATAAATTCACTGGAGTCCAACAGCTACAGGGATCCCTGCCCGAAAATCAAATAACAGTGTGGTTCAAAGTCTCTTCATACAGACGTCCTGCCCTTTGTCTTGTGGAGACGTACAGTAGATCAGCCTCTGTTCACTCTGTCTATTGTTCTGTCAGTGCTCTTTGATCTGCAAACAGAAAACGTCCAACAAGTAAAAGCTGCTGCAGACTCTTAGTCTTGTTGCTCATCGTCATTATTGTCACCAGGTTTCCTCTGGTTTCCAAATGTGAATAAAGTTGAAGTTCGAGTTGACCTTTCCGTGCGTCTTTAACATCCTTTACCCTGTAACATTTGAACAAATTCACCATGACATCAGTGTTACCTGGCCGACATGTTGCTGAAGTGGATGTAAGAAGCCAGCAGGACTCCAAGCCGACCTTTACCTCCCTGTGTAGGACAGACAGAATCAGGGTAAATAAATATCACTTACATCAGCTGAAAGATTGTGTCAGTGTCTGTGTGTGACAGAGGGGTCAGAGGAGTTTACCCTGCAGTGTAACACCAGGACATGCTTCGGGTTTGTCTGCACCCAGTTCTCCATTGTCGTGCACACACTGAGGATCTGATCCAAGTTGGGAGCCAAGAGATCCACCCAACCTGTGTCCAGAACCTGATAGACAGATCACACATAACCAGCACTTCACCACACACTGTAATGTTTATTCTCTTAAATAAGCCACGAGAAGTGTTATCATTACCTTGTGGTTCATTTGTGTGAGAGTGTCGTTCTTCTGTGAGACGTTGATGAGCTGAAGAAGAAACACAACAAAAAGAGATAGAGGAGAATGAGGGAAACATCAGCAGTCATGACATTTTAAACCCACTTTTCTGTGTCACTGTGGATATTTTAAAACTGTTAAAAACTCCTGGAGAAAGGATTTTTATGCAGTTCTTCATCATCTGAGTTGAGGATCTAATGACAGAGTGTCATGAGCTGCACAACCAGAGTGTACAACCAGACAAATATGGATTCTGGGTGGGAAGAGTTAAACACGACTTGACATCAAAGAAACCAAAAAGATGATAAAAATGTGGGAAAGACAGAATGAGTTCAGAGGAATGTGCATTTTTAAGAACCAAGTGGTGAAGATGAATGTGAAAAAAATGAAAAGCTATTGATGGTGAAATTTGCTGCACACCGTAAAAATCAACTGTTCAGCTTCTCAGTGCTTTAAAAATACTTTTTTTAAACTGAGATTATTTTTTGTGCTGATTTTTTATCATTTATTTTGTGTTGTGTTGTGATCTGTTCTAATATGCAGTATATTATTGTTCTTCACTATCTTTTATTACTTTCTACATCAGAGGTGTCCAAAACGTTCCACAAAGGGTGTGCTGCTGCTTGGTTGAAACAAAAACCTGCAGCCACACAGCCCTTTGTGGAACAGTTTGGACACCTCTGCTCTACATGTACTCAGGTCTCACTTAAAAATGAGAAGTCAGTCTCAGGGAGGCAAGCACAGTTTTAAAGGTACTTGTAATTTACTTGATTCCATTTCTTTATTTATTCAGTCATTCATTCCATATATAAAGAAGCTGAAATTAGTCTGAACTACGCAAGTACATGCACATTAATGCATCAGTCCAATGATATGATATTTATTATACTGCATATTGAGTACTTTTACGTTTGGTACGTAAGCATATTTTGATAATTTTGCTAATAATTTAACTCATTTATCTGTGGCCAAATGAATCCTCTAAAGGGTTAGCATTTGTTAGCACTTTAACTTATAGGCCTGAGAACTTGTTCCACTTGTTCCACTATCGTCTGTTCCAAACATCTCACCATGTAGTTGTGTCCGTGCTTCGACTGCAGCATGAGAATAATCTCCTGCAGGTTTTGCAGGTAAGTCTCCTCTGGACATTCAGGGGGACAGAATATGGTGATGATACGTTCAGTGACGTAGGTCAGATCAATTCGGTGTGGTTCCTCCATGACCAATTTCAGTCACATGGACGCCTATAAAGACACAGGAAGTGAAATGTGACAATGAAAGTCAGGGAAAATTTAGAGAAATGAGAATTTCCACCCCAGGGCAGCTGATGTTTGCAGAGCACATATCTGAGCTTGTGCTGTATCAGCTGGAACTCCATGTAAAGCAGAGTGTTTTGGCCCACACACAGATATTTGGGTTTAAATGCGGTCAGCCTTTTTAATCCCAAAGTCCTTTTACTGAATGTGATGCTAAAACAAAGTGGGGCGAAGGCCAAAAAAATATGGAACTGAACCAAATGAACTCGTCTCTGAGCTCGTGACCGGAGGGCAGATCACGATGAGTCAGAGAAGAATGACGCTGCCTAAACACCAGATCACAACCTCATTACTCACCAACACAAAACCACTGAACTGAAACACAGAGTCTGGCAATACAGAAAATCATGGCCTCAGAATTATCAGGTTCTATCCGGCTTTTTCAAACATTTGTTATTCACATGCCTCTACAACGTTTTGTGCAGGTTTAGTGTTAGTCTTTAGATTTAATTGGCGTATATTTTGAAAAATTAAATGTCTCAGCTGTATCACTTTCTGATTAGGCACCAGTTATGGACGGTTAATAAGCTGTTGAATGTTTTATAGATCAGTTGTAAGCCATTAAAAAGAACAACTTTTCGGTTGCCAGACTGTGGAAGATTCTCCCCCAGTACAACACTTGTTTGAACACTTTCTGGTAAAGAGCTGCAGGGTGGAGGAGGATTTTCCACAACCTGGCAACCCAAAAGATGCTCCTATTACTAGAGCACTAGTAGCAGGTGTTATTTTGACGTTATAATTCAAAGGCCATGAAATGTGTCTGCAAATGTTCTTTTTGTTTTGTAAATTTAAAAATGAGCAGCCTGTCTCTTATTTTTCTTTCTCAGAATCTAATCTGAGATCCTGAAGAATGTGACTTCCTCCCACATTCTTCTGTAAACCATGGAGTGGATAATTCTGTGGTATCTGGGCTCTACGTTAGCATATAGACCAGGGAAATTACATGCATGTTGGTGCACGTCATTGAGAGCGAGATCAACAGACAGTGCGGAGCGGAGGAGAGTGTACAGAGAGTGGTGGTTAACCTTGCCTTCACCCTGACCATGTGACCACAGCAGAGTAAACAGTGATACAACCATTTTCACCACTGCTACACACAGGAATAACCTACTGGGAACCACTACAGCATGAATGGAAGCACACTGCTCTTCAGGCTTTGTCACGGCTTTCTGTTTAATTCGTGATCCTCTGATCAATCATATCATTATTCTTAAACATGAGCAGATCGTGTTGGGGATGTGGCCCATTGATACATTAATGCATGGTTCAGTGTGTGATCTCTAAAGAGCGATGAAGTGATGTCAGATTGGCCAAACGTCCAAAATTCAGTTATCATACCAGGATCCTCAGGGCTGGCTCAACAGAGTTATTGATCCCATTTCCAAAGAAGAGACAATGTTCAGTGTGAAACGTGTCAAAAATCACAGTCAAAAATTAACTTAAAGGTTCAAAGTGTTCTGTTCTGGAGCAGTAATCAAGTCCTCTCTTTGCTACTTTTTTATTTTCTTATTGTAATTATATTATTTATCAATTGCAAAACAAACAAACAAACAAATGAACTGTAGGAAAAGACCAATCAGCTTCACACCCGAGTTCAGTGGGGGCAAGCCAGAAATGATGCTGCTGAGGACTGAACCCAGGAACCTGTAGTGCCCCTGTCCCACCCAGGCACCTCAGTGCAGTACAGTATAATCAGCTGAACCTGAACTGGTGCAAAATTTGTGCCTTGAAGTAAAAGTGACAACTTCATATATGGTGGCTGACATGGTACACATCTGGGGCCCAGGCTTGTGTTGGTATATGTGTGAAAAATGTCCATTTCTTTACAAACATGTGCTTCTCCTGTGGCTCTGTGCTTGGGTGTCTGTGCTGTGTCCTGGCTGAAACAGTTGAGAGGGTTGGGCAAACAATTTTAATGAGTGACTACTCTCCCATTATGTATTTCTGGTCTGTTTCTTCAGCAGTTTTAGATGGCTGCAATCTAAATTTGTCAGTGCTCCGCCTGAGGAACTAAAACAAACGGAAGTGTGTGACTTAACCACACACATGCATACACACACATGCATGTACACACACGTTGCTATAGGGAGAGCTCCTTAGCAAAGTCCTTGAGCTTGAAGTTGCCACATCTAATTATAGTCTCTATTTCCCATTTTAAAAGAAGGCATTCTGAATTGGATTAGCCTTCTTTGTTTCTTTCCTTTCTCTCCTTAAGGCACAAACTGGCAGCGGAAAAATATCCTCTGGCATCTTAAATGCAGCAGGAATAGAGCCATCGTTTGGTGGTTAATTTAACAGACACATCATTTGAAATTGAAAGTGTTTGTGCAAAAAAACAGAAATGAAATTGACAGCAACACCTCACTGTGACCAACTATTGTTCTGCTTGCCATCCTCAAGCTTCCTATCCTGTCATGTCCACTTAGATCCCCTTCTTACTGTTTTTTTTTAAATTCTCTGCCTGAGTGCTTTTCATTTGAGCAGTAAACTGAGAATCCTTTAGCCCATCTGATCCTCACTGAGACTCCTTACAGAATTACACGGTCATATTTTATCATAAAGATATTGAATGACTATTCTCTTTTTTTTTCACAGACGTCTCAATCAGTTAGTTGTTCCTCTTGTTAGTATCAAAATCATGTCACGTCATTCAAGGGAATTTCGCAGGAAGCTTATTTGCATTGGTGATAAGAGTAATTATCACTACCCCACTTGTCCCAAGAAAAGTAGACTTGGTGCAGGATTAAATGACCTCTTAACATGGACTGAATCCCGGTAGAAACATGTCTCCTGGGGTTCAGTGTCTTAATGTGTCAGGAGGCTAATCCCCCTGCCCCCCCTCAGTGCATCTGCAGGGAGATGTTTTTCACTGGTAATCCCCCTTCCCAAGATTTCTCTTCCATCACATGTTCCTTTATTTACTGAAAGTGGTAGTTGGCACTGAAATGGACCAGAACCAGTGACCATAAAAGTTCAAGGTTCAAGGAAAAAGGAACTTCATGTCTAATTAGTGCAGTTTGGATTAGCCTTGCTGAAAAGGCAGGGAAGCTGTGGTGGGAGCAGATCATCATTCATTCAAGCTTCACTGGAAGTCCCAAGGAGGGAACTTAGAGAGCTTCAGATACAATAGAAAAGTTCTTACCTTGTCTGTTGATGCAATAAACAAGAAGTGAAGTCAAAATCACGGCACTTTGAAGCCAGATGAGTGAAAGTCTGTGTGAGGCTGGTATAGAAAATGAGGTGGAGACTTGACATGGGGGAGGGAGGAAGAGAAAGAGAGAGAGAGAGAGCATGATACTGTTAGAGCTTGCACTTTGCCCTCTGTTGGACTGCAGTGTGACAGCAGTTCACCCCGTCTGTGCACATGTGAAAGTGATAAAGTGATAAAGACAGATATGACATACAGAGTCTTTAAACTGTTTCATGTGAAGGACACAAATTCATGCATTTTATATCAGGGCAATAGTAATTAAATTGAATCCTGTGTAGGATTTATTACATTATTGTGCTAACTAAGCATTCTTACTCATCTACTGTGCTTAAGTTCAAATTTGAGGTAACTAGTTGAGTATTTCCATTTTCTGCAACTTTATACTTTCAGAAACTGAAACTATAAATTTCTGGAGGAAATTTTTATCAGTGTCATATACCTAGCCTGCATGGACCTGCAATACAAATGTATACATTTCCAAAGAAAGTAAAAAAAATAATAATATAATAATAAAATAAAATAAAACAAAAATAAAAAATAGAGTCATCTTTCACAATCAAATATTCAGATCATCATTGTCCACAACAAAAGTCATTGATCACTGACAAAAACATTCACAGCAAAAGTCTATTTACTTTTCAAGATTTCATGTGCAAACTATATAATCATTTGATAAAATGTAATGCTATAAATTCAGTTGCTCAAATTAGTTTCACTTCGACAGTTACACATCAGCAACGACAGATAATTAACATATCCTAATGTAACACTGACAATGAACACTTTCACTTTTGACACTTGAATTTTGCTGCTATTACTTTTAATTACTTACTTTCACTGGAGGACTTTTACTTGCATTTGGTTACTTTTATATTGTTATGAGTAAAGGATCTGAATTCTTCTTTCCGCACTGAATTATAAAGAATAAAATAATCTTAATTCTCACTTCAGGAGTCACTGGTCGCTTCGGTGATACGGTGTTTATCCCATTAGGTGGCACCAAAAGACGAGTTACATCTCTTCTGTGCTCAACAAACACAAAACCCCACGGTAAACTGTACAAGTTTTATTGCTATATAGGAGACTGTGGTATCAGGTCATCAAGTCAGTGACAAACATATTTTTGTTGAATTGAATCTTCTTAAAATGGGACTGTTGAGTTTGATAAAGTAATGTAACTGCAGTTTATGTTGCATTCACAGCCTCTTTTAAAGTCGTAATTTACAGCATCAAAAGTTGTAAATTAGAGAAATGAAATGAAATGAAATGAGAAATGACTTAACTTTAACTCAGTAGTGATTGCATTAAATCATCACCCAATACATTTCCTGAGAGTTTATTTCCTGTATATTTACTCTCACGTATCATTGTGGTTTGTGGGGAAATAAAGGGTCAGTGTTTCTGCTTCTTTTTGTCATATTTATCTGAATATCAAAGCTAACAACACTATCCACCAGATCACACGACACTTAAAAGACATGTCAAAACACGCCGAATAAAGACATGTTAACGTGTTCAATAATAAGATTAGAGAATAAGGTACACTGCTGTTTTCGTCAGCAAGTATTCTGGAAATTCGGGCCATAGGGTGAACGCGTCGCAGTAGTGGACACAGTGTACATAATTCCGAGCACTGTGGTGGCACGCGAACATCTCATAATTCATATCTAATGAGACCCCGCCTTGTCCACCGTGTACGGCTGACCGTCAATCTTTTCGGTTTGTACAGTAGCGGTCGCGCCTTCTCGCGTTAGCTTCCATGGCGACCAGCTAGAAAGGGGTTTTCTCAAGTCGAGCAGCCAGTTAGCTCCGGTGGGAGAGCTAACGGGCGTTTTACCGGACGGGATGATGTAGCGGAGTAACTCTTCGGACGAACTGCGCAGCACTTTAGCATGCTAAGCTAACGTGGAGCCGCCAGGATAAACTACACAGTAACTACAACGAGCTAACGGCTCTGAGCTAGCGCGGGCTAGCGTTCAACTGCGGGCTGTTGCTAACTAACTGACGCCGCCGCTAGCTAACGGGATGGACAGTGTAAAGGAAAACGCATCTGGAGCGGTTTCAGCTCCATCGACACCACAGGGGATAGTTGATTCGGGCAGTGACAGTAACTCCGTTAAACCAAGTGGATTAACACTACTGTCTGCTGGAAAGAGACCCTCCATCGGGGAGGATGACGGAGGGGGCGCAGAGGCGAAACTCTTCGGGAAGGGACTTGCAGCCACCTCCCTTCTCCAAATTGCTATAAGGAACGGGATCTATCAAAACCAAGTTGCCAACGCTATCGGCGGTGCGGCCAAAAATATAAACATGCCCGCCGTGAAAACAGCCAACATTTACAGTCTGACATCAGTCAACAGCAGCACTTCTGTCAACTCTTTGCTCAGCAGGAGACGGCAGAGGCACAAGAGGAATCTGTCGCTGGGCGCTCCGCCGACCAGCAGCTCGCCCGCGGTGTACTCTGCGGAGGCGGCCAGTCCCGCACCTTCCTCCTCGCCGCTGAGCACCCTCAGTCTGGATAGGAAGACTTTTCTTAGGCAGAAGCAGTCAAAGCAGCTTCAGACCTCCGATAAAACATGGGTAAGATCGGACCTTCGGCGGGGCTGCATTCACGTCCACGACTGGCTCACGCCCTCCTACCCACGCCCGGTTCTGTGCACAGTGGATACCACCGCTAAAGAGGTAGCTTGTAAGCTGGAAGGGAGCAAAGCTGGAGCTGTGTTGAGAATTATTTGCAAAACTACTCCTTTAGTTGACTTAAATGATAGTTGTAAAGATAGTAATGGGCAGACTGATGATATTAAAAGTCTTACTGACAGTGTCGATGTCAAAAACCCCAGAGAAGAGGAGAATGAACACACCAAACAATATTATCCTGATACTAAACTGTCTTCTAACTTGTTGGATGATAAAACTGCTAGTAACTCATCATCTGAGTTCTACCTAAATGACATTGGGATGGATTTGAGCCTGAGTGTGGCAGACTGTTATGGAGTTTACTCAGGTTCAGATATGGAGGGCAGCACATGTGAGGACTTCAGCCCAGGTGGACCCAGAAGCACAGAGCACCGGGACTCCCTCAGTGATGGTGTGGGTTTGGGTACCGACTCCTCAGTGTTGAGCCTAAACTGTGACAGTGCCCCGGAGGGACCTGACCCATTTGAGAGCTCCTCAGATGAAGTAGATCTCACCTCTTCTCCAACTCACTCTACCAGTGACTCTGCTGCAGACCAGCCTTCCACCACAGACCCCTGTAATGCTTCCAATCAAGTGACAAAACTAGATCATGACACTGAAAATGGAGCTGGGGATAACTCAGATACCCCCAAATTAATCAAACCACCCTCTAAATGCTCCAGCAGCTCTCAGACTCGGCCCCTGACCAGCCAAGCATCTGTCCAGCCTGACCTGGAGATCCCCGAGGGGAGCAGGGAATGGCTGGAGCCCATCAATACTAATCCGACCCCAGCCCTCTTTGTCCAGCTGCATGGTGGAGCTGTGCGACGGCTGGGAGATGATGAGAGGCCTCTGCAGATATTAAATGAGTACCTCACTCATCTGGGGTTTGAAGATGCCTGGAGAGTGCAGGAGGAGGGAATGAATCCAGAAATTGGCTGCCTGATTCGTTTCTACTTCGGTGAGTACTAAGTTGTAGAAAAATCAGAATTCAGAACATCTTTTATTCTTAGTGAGAACAGAAGAAGATCCGCAGGACAGGTATGCTTTAAATGTATTTGTCCAAATCTGGACATTGTCTTGGGAAAGTATATCACAGTTCCTGTTTAAATATTCTGAGATTAAGCTGTCATACAGCTATTAGCTGCTAAATACACCATGCCATTTTCGTTGTGCTCGGCTTGTCTCTGCTCATTCATTGTTCATCCATTCTCAGTGTACCGTGAGTGCTGTCATTGTGCTGGGTCAGTCAGGCTGTTAAACGAGTATATTCAATTGTTCTGGGGGGACAATACCTAGTGTTTTGCCTGTAAACCACTCCAACCCCTCTCTGTGTGCAGTCCTGTAGGGAGACACATCTGGAGGTAACAGGTGTGATCTTTTGGCACACCAGAGACCAGAATCATGAGGCATTATGGATTCGGTTTCTCTTCTTGTTCTGCTGCTGTTGTTGTTTATGTTGTTATTGATAATGATCCTGTTGTGCTGACAAGCACGGTAAGAGGATGTAAAAACAGCCATGATCCCTTATAGGATTAGCAACACTGGATATTGTTTTTGACCTTATTTTTACACCCTCAGCAAAGACCATGGGGATAAAGAGTCAGGAGCTGATGCTGTGGAGAAGGAGGAAGAAAATAATAATAATTTACTAAAATTAACACTTTTCAAGTTCATCTAATTCACACTCTCGGTCTTATTTAAAATATTTGGAACATTTACATTTAAGAAAACTTCTTTTCTTCTTCTTCCTTTATTATTTTTATTTTATACAACAAGAAGTACACCTACTTATACTGTTAACCTAGATATATACTCTTGTATGGCTTTAGCTAATAACTATTTCCATTATTGATTAATCTGTTGATTATTTTCTTGATTAGTCAATGAATTGTGTGTTCAGTAAAATCAAGTCATTGTAGTTTCCTGAAGCCAAAAGTGACATCTTGACTTCATGTCTTGTCAGACCAAAATTCAAAAGATATTCACTTAACAATTGCAGAAGATTAAGTAAACCAGCAGTATTTACATTTAAGAAGATGGAACTGGAGAAGTTCAACATTTAATTATTAAATTGACTCAAAATCATTCATCAGTTCTTACAACTGTTGTTTATTATTTTCCTTTCGAATTCAATTAATCAACTATTTGTCGAAGCTTTTTGCTCAAGACATAATTCAAAACAAGTTTTCCTCTACCCTAAACATGTTACACAGGGAGCTGGGCAAATTCCCCCACCTCCCCCTACACCCCCTACCCTAGGCTCCCACAGTAACATGACAGAAACAAAGCATGATGTAGAGCTATGCTGCAGAAAGCAGGGGCCCTTCCACCTACTGCAGACAAACACACAACCATGAAACAAGCAGTGACAGGCTGGTACGTATGACGGGAAAGTGGAAGTGCTACTGGCATGACAGGAACAGTCACAGAGGAGAACTGTTTTGGTGAAATGAAATGACAGCAACGTTCATGATGTTCTCAGAATATGAAGTCCCAAGTTAAATTGGAATAATTTAGCACAGGTAATCCAGGGTAAAACATTGATCTCTGCCTTTTTGGTTTATAACTGTTTAAAAGGTTAGCAAAGTTAACTCTCAACCCCATGTCAAGTGATTTATTTTGTCTCAGACTGTGTCATTTTGAAAGAAAGAAGAAGTAAAACTATCTGTTAATTGACAAAAGAGTATTTTTGCTCCACACTTTTATTTCCTTGCAGTACGTATTGTTTGTTAATGTTGAAGTTCAGAGTTGAGCCAAAGGATTTTGATTAAGCAAAATTCCCACCGGTAAAATGCACATTGTCAGGTATTCTCTCTCTCTGTTTGAAACAGACACACATACACACACACACACACACACAGTGCTGACAGCACGAGAAACGCGACCTTAGTGGAACTCAGATTTCACCTCCTCAGTGTTTCGGATCTCTCAGAGACAGTCGCAGTAGCAGACGCCTCTTCATCCTGGAACTGCAGCACCCAGAGGTCACTGCCTTACTTTACAAGGTTAAATACTACTTATCCAACAAACTTGTCTGATGCATGCGGCCAGAGCTACCTAAAATTAGATGTAGGGCTTATTTTTATTATTGATTAATCTTCTGATTACTTTCACAATGAATTAATTATTTGTACTGTGTAATATATCAGAAAATAATGAACAATGGCTGTTATTATGTCCAAAATCTGAAGATATTCAGTTTACTATCATGCGTCACAAAGAAAAGCATTAAATCTTTCTCTACCTTTAAGAAGTTGGAGTCAACAAATGTTTGGCATTTTTGCTTTGAATATGGCTTAAACATTTATACGATTATCAAGTGATTTCTGTCAAATGACTGATTGATCAACTAATTATTGCACCTCTAGATGTTTGATTTATAAAATGACAGAAACTGGCAAAAACAGTTTCCTACAGTCTAAGATTCCCAACATGTGTGTCTTGTTTGAGCCTTAGTCCATAATCAGATGATTCTCAGTTTACAATGAAATAAAACTTCTTGAGGATCAGGAACAAGCAAATTTTGGCATTTTTGTTTGAAAAATGACTGAAAGGATTAAATAAGGATGATTAAAATAATTGCTGATTCATATTCTCTCAATTGACAAATCAATTAATAGATGAATTGTTTCAGCTCTAGTCATTTGCTTGGTGCCCTTAGGGACATTGGGCGTGTCAAGGACAAGATGCAACCAAAAGTTTTGTTGTAGCTCGAGCAGGAAACTGCTATTGGCTGCTCGCTGAGAGACAGGATGTTCCACAGTCAGAGAAATGGACGGAAGGAAAGGGCATGTATGCGTTTACGTACTAACGCGATGCATCTCGCCTCCACCGCCCAGGGAAGGGTGGACTCACACAATACACATTCCACATTATTGTTTATTTTAAAAGGGGTTGTGTTTGAAAGAATGAGATCGATCTGCTCCATCAGTTATGAAATGACCAATATTCACACAATATACAGACCATCTGTGTGGAGGTTTTTACTAGAAAACTTCAAGTCACTGGGTTATGAGAGCTCTTACCTTCCATCGTATCTTTACTTATAGTTACTTGCATCATTGTTGTGAGCACTGTCAGGACTTGCTGCTCCTGTTGGTACTCAGGGTCTGTACAGAGCTCAGAAAAGGAGCTTTCATGTGGGCAGATCCTTCATCTTGGAATAAACCACAAAAGCCCTGAAATTATGCACGGCACTCACCCAAAATGGATTTAAGCACAAGTCGAGCTGAAATGCTTAGTTGACTGACAGAAAACGGGTCAACTGTTTTAATAATGGATTAATTGTTTCAGTCATTGCTTGTTTCCAGCTTTTCAAATTTTAGGTTTTGCTGCTTATCTTTGTCATTTATAAGTAAACTGAAATGTGTTTTGGGTTGTGAGAAATGTGACCTCGGGGCGTGGGAAACTGTTAAGCTCATATTTCACCGTTGTGTGACATTTTATAGAAAACTGATTGATCGATCAATTTTCTGTTGATCATGGTTGAATTAAGAACTTTAAGTCTGGTGCATCAAATTTTGCCCTTATAAATGTCAGTAATTTGTAAAAATGTCTGCCAGGTTTTTCCAGGGAGGGAAAGAGGTTCACTACACTGCCATACACAAGGGCTGGTTAGTCCTGGTGAAACCTAAGTGATGTTTTGTGTAAGTGACTGGAGGAGGTAGGAGGGAGGATCTAGGTACTAGTGTTATAAGACATTGCATAACAAGCTAATCTGATTTCAGGCCTCTCAGAGGATTAGACTCTTCATGTGTCTCCTTTTCTCCTGTTCTCTGGTGTGTGATCGGTAGAGCAGACCAGAAAAGTTTTATAAGAAAATGTAGTGTGTGTATGTTTTGTAGAGTTTATGAGTTGGTTTTAAGCGCACGAGGTAGTGCAGGGCAGTGACCAGAAACGCCGTCAGCCCCCCCACCCCCCCATTGCCTTGTGTCTGTAACTGAACTGAGGCTGCTTTTGGTGCCAGCGAGGGGTTAATGTAACAAATCACGCCTGAGTGACTGCTCTCTCTCTCAGCCCACAGGCTATTAGCTACAGTTCACTTACATAACCACACAGCTCTCCGTTGCTCTCACTTTCTGAAAGAGAAACCCAGTGTGAGCTGAGAGAGTTGATTCACAAAATCCCACAGAGCTAAAAATAAAACTCTCTGTTGTGCAGAAAGCCATTATGAAAGGTCTCTGTATGATAACCACCACCCTCATGATCATCAGCGATCTATTTCACTATCACGTAACAAGCTTGTGTGTTTCTCTCTCCAGGTAAGCCTCGCAGTGTGGGCGGTTCTGAGCGCGTGCAGCTTTCCGGGGTGTTCAATGTTCGGAAAGGGAAGCTGGCGCTGCCAGTGAACCGCTGGTCGAAGCGTCAGGTCACGCTCAGTGGAACCTGCCTCATTGTCTCATCTGTAAAACACGCCCACACTGGCAAGATGCACATCCTCCCACTCATCGGAGGAAAGGTACTTTAAAAAGTGTTTTCATGACTATAACGTGCGAAGCAAGTGTTCTGAATGAGTACCTGTTTATCAGCCTGAAAGGGGCAGACTTCCTGTCTGTGGTTTAGACCAGTGGTACAAAACATTTTTGTTAGGAAACTCTGAGGTCGTTCACCTCCTCCTGCAGCTGTGTGTGCTCCTGCTGCACCACGTCGTGCTGCCACACAATTCCCAACTAACTAAAGGTCTTCATTTAGATGTGGTGCTGAGAGATGGCTCAGTTTGTTATACCACTGTATTATTTACAGTTGTATGCAAAAGTTTGGGTAACAGGAAATGACAGAAAATGACATATTTGAAAAGAAGTAAATGCAGACCTGCAGCAAACATAAAAAATGAAAAGTAGAAAAAATGAGAATAAAACTCTGTGTTAATTTGAAACTTTTCTGTTTTCTTTATATCCAGATCACAGGTAACTATAAGACAAATTCAAAACATGAAGAGTTGGAGCAGTGATGTGTGCTTGTAGTTGAATGAATCTTTATACAACATTAAAACACATAGCACAACTCTATGGTGTTACATAACTGATCAATTGAGACTAGAAACAGACACCACCCAGATGCAGGCAAGATAGCATAAAATGTCTGATTTTAAAAAAGCATGTTTTATTTCAGAAGAGTTGAAAGTTGTTTTCATTTTAGTTTGACTATTAAAGTGCATACTTCTCTGCACCTCTGTGTGTGTTCTCTAAGTTAGAAATAAAAGGGTTTCTTTAATCAGAAGAAATAGATGGAATAATGCTATTTGATCCATTTCCAAAACAGAAAAACACAAATTTCTGGATCCTTTGGATCTACAGTAATCAGCTCATGGGTGTACCTCTGGTAAAACAGAAGGGTCAGAGATTGAAAAGTGGTTGTTTTTGAATCTTCAGTCATTACACTGACCAGACAAACAGATACTTGTTTAAGGAAAACATGGAGGAAACTGAAACATGTTCTGTGCTGCAGGTGGAGGAGGTGAGGAGACACAGCCATTGTCTGGCTTTCAGCTCAGCTGGTCCTCAGAGTCAGATCTACTACACCAGCTACGACTCCTACTCAGAGTATCTGCGGTGGCACAGGACGGCCTCAAAGGTAAATTAAGACTTACTTTTACATTTTTATTGACACACAAATTCAAGGTTGGTGTATGATGATGATGATGATGGCATTGACACATCTGCCTCTTGTGAGCTTGTCATTGTCACAAGTTGCTCATCACGTTGTCCTGCCCACCCTTCACTGTGTCAGATTGTGTCCCAGAGGGTGAACTCGGTCGACCTGTCGTGTTGCAGCCTGGAGGAGTTACCTTCTCAGCTGTTTTACAGCCAGGACCTCACCCACCTCAATCTCAAAAACAACTTCATGTCCCCACACAAAGGTGTTCCAGGACTCACCAGGTGAGTTTCTATCATCAGCACACAATACACTCAGACAGTGTGTTACCACCCTGTGTGTTTTTGGAGCACAGCAACAGGAGGAGCCAGCAGATGAAAGCAGTATTTTCCTCTTTCTATTTTTTTTGTCTCTTCTGGATGTGGAATGTCCCTCGGTGGTTCTGTCTTGGGGAGCTACCATATGGTCGAAAGAGGAAGCAGCTTAGATCAAATTACAGATGACATGTCTGTGGGTGGCTCTGTGGTTTGGATGATTAAAAACAAGCTGCAGTCATGTTTAGAGATTTAACATCAGCCCCCTGACCTCTGGGGCGGAGGGCTTTTCCTTGTTTTCCAGGTCAGATTGTCAGATTGGTCGCTGATGTCACGATCTTATGAAGAGAAGTCGTTTTACATTGTAAGACCACGTCCACAAAGAGTCAGCTAAAACAGAAATTTAAAATCTTCTTAAAAGTCTTAAAGTCTTTCTCTCATCTTAGCCTTTCTGTCCACACCAAGTTGACATTCAACTGTATATTTTTTAAAACTAAAATGCTCAAAAGAAGCAGTTACTGTCGTGTTGTAATCTCTGTTCGTCTTTAAGTTTAGGCTTCTCATCCAAAATTTACTGCACAGTGATGCTGCCTCCCTTCAGTTTGCATCTTTGCTGTCACTTTATGTCAAGTGAACATTATGTTTAAGCCTGACATTTTCTCAATGGAAATGAAAACAGAATATATATTTATATGTACACTCCCATTGTTCCTCCACACACACACTTCCCAGTTGGTGTTTTGAGGAATGTGTTTGTCCCGTTGTGTTCCTCTGACTTTCCCTCGGAAGGACGTGGGTCTGGTTTAGCCTTTCGCCCTGACCCCTCTGTGAACTGGATTAGGTTAGGTCAGGGAAGCCAAGGAACACACACACACACACACACACACACACACACACACACACACACACACACACACACACAAACTCCTACCTGAACCACATGTTGCATTGTTATGGTGAAAGCTTTTAGTCATGTAAACATTTAGCTTTAAATAGTTTGTGTACTTGATGTGTTGTGCTGGTGTATCCTTGAGACCATGTGTAGGCTTCCACCCTTGTCATTTTCCCTGTGTATGAGGCGGGTGTTATGTAACTACTAAAAAACATTTTCACAATGTTTATTTTTAATAGACCCTCAGTTCAGAAGAAGGCCAAAGTCTGATTATAGCACTGAGATTAATATTTATGTCCCTTTTTTCTGCCCGTCTTCCTGTCCCTCCCTCCCTCCTTGCCTACCTGTCTCTCTCTAGGTTTTGTAAACTGAGAAGCCTGAGTTTGTCGAATAACTCTCTGTCCGAGTTTCCTCTGGCCTTGTGTGACATCACCTCGCTCACTGAGCTAAACTTGTCTGGAAACCGTCTCTTGTCTCTGCCTGCAGAAGTAGGAACCATGCACAAGTAAGTGGGCTGGAAGAAAGTGACAGCCTCTGGGCTGCCGTTTATAAGTGATGATGATGATGATGATGATGATGTGTCCTCATTGACCTGTACTTTGCTGACAGAGACATCAGACAGGGGTTGTTGTCATTGTGGTTCCATCAGAGCAGATTAATCCCTCTCTGTATTAAATGAACAACTGGCTGAGCACCAGACTTCTGTCCTGACTTTGCAGAGGTTCTGTCCAGGTGATCAGAGTGTGGAGTCATGATGACAAGTCCCTGTATGATAGGGTATCTGGGGTCAGATGCTACCAGCAAGTGTGTGTGTGTGTGTGTGCGTGCACGTGCGTGCGTGTGTGATGACAGTGCAGCCTGCTGGACCACTGAACACAAGTGTGGTCATAAGTGTTTTGTTCATTTGTGCTTTAATTTAACGTGCAACTTCAGCGTGACATTAGAAAGAAAGACTAGTAACTGGTGACAGAGAATAACAGGTCTCATACAGTACAACGTGTGTTTGTTACCACATTAATAATGCAGCAGTCATTCATGGTTCAGCTCTGTTGTACTTTGTTTTTTATCGTATGGTTAGAACAACTATCACAGAAATATGGTATAATAAAAACATCAGCAGAGGTCTGTGGGAAAACTTCCATCACAGCAACAAGATTCTGCCAAATTCAACAGAGCGCAATACTGAGCGCGCTTGTCAGTATCATCGTAAGTGTAAAGGGATGTAGTCTGTCACAGACGGTAAGCTCCAGCTGTAAATATCTGAGATTTTATCTGGCTCTTTTTGTAAAGGTCTTGTCTCAGTAAAGTCCTAAGGAATAGTCTGAATGACAGTGTCTGAAATGGACAGCATTAGTTCTTACCGTTTTTTAACTCCATGACAACAGTTAATAAGGAGTGACTCCCTCTGAGGAGGTAAACATTATAAGGTCTGTGTTAGCTCCTCATTCTGTCTCATCTGTGTGATGCAGCCTGTTTTTACTAAGTTACAGGGTAACTCCCACACTGCGCTCAGTCTTAGCTAAGTTTGACCTCATGGTTTTAACGTACACATAGCTGGTACAGCTGGCTGCAGATTCTTAGCACCTGATGTAAACAAATCCACTCTCAGACCTGTTGTATTTCGACTGTTAAAGAACAGACAAACCTTTTCATTATATGTCCACTCCTGCTGTGAGTTTCATACTCCTTTGCCACATAGATTTGATAGAGATTAGAGCCGTATCTAAGCATGCAGACATACAGTGCTTAAAACTAATTTTTCTGTTCAGGAATGCAAGTAAATCACTATAATTTGACATCTTAATCAAGAAATAATAATGTTCTTTACTATTTTTTTCAGCTTTTTTGTAAAACAGTAAATCTGAAAATAAAAATAATTATATTTTAGCATCAAAAATATAATATTGGCGTATTAACCATTACAGAAACATAAAAATGATTTTGGTAATTAATTTACCTTACATTGGGTGGAACAGTGATAAGCCCCGTGGCCTCACAGCAAGAGGGTTTCAGGTTTGAACCCCGGTCTGGGCTCTTCTGTGTGGAGTTTGCATGTTCTCCCTGTGCCTGCGTGGGTTTTCTCCTCCCACAATCTCCTTCCACAAAAACATGCACGGCTTAGGTTAATTGGCTACTCTAAATTGCCCGTAGGTGTGAGTGTGTGCGTGTGGCTGTTTGTGTTTGTGTGTCAGCCCTGCGATTGACTGGCAACCAGTCCAGGGTGTACCCCGCCTCTCGCCCGTAGTCAGCTGGGATAGGCTCCAGCTCCCCACGACCCTGGCGGATTAAGCGGTATAGAAAATGGATGGATGGGTGGTGGTCTAATAAATTTGTTAAGCACTGTATTATCATTTTAAATATAATTTAAATTTGGACGTTTTTTTCCACTACTTTTAGCCAGAAAATTCCTCCACCCTTTAACTCTGCCTGTTTGTGTCCAGTCTGCAGACTCTTCTCCTGGACAGTAACTCCCTGAGTTCTCTGCCTGTGGAGCTGGGCTCTCTGGAGGGCCTGACCTACCTCGGCTTATCCTTCAACTGTTTCAGCTGCGTCCCCCCCGTCCTGGAGAAGCTCAGAGGCATGGAGAGACTCTGCTTGGCAGGGAACCAGCTCTCTGTCCTGGATATGGCCGGACTGCAGTGGATGCCTGCTCACCACATAGATCTCAGGTAAGAACATCCTCACACACTCTGACACTTTTAGAAGTAATACTGGAACAAAGCTCAGCTGAAATCTAACACTTAGGAAGATGCTGCAGGAAAAATGTGCTCCAGATTCTTCATCACTGCTCGTCTTGATCTTTTTGTCTTGTGAATTTGAAAGTCTTAACAACAAATAATTGAAGTTAAATATAGCCTTTTTTCATTTTTGCAGCCAAAACAATGAGGGTTTAAACTGGAGCTGAAATCAGTGAATTTTAATCAGGCACCAACAATTTTCCTCTCTCACCACCCTGTTTCCTTCCCTGTTCATGCTCTCTCTTGTACAGATTAAACCAGCTTCAAACGGTGACAGTGGGAGACTCAGAGCAGCTGGTCCACATTGTCCAGCTGGACCTGAGAGATACTGGTCTACAGGAGCTGGATGTCAGGTCTCTCTGTAGGCTAGAGCTCCTTCGCTGTGACAGAAACACTCTCTCCCTCCTCAGAGTCAGTGGCCACGCCCTCAAGAACCTGCATGCTGCACATAACGGTACAGACACGTATTATGTGTTGTGGAGATGTTAAACAGATTGTGTTTGAGACTAAATACACACTGACACTGAGACTATAAAGAGTTCTGCATGTTGTGTTTGTAGAGCTGAAGCAGCTGGAGGTGCAGCCTGTGCCAGAGAATCTGACTGTTCTGGATTTGTCCTGGTATGAAGACTCACTATGAACACTTCACTGTCCTATTTACAGTGCAGAAGAGTTTACTAGGTTCTCGTTCTGAGCTTTGTGCTGACTGTATTTGTTTTCTTAAAGGAACAAGCTGGGATGTGTCCCTGACTGGGTGTGTGAGAGCATCAGGCTGGAGGTGTTGGACATCAGTCATAACTGTGTTACTGAGCTGCCCATACAGTGAGCGTCACACAAACACACACCTGGTTTTTCACAAATGAATATAATGTTATATCAAGGAGAACACCTTACACCTGGCACACTAGTAGCTAAAAACACCTGGATACAAGGCATTTTCAAACCACATTTTTAGTGTGGATGTGCCTGATTGCCATCTTTACATTTTCATATACCATATGACTGACTGAATTTGATTTCTAAGGGTCTCTCTGTTTTTTCTTCCATAAAGGGAGTTTCTTTATATGAACTGAGAGTCTAAGGTTAGAGGTAGTACAGATAGTTTGCACAGATTCAAAGCCCTTTGAGCCAAATTTGAGCTTTGTTAGTTTGGGCTGTGTCAATGAAATTAACTTGACCAGTAAACATCTTAGAAAAGGTAAATAAAATGCCAAATCTGTATGAATAAAACTAACACACTATCTCTTCACACCTCCTGCACAGGTGTGTTTTAAGCTGAAGCTTCTCTTTTAGCTCATAATATTATAAACCACTGTGAAACTCACAGTCGTATTATTATTATTAGTACTATTATTATTATTATTATTATAATGGGACCTCTTGGATTGTGTTCCATCTTCTCCCCGGTACCTGTAGCAACACGCCCACACCAGTGCAGTGCTATTTTCAGTCTGTACACAGTTTTAGGCAGCATCTACCACTGAGCAATTAAACATGTTAACTCTTGCACTGAACTCACTTTTCACATTACTTTTTATGTAACATGTTTGATAATGTATTTGGGTTTTTGGCGGGCACACATACATAATGACATGAGCCTTCAGCTTCAGTCAACACGAAGCACGTAACTTATTTCAGCTAGTTCAAACTCTCTCCTTCTTCCTGCTGTCCATGATTCTAGAGTTAGTTCAACATAATGTGTACTACCTCAGTGGAAAATTAGATCATTAAAGCAGAGTGTGTTTTGTATACTGTGCTGTGTCCTCATCAGGGTAAAACAGATCTGTTCCCACTCACATTTACAGTACACACAGAGTCACTGAGCTTGCTGTACTGTTTGTGTTGTAGGCTGCTGTCCAGTGGGAGCTTGAGAAAGCTCCTTGCAGGCTGGAATGAGGTGTGTCGGCTGGCTGAGAAGCTGGAGAGATCACAGCTAGAGGTCCTTGACCTCCAACACAACTATCTGACTGAGCTTCCACACAACCTGTTCATCAAAGCACAGAGGTGCACACAGCAACACAAACATTGTTTTTTCCATGTGTATTTCATTCTGCTGTATCTCCTCATCTGTCTGTCACATCTTTCTTTCATCTGTTTCTGTCTTTATATTATTCCTCCTTCCATCTGTATGTCTTCTTTTTTGTCAAGTAATTTGTTCCAGTACAAAGTTTGTGTTCTCTGTTGGGATTTCTTCACAGCTTGCGATACCTAAATGTGTCGGCCAACAAGCTAGAGAACCTCCCTGCAGCCAGCCAATCGGAGGACAGCTTCAGCACCCTGGAGGAGCTCTATGTGACCAATAACAGCTTGACAGACAAGTGTGTCCCTCTTCTGACGGGACACGGCCGTCTGAGGGTGCTTCACCTCGCCTACAACCAGCTGCAGACCTTCACTGCCAGGTATAATGCAGTACTGTATATGAACAGTATCTCTCTTTAAGTTGCAGTTGTATTCCTTGAATTGTGCTGCATTGAAGGAGAAATTACAATAGAGAACTCACACAGACACAGTCGACCTCAGAAGTGTTTCAGTAGAGTTGTTAAGGTCTAGTTTGAGAGGTTTAAGTTCTCAACACACGGTTGAGATCTAAGGCTGCTTCTGGCTTTGTGCACCTAATTTTAAGCTTGCAGATCCGCCCAAACGTACTATAACTCACATTCCTTTGATTTTGTTCTAATCCTAAAAACATGGTACATTTTACTGTATCATCCAATCACAGCCATCCTTCACAAATAGTTGTGGGTCACAAGAGAGTTGAGTTTGATAAATGCGGTTCCCAAAAATAAAAATTTGCTGCGCCAGCGCTCTGATGTAACTGTGCCTCCACTTCCTGCAGTAAACTGGCACGACTGGAGCAGCTGGAGGAGCTGGACCTGAGCGGCAACAGACTGAGGGCCGTGCCAACCACCATCCTCAGCTGTCAGCGCATGCACACACTCTCAGCGCACTCCAACTGCATCAACGCGTTCCCCGAGGTCCTCCAGCTGCCTGAGATCAAGGTTGGTCAGATACATGCAGGTGTTTGAGGCATTCATTCATCTGGGGGGGAGGGAGCTGCGCACTAATATTTTTCTTGCCTCATTGCTCAATCTTTCTCAAGGAATACGTCCACACCACATCCACAAACACCTGTATCAGCTGTTCCCCAAGTTAGTGTGGAATTAATTCTGGAAATTAGGGAAGAAAATCAGCCTTATCCGATGACAAAAACCAAGCTCCCTCTGTCTCTTTATCTGTCTATCTCTGTGTTCATCTTCATTGGGTTAAGCCAGATGAGGAAATCCTTTGTAATCTCCCGGTAACTCCCTAATCTCTGCCTTTGTCTGAACCTAAATGACGGTTTCATACTCCTGCCAGTGCATGAGTGTGTGTGTATGTGTGCAACAAGGGTAGTGAAATAATAGAATTTTTCATGCATTGTGATTTCTGTTGAATGATTCAGTACTGGTGCACAAAACCCTTTCGAAGCTTTTGAAACTGTTTTTGTTGAATCTGGGTGTTTTGCTGACCTGGATCCAAAATGGAGTTCACCAGTTAGAGGGTAAAAGTGAACTGGATTAAGAACCCTGCAGAGGACCGACCTTCTCTCTCTCTCTCTTTCTCTTTCCTCAGTGTGTTGACCTGAGCTGCAACGAGCTGACTGAGGTGACTCTGCCAGAGACGCTTCCTCTCAAGCTTCAGGAGCTGGATGTCACAGGAAATCCTCGCCTCAACCTGGACCACAAAAGTCTGGAGCTCCTCAAGTATGAACCTCCAACATAAACATCATGCAGGGACAAAAATCTTTAAAATACAAAACTAACAGTCTAATTTTTTTGCCTCTTTCCTCCTCCTCTTTGCAGTAACATCCGATGTTTCAGAGTAGATCCATCTCCCTCTGCTCCATGTGTGAGTGAGAGCCATGGGGCCCCTGCAGTGTGGAGCCACAGCTACACTGAGGCCTCTGGAGTCAAAAACAAGTCAGTCCTTTTCCCTCTGTTTCAATTTTTTTCTTTGGAATTAATGTCTTTTATTGATCTCTGTAGTCTGTAAGAACACAATTAGGTCAGTGAATAAACTTAATTTAGATTATTTTGCATTTTTCCAAACCACAGTTACAGCATGCTTTCAAAATATACACAAAAATAAATACAATACAATTACAAAAGTAATGAAATAAAAAATGTTCAATAGAAGCATGAAAACAGCATAAAACAAAGTTATGAGGAAGCTGGTTTATGCAGATGACTTTTTAAGGTGCGCATGTAAAAAGCACTCACTCAGCTCACCTGAGGCCATATTGTAAAAGCATGAGAGCGTTTTTTTTTTTTTTTTTTTTTATTTAAGAGAGAGCAGGTCTACAAAAGTCAGCAGATGTCAATAAAATGTCCTAGTGTTGATCTTTGCACATTATACAGTAGATTTCTTCATTTGTCTTTGGAGAATATGAAGAGGAAACACACAAGGTAACCAAACCCTGGAGGGTTCAGACTGTAATTATCAGGATCATATATTTATTTATTTATTTTTGAATGCAGTGGAAGCTGCTACAGTGCAGCTGGGGGTATTAATGCTGGTGCTGGTCAGAAGTTTTGCTGCTGCATTTTGAACAATTCAGACCTGTAAGGGAAGAGTTGGAGAATTAAAGAGGCACAGAGAGATAAAGGCCGGGATGATGCTCGTTCTCATCACACATGAATAACTTGTGGATCATCTTGTTTGTCGTTCTCAGGCTGTGTGTGGCTGCTCTGGCCCTCGACAGCTTCTGTGGGATCCGTGAAGCTCTGTATGGAGTTTTTGACGGGGACAGGAATGTTGAGGTGCCTTACCTGCTGCAGTGCACCATGGGAGACGTTCTAGCAGAGGAGCTTCTCCGGGGCCAGAGGCAGGAGGATTACATGACCAACACTTTCCTCACCATGCAAAGGTAAAGACGTTTAAAATGCTTCCTTGAACAACACACAGAAGCCAGACAATCACGCCTGGATATTCCCACAGTGACAGCGACTGTACACACTCTTACGCTCTTGTGTTGTGTGTTGATCTCCCACAGGAAGCTGGGCACAGCAGGCCAGAGGATGGGCGGCTCAGCAGCTTTATGCCATATCAGACACGACCCGGTGGCTCCTGGTGAGCATGGTGGCTGCTTCACTCTGAAGGCTGCCAACGTGGGCAGGTGCCAGGTTGTTTTGTGCCGAGACGGCAAAGCAATGCAACTCTCCACCACACACACTGTCAAAGAGGAGCCGGAGTACCAGAGGGTTCGACAACATAACGCCATCATCACAGAGGTAAAGACAGGCTGTGTTCACTCATGGGTTATATGTCGTAGCTTTAAAATGATGTGCTGACTAATTGATTTTCTGATCCACAGCAAGTAGATAAAGTTCTTTAAGTCATTAACTAAATGCTGAGTATTCTCTGGTTTCAGTCCTTTGAATGTGAGGATTTCTGGCTCTTTTGTGTTTTATATCATTATAAACTGAATAGCTTTGGGTTGGACAGGAAGGTCTATCTGAAGATGTTACCTTGGTCTCTGAAATGAGTCAGTTCATTTAAAAATTATTTTAAATCAATACATTGATAATATAATAGATTATAGCTGCAACTAATGATTATTTTCAATACTGTTTTCACTATATTGGACCAAGTGATTAATCAGACAATCACCAGATTCATTGATTCATCATTTAGTCTATCAAATGTCTGAAAATAGCAACAAAAAAAAGTCATAACAATTTCCCAAGTATAATAGTACAATACAAAACTCAGACATGTTAAATCAAATTATGTAAAACGACAAAATAATTGCAAGTCATCATTTTTTAGAAGCTGGAGAGAGTTTTTGGCAGTTTTGCTTCTCAAATGATGGAGACGATCAGTTGATCACCAAAACTGTTTCAGATTGATCCTCTGTCAGCTGATTGTTTCAGCACTGTCACAGATGAACTGAGAACAGATGTTATCATTATTGTCATCACTGTTAGTATTAGCTGCAGCTTTTGTGTGCACTATGTGAAGAGTTGTGTGATAAAATGTACTTCTTCTTATTCTCCTCTGCAGGATAACAAAGTCAGCGGTGTAACTGACTCCACCAGAATTATGGGTTACTCCTTCCTGTGCCCGTCTGTGACCCCTCGACCCCACGTCTCCACGGTGACGCTCACCCCGCAGGACGAGTTCTTTCTCCTGGGTAGCCGGGGATTGTGGGACATGTTGTCTCCCAGCGAAGCGGTGGAGGCGGTCAGGAATGTACCGGACGCTCTGGCTGCTGCTAAGAAGCTGGTGACTCTGGCTCAGAGCTACGGCTGCTCCGACAGCCTCAGCGCCGTCGTCGTCCAGCTCAGCATCACCGAAGACTGCTGCTGTTTTTGCGAGCCACCGCCCCCACCCCCCAGCCCCGGCCTGGGTGCACACGCCAGCACACACCATTACTCAGCAAGCGGTGACGGTGGCATACCGGTGCCACCTGCCTCCTCAGGAACAGTGAGCGAACTGAGCAGTGAGTTCAGCACATCTGAAATGAGCAGCGAGGTGGGATCCACGGCATCGTCAGAGGAGCCGCCACCTCAACCCGAGCCCCTGACATCCCACATGCACCTGCCGGGACACGCCGGCGTGCGAAGACCCGCCTGTGGAGCAGGGAGCTTCCAGAGGCAGTTCTCTGGAGCTCTGTCTGACAACGGGCTCGACAGTGAAGATGAGGAGCCCATCGCAGGTGTCTTCTCTAACGGCAGTCGTGTGGAGGTGGAGGCCGACATCCACTGTCTGCACCGCCATGACGGCCCAGCACCACAAACACACATTCACGTTCAGCCAAGCACAAACATCCCTCCTGCTGTCGCCTCGCACCATGAGCCTTCACCCCTTCCCTTCTCCTCCCAGTCTCCTTCCCCCCTCCCTCCCTCCTCTCCCTGCCTCAGCGGAGAGGCTCGGTCCGGGACACTGGGTCGCAGGGCTCGAGCTAACGGCTCTGTAGCCTGCCAAGGGAGAAACCAGGACCTGATAGAGGAGGCGGGCGACGCCCCTGTCAGGAAGCAGGGGGGCTACTTCAATGCTCCCGCCCAGCCGGACCCCGACGACCAGCTCATCATCCCACCAGAGCTGGAGGAGGAAGTCCGGCAGATCATCCAGCAGCAGCAGGAGCAGATGCAGACACAAAACCAGCAAGCACACAGCTACCAGAAACCTGCAGACTATTTCGTCACACCCCTCTAACTCCGGTTCCCCCTCCACAACAGCTGGTTTCTCCTCCGGGATTTCAGATTTAGTGAGTTTCAGGGATGGAGAACGGTGGATTCAGGACTGCCGGTCTCGATGCTCGGCGCTGCGTTCATTTGTACCGCTCCCTCCAAAAACCTCAGAGTACTCTGAACATGCTCATGGACCAGAGAGACTGTGTTTCATTAATGGTTTTTGTTATATACTTCATTTTCTACTGTTAACTCTATGCCCCCTGAAATGCAATGCAATTTTTTATAACACTTTCTGTTGATTCAATTTCTCACATGTAATTGAGTTTTACCATATCTTTAATTTGAAGAAGCATTTTGAATGCTTTTTATTAGACTGTGGACATTCATTCTGTGTTAAATGGTACTTTTAGATTTGGACCATTATGTTTTTGTGTCGTAGCAGACATTTCCCCAGTTTGTATGGCTGATGGCCTCACAGTTGTCGGAGTTAGTAAAACTGTTTAACTAACTCCTAGGAGTTTAATGCTTTCAAGTGACTTAGTCACTGAAGCGTACTAATATTCTCTGAGAGAAAAGATGATTATTTCAGACGGCTGATGTTCCAGGTTTGCGTTCTCGGGGTTGTGCAGAGTTCAGAGTGGTGCTGCAGTGGTGAGTAAGTACTGATCAGGATGGATCCTACACTTATTACCAGCTCAATAAATGTTCTCAGAACAGTGTTACAGACTTCTGGACAATGGCAAATCGCACAACAGAGCTACTTTTGCTATATAATAAATTAAAGTTTTCAGATAAACACATGTTGACTTTGACTGCTTGTGGAGAGGTGGAGGATACTCTGATACATTGTGCAGCCAGCTGTTACATACTTAAACTCATATTTTCTGTTTGTCAAGATCTTTTAAGCACTTTGCTCAAAGTACACACAAATTACAGACGTCTTCTCATGTAACCCTCTTGGTATCAAACCATGCTGATAGTTTTAGTGTTATGACAAGATTTTTAGATACTTGCTTCTAGAACTTCTGCCACCACCTTCCTAAAACACGGGAGAATGATCCAGAGATCTGACTGACCTGCTCAAATTTGTTTTTAAATGTTTCAAAAAACATATGATTCCATCAGTTTAGTACAGCAATCAAAACGACTGGTTGACAAAGGGACAGAAAATGAATCTTTAGCAACTACTAATTGTCTGGCATTGTCAAGACAAAAAAACAGCCAAACATTTTCTGATTTCAGTCAGGGGCAGCAGAAATCTGACCCACTGAAGTGTCTCTGTAATCTGGGTGAACGGAGCCTTTTAAAGGATCTGCACAACAAGAAGCACCAAACCCTCAGTTCTCTCAGCTAGTGTCACGTTGTCTGCGATACAATCGCTCCATTGTGTTATGAGAAATGGTAAAATTAGAACTTGGGTTACCTCACTCGGGAGAATTTCTTTTGTTAGTAATGAAGTCTTGACTGAACAGACCAACAGTTACATCACTGCTGTGTCCTTTGTGTGTGTGTGTGGTCCACTGTGCGACAGCAGAGAGGGGGACACTCAGCAGCAATGTCATAGTTGGCAGGAAGCCTCTGGAGGGGATGGAGGGCCAACAGGAGCTGCACAGGCTTCTGATGCGCCCTACAGGCTGAACGGAGTCAAACTGAATGGAGTCACACTGGTGGACGTTTAATTTGAGAAGATAAAATCTTCAAAAAACAACTTGTACAGCTGCAGTATTAAAAACTTTACATTATAAAGTCAATCTCTGATCTTAAAAAAACATGAATTCATACAAGTTAAAAACATTTGTCTAATCCAACATTTAAAGAGTTCATTTGAAAACAACATCAAAGGACACAACCTGAATCACAAAGCACTTAACCTGGTTTTCCCTGCACTACCTGGACTAACATAAATGATCCTGAACAACAGGTAGGTAGCTTTTTATCACCCAATAAACTTTGGGTTTACTGATCCTGCCACAAGAGCGTTTACAAGCCAATGACGTGAGTGAAGTGTTCGACATAATGGGAGATGAAAACTGTGATACCCTCGGGAAAATTAGGTCAGGTTAAATTAGGTTAGGCAGCAAAGAGCGATGTATACTGAGGTCAAATATCAACACTAAAATCACACAAGTAAAATTTGATTCACAGTCAAAAGTAGAGTATGGTTGTTAGATCTGCCAAAGCAGAGGAAAAATCCAGTCTGAAAAAAAAAAAGGCCTAGAACGTCCATTTGATCACAGTATTTCATTTACAATTTACTGAGCTAATTTACCAAGTGTGGATTATTTTCCTGATAAACAATGACAGGGTACTCATTAGGGTAAACTATACCTCTGTTAGAGATCTGTTTTCATCCATGTGTGGACACATGGTTTGTGCAAAAAACATTTCTATCTGTGATGTAATTATCATGGTATAATAACCCCCGGGAGGGCACAGCGATTGATTTTAACAACTACTTTTGCGTTTAGCAAAGTCAACCCATCACCTTCACTTTGTGATACAGGCTCCAGATGTCCATCATCGTCAGCGGCCCCCTCCACCCCTCACACGGAGGTGGTTTCGGCCCTCAGCGGGGCCCTGTGTGGCTGGGCTCGGGCCTGCTGTCTCTCTGCCTCTCTGCGTTTTCTCTCCTGCAGGTAGCTCTTGACTCGTCGTATGGTCTGGATGGTGAGCACTGTGCCAACTGTGTACAGGATGGCTGTGATGAGCCCAAACAGAGCCACAGCTGCATCCGCTCCGCTCACATTACAGCTCATCCAGGTGTAGCCATTACGTGCGTACAACCTCTCCCGCTTTTTACAAACATCGGTGGAGTTGACCATGATGATGAAGTGAAGGTAGAGACCGACAGCCACCACGTATATCACTGCGCCCACCGCCTGAAACAGCAACGCTCCGAGCAGAAGCTTCTTCGACATCAGGTGGGGGGGTTTGTTCCCGGCGACCACAAACAGCAGCGAGATGACCCCGAAGGTCAGGCTGAAGGGGATGCCCCCATAGATCCCTGGTGCTCTCATCTGGCTGTACTGCATGTCCAGGTCGCGTATCTGCTGCAGCTCAGTGCCCTCCAGGTTGAAGGTGGAGTCAAGGCTGATGCCACCGAGCCCGGCTGCAGAAGATAAGCCCGATGTCACCATCTGAGCTGCAACCGCACAGATCAGGACCAGGGCGTTGGTCAGAACAGCACAGATCAGCATGATACCTGGGAAGAGAGTCGACACATGAAATAGGTGAGGACGGAAATCCCAACAGTTATTTTCAATATTGAAAAATACCCAATATAAAAATAAACAGTGGCTATTAAAAATAAACGTCCTGTCATGTCATGAGCTCAAGTTAAACGAAAAACAACTGAGAGTGACTTGACTGCTGTGACACTTGAGAGGAGTTGAGAGGATCAGCTGATTAACCAATTTACATAATTTAATCATTGAGGTCATTTTAAAAGGAAAAAAGAAAGCTCAGAAGTTCTTGGTACTAGCATCTGGATGCCGAGGATTTCCTGTTTGTCTTATGTGACAGTAAACTGAATATATTTGGGTTTTGGACTGTTGGTCCTACAAAACAATCCATCTGAAGACGCCACCTAAAACTCTCATCTCTCCACTCTAACAGATGTGTGGCTGTAACAGTCAGAAGTCAGAGATCTGAAAACCTGAAGGACTTGAGACTCGACTGGGGACCAATTGGTCCTGAAATACAAGAAACTTAATATGTACTTGCCCCTCAGGACTTAACAATACTAAGAGTCTACAGCGATGCTATGAGCTGATGTCCTCAGATGTCTGGTTTTGAAGCTCTGAAAATCTAAAAGCCAAAATATTTAATTAAAACTGATGTAAAATAAGAGAAAGGCATCCAATCCTCACCTGAAAATCTGGAATTAAAACATTTTTGCCTGAGGAAGGACTTAAATGATTAACTGGTAACCAAAATCTTACCATTTTATTATCTGAGGTGTATTAGTTTTCAGCACTATACAGAATCCCATTCCAAGAGGATCAACTCTGTTATTAAAAAGGTACACGAAACTCTTCAGAAGCATGTCATTAAACTATCAGACTCAGGTATCAGGCTGTGAGCCTACTCCCTCATCAATGGGTCATGTTACTCTGCTAAAGTCTAAACTCTGACAAAAGAAGTTGGTAAACACCAGAAAACCAGTCTGTCCAGTAATCATAGGAGGAGGAGGAACTAAACTGCACTGAAACCAAAGTCTGCTCTCTGATGAAGCAGCTTTCACTTTCTTTGACCCACATACTTCTCCTCGGGTTGTGACTTACCCCTCCTGGAGCAGATGTGTGTGCAGCTGGAGCCATGGTGCTCCACTCGAGGGACCTCCCGCACAAGTTTGGGAGGGTGGTCTCCTTCTCTGGGGTAGTATGGGGGTTGAGATGACGACCTTAGCCACATAGAAACATATGCATGATAACACTGACGAAACAATCACTGCTGATTTTTATTCCATAACATTTTGGAATTATAAATAAGAAATATCCACAGGAGAACCTGGTATTGTTAGGAACTGAACCTTTGTTTTGGTTTTTATTTGGTTTTATTTGGATTTTATTCCACTATATTTTGGACTGATTTGATTCAGTTGTTTCTCATGTATTGAGAAATACTTTAAAAAATTTTCAATACATAATAATGACTAATGATTGTAAAAGTTGTAGCAATAGTTTTGTGAAATATTGACACACCTGCTCACCGGATCTGAGTAGTTGGCAGATTTAGTTTCTATAGAATGTCCAGTGGTTTAATCTTTAACGATTCATTTTGTAAAGTCATAATATTTTAAAGTATCTGTTTTTAACCCTTTCGTGCATAAATTATGAAGACCTCAGCCACGTGTTTTTATCCCTCTTTAGGCATGAAAAAAACAATGCAATTTAAATTTTGTTTATGAACCTGTTTTTCATGGAGTTACAAACATGTCCATTCTGTGTGCAAACTATGCAATAAAAACATTTTTTATGCTGCTAATCTGATGTTTTTTCACAACATTGTCTGCAGGTGTACAAATTTTCTTTCTCCCCTCTGATTTGTTATCATCCTCTCACATTATCATGTCCTGCTCATCTCCACTTCCCATCTATCTTGTATGGAAACTGGCCAATCATCCAGGGCAGAAGACACTGCATGCAGACATACTTGTTTTTAGTGTGCAAGCAGCATCATGGCATCTGTTGGCATTTTTTGCTTTGGTGCACAAGCATCCACTGTGTTGGCTGATATGCAACTATAACAATAAAACCCATGCATATACAAGAGAACAGCTTTTGAATAGCTGTCCACTGTAGTGACCGCTATGCATGAGTACCTATGGCTGTCAAATCAATGAAGTGCAGTAATAAAAAACATTATCTGTCCCTGAAATGTAGTTAGTGGAGTACAGGTAAACTGTACTGAAGTACAGTATTGGAGTAAATGGTAAGTAAAGGTGCACTGCTGCAGTACACTGAGAACACCTGTCCGATGATGTACGTCTGTCATCGTGGGAGTCCCGGTAATGTCGATGGTCTCCGTTCCTCTCCCGGTGTCCCCGGTTTGAACGGGGCGGGTGGCTCATACCTGCTGACCGAAAGGGACACATTAGGGCGCAGAGACGACCTTTGACCTCCGGAGAAACCGTCACAAGTAGCCTACTGAACAAGACACCGCGGCTCAACGGGCCTCTTTATTTTATTTCAACGTTAATTTAGATTAAAGCACAGAAAGTTAGTTTTTTTGTTTTTGTTTTTGTTTTTTTAGCTACCGTTGACGTGACGTAGCTTACGTCACGAAAACGTAGAGAGAGCCGGAAAACATACTATTATCATGAAAACCTAACTAAACATAAACTTTCCTTCATGTTTAAACTTCATATCAAGCAGTCGTGGAGCAGGTGAGTTAAACAAACAACCAACAATAACAACATGGCGTCGTAGTTTCTTCGATACGTTTTCTATTTTAATCGGCTAAAAACTTTTGAACCTGTTCAGTCGTTTGCTACCAAAGACAAACTTACTGTGAAGTCGATGAACGCTCTTCAGACTCCGACTATAGCGCTATTATTTAATCCGTAGATCACTGTCATGTCCCCGGAGTCCAGGTAGAAACTGCTCCACCCCAACCTGGAAAAGCAAGAGGCGGAAGAGAAACCGACAGGTAGGTTCAGGTATGTGGATGAGTCCTCTGGTCTCAGCTTCACAGCTTCACAGCTGGAGAGCCAGACTGAAGGTTTGTTTCTTTTTCTTTTCTTTTTTTTTGTTGTGGCTCAAATTCAAGCCGTTACCAGCTCGTCTGAATCAGCCGTGTGTGTGTGAGTGTGTGTGTGTGAGTGTGTGTGTGTGTGAGTGTGTGTGTGTGTGTGTGTGTGTGTGTGTGTGTTGTCAGTCTCATCCGAGGAGCCAAAGAAGCCTCTGTTTGGACTGTTTTGGGGGGTGTTGGCCTTTTAATATGAGCAGCACTGTCAGAGAGGAATGTTGTTGTTTATGTGCCTCTTTTATCTGCACAAAGGTTTACATGAAGCTCCAAGAGCCCTGTTGTGTTCACTCAGCAACAACAGTTCAAGTTGAACAATATGCAGGACTTTACATTTAAATTTGAACAGGCCTGTGACAGAAAATTTTTTCAAGCAAATATGGAAAACATTTACTAGTTGCAAATGAATTTGTAAAACAACCTGGTTGTAAAACAAAAACCTTTTGGTTTCAGACTGTTGTCTTAAACTTTTGTCTTAAATAACTCACTTTTTTTTTTAAATTTTATTACAATGTGAACGTTCCATGTCATGTTAAATCCAATCAAAGAAACTGAGAAAAAAGTGAAGAGGGGTATGAGATTTCAGTGATTCCAGCAAACAGCAGCTTAAAGCACTGTCACTAGTTTCCATGA
This sequence comes from Toxotes lorentzi, assembly GCA_037833715.1. Classification (NCBI taxonomy): domain Eukaryota; kingdom Metazoa; phylum Chordata; class Actinopteri; family Toxotidae; genus Toxotes; species Toxotes lorentzi. Next base: position 21,226,682 of record JBBMJY010000022.1, read on the forward strand.
AGAGGTGCAAGAAAGATTTTACTTTTTAGAAAAAAGAAAAATCCAACACACTGCATCTCACAAAACCAAACTGAGTTCTCTTGGAGAACATCTTTCAATATCTTAGTGTCCATAGATACATTACCAAACAGGTCTGCTAGGCACATGCACATGGCTAAAACTAATTCAGTCTAAAGTTCAGTTTGAATAATGTTTGGCTGCACAGCATGAGTTTGTAATAATTCACTCAAAACATGCTTTCTCTCTCTTCCCTGTTAAAATGTCCAGCAGTCTGTCTTGTAAAAGGTAAATGCAGGACAGAGAGAGAATGATGTGTTCTGTTTTCTGTGCTTTCTTTTGTTGGTCATGTCACTAATTCATACATAGTTTAAGAAATATGCTTCAGCCCAGCTTCCAGCCCTGCAGTAGGGATGGGCTGGATACAGGGAGGAGTGTGGTTAGTGTCACAACCTCCAAAAATAACTTTTGGTTCACATTTGATCTGTTTGACAGTCAGAGGAATTACTTCACCTCAAAGATTCCTGATTACTCAGGAAGTCCTGGTTCACCACAAGCACTTCAGCTCACTGCTCTGAGAAACTGAATGTGTACAGCTAATAAAATGTCACCTAAGTGACACAGGAGAAGTTAAAAGGGAGTTTGTGGAGTTATGTTTAGTAAATCTTTAAACAGCAGATACAGTGGAAACTCAGGCTTTTGGGGTTTTAAAAACAGTAACTGACTCTAAAAATAGACTCAACCCTTGAGGCGAATTCTTTTTCTTCCAAAACTTTGGAGAAACTGTTGGTTCCCGACAAAAACTGTGTCCCTACCTCTGTCATCATAGTGTAACTCCCTTTAAGGAAAATTTTACTGATTTATTTGGTGTATAATAGGTTAGGCTATAGATTTTTTTTTTTTTTTTTTGCATATTCAACTTGTGATGTACTATTTTACCATAGGAAAGGGGAAAATGTATTGCCATTTAGATATTGTACTTTTGTTATATCTTATCTATGTTAGTAATTTTATTGTTTGTCTTTTATCGTTTTTAATTTTCGTATTATTAGTCTCAAATTGTTTTACTGTTTATGTTCATAGTGGGTTATTATGAGCTTGACAGTCACCTGTCACACTTGTTTGAACTATGTTTATATATCAAAAGACCTGCAGGGAAATGTATGTATCATTGTAATCTATTTTAAAACACGCATCATCAGTGACCAACAGACGGCAGAGCGGGCGGTGTTACGGTGAAACTCTTCCGGGTCAAACGGTGTCTGCAGCTGTAAACAATAACATGAGGACGGAGCGTTAGTCTTATGGTATAGTCTCCGGTTTATAGACCGGTTGTCATTTTTGACTCCTCGTCTTCTCTGTCTCCGTGTTTATTCCTGAACATATTCGCTGTGCGTGTGGTCCAGTTCGGCCATGTTGTTCCTCCGGGCTGCGGCTCTCAGCTGCGGAGGTCTGACCGCTCTGCGCTGTCTGCCCGCCGGCTACACCGCCTCCAGAGCTACCGCTACGTATATCCAGGGCCAGAGCCCCGAGCCACGCATCCGAGAGTACTTCTACTATATGGACCACCAGGGACAGGTGAGTGTGTGAAGTGGCACCAAGCACAGTCTTCAAAAATAAAATCTGCATTCTCATTCTATCATAACATGTCGGTGTGTTCTCCACTCGCAGCTTTTCCTCGATGACACTAAAGTGAAGAACTTTGTCACCTGCTTCAAAGGTTCAAATGAACACACACTGCACACTTATTTTACTAATTCAGATTTATCCCTGGAAACAGACTGAGCAAACACTGGGACATACGAAGCTGTGAGCGTGACCTTCACTTGATTTGATTCAGCCTTTTACTGAAGAACAGTCTGACAGCTCTGATAAATCAGTGGTCAGGTCCACAGTCCAGCCCAACTTTATTTATAGAGTACGGTCTCATACAGAAGCTGCTGCTTTACAGAGCAATAAAACAATCACACACACACACAAAGAAATACACAACACAGTATTATCACATCATCGTGATATAGTTTGTTGTCTCAGTGAGAGACAATAATCACATATTATTTACCTTATATATTTTAACAGTGATTTTGTAGGTAGTATCTGATGTCCCACTAGTGACACAGACAAAATCTGGGAGCAGAACCACCTAAAATACTCTCATGGATTGAAATCTGTCCAGGTCACTTTCAGGAGCTCAGAATTATTCCCTCTGACTACAGGTTTTAACTGTGAATTCACTTTCATGTGTTTCATCAGCCTGACTCTGAGTTTTCACTGTAAGATCTTTTTGTCATCCATCATCTGTGTTTCTGTTTTCAGATAAACAGTTCCTGGTCTTCTTCTTCAGCCGTCTGCGTTCAAATCAGAGCGGGCGCTATGAGGAGGACTTCCCCTTCTTGTCCCTGTGCGGGAGGGAGAGGAACTTCCTACGCTGTGATGACCGACCTGTGGTCTTCACTCACCTGCTGAAGACCCCTGCAGGGCCACAGGGGATCATGGGAGGAGACCAGGAGCTGCTGTCGTACTGCGGCGGGGCAGAGAAGCTGTCCTTCCCATTCCGCCCGGAGGCTCTGTACATGCATCCCGTCAGTGGACGAGTGTATCACCCCTGCTCAGAGCGCTCAGGGGGGGTCGGCCTGGTCCGGTCTGCTCTGGCTATCGAGCTCAGCCCATTTTTTGTTTATGCTCCAGAGCAGGGCCAATCAGGACAGCCCACACATTTTCTCTGGGGAGGACATAAGCACACACTGACCAATGAGCTCGCAGGATTCTTCCCCTCGGCAGATGAAGGCAGCGGGCAGCAGGGAGAACTGGGATAATAACCAGAACAAGTCAAAGGTTTACTTTAGTTTCTGAAATTTTTCCCTGTTCAGCCACATATGTCATGACTTTCCCAATTACACGTGGGAGAACTACTGTGTCCCAGTGTCCCATGTGGACACTGGGACACAGTGTGGTTGTAACTGTTAGAAGGATGGGCTGAAGTGTCCTCCTGTCCTAATATACGTGACACATGTGAAGTGGACTGTCATTCATTGATTATAAAGAGTGTGTGATGCAGACATCATTGGTTAAATTAGTGCATTGCATTAACACAGGCTGCAGTTCAAAACAATTCACTAGCAAGATAAGAGAAAAGTCCACTTTTGTTTTGCAGCCTCTCAGATTTATTATGTGACCTCTTGTTTTGGGCACTGCTGGCCTAAAGCTACAGGTGCTGAGATAAAGAGGCTGAAAGCTGCTCTTTTTAAATGTGTGACACAAAAATCTAGTAAAAAAAACAAAACAATGAGAACAGCACTCAGTCATTTTCCAGCTTGATGTATTTCAACTCAGACCTGTGTCACTACATTTAAAGATCAAGTCCCGTCAGGTGAAAATATGACACTTAGGAGAAAATCTTAATAAACCCAGAGGAGAATATAAGTAAGAGAACTGAGCAGTTACTTGGTAGATTAGTTACAGATGGTTATTTACCACAAATGCAGCATCTCCACAGCTTCAGCAAAGACTTACATAGACATACACAATTCTAACAATGGGCCTTTTATATATATGTGATGTACGATGCCAGGAGCATTTCTGACAACTGAAATGTGCTTTGGCAACAATCTCATTACAAACATTTTGAAATATACTACTGAAGATTGTTGATTTGAATAAATAAGACGTGTTGAATTTCTTGTTTTTTGCTTTGTTAATGTCAGTTTTTATCTCAGATCTCTCTCTCTCATGGATACTTTAACTGTTTCAGTTTTGGCAAACTATATACTTCAAATCCACATTCATATATTTATCTGGCACGTTTAGAAGTTACTTTTCAGATGAAAATGACACACATGAGGTCAACGATGATTCCTGGAGTTTAAAGATACATAATTATCACTACAAGGACCAGAGACCGGTATTAAAATGCATTTTGCACTCAACCTTATAAACATCCTGTAAGAGTGAATTTATCTGGAGTACTTTTGATTTTGACTTTTCACATAACCACGTCTTTTCTGAGCTTTAATCGTGAGGAAGGTTTGGTCAGCTTCGGACAGAAAATAAACAACCGTGTGAAACTGCAACTGCAGCGCCGTTTGTCCACACACATCACGCCTTATCCTGCCTTTGCGGTATTTGTCAGAGGCTCCGCTCTGCTGTTCTTGCCTCAGTAGGTGAAGGAGTCAGGGGCTCTGGAGAACTCCATGTCCCAGAGATCTCGGCATCAGTGAACAGAGGACCCTGGGCTTGAATAACATGGCCGCGCCGTCCAGCAACACATGCGGGGTTATGGAGCGGTCTATCCGGGACCGAGTCCCACCGCTGCTGACCGACCTGTACCAGTTCACCATGGCATACGCATACTGGCGTACCGGCCGGCACGAGGAGCCCGCCGTGTTCGAGCTCTTCTTCAGGGACAATCCGTTCGGCGGTGGCTTCTCGCTGTTCGCCGGTCTGCACGACTGTCAGCTGTTCCTGCGCAGCTTTCGCTTCACAGACGAAGGTGAGAAAGTCAGCTCGGACTTGAGTATAGCCGGTCTATTAACAGGCTATGCTCACTATTGTTTCACTATGATTAACAATAGTGAAATCATCTAATTAATGACTGTTGTTTTTCATCAGGCCGGAATGACTTTCCTTTCCTCTAGCTCGTTTTACGCATTCCGATCCGGTTGTGCAATACTTCGCCGTGCAGCCCCCGTGAGGCTTTCAGTGAGAAAACTGAATACCGGTGCGGTATTTCAGGGAAGTTTGAACTAAGCTCTTAACTTTAGCACACAAGAGTAATCTCCTGTGTCCCGTAAGGATCAGTGCATGAAGCAACATGGCGCTTATGTACCTGGAAGTTATTCTGCTTTTGCAACAGGTTTAAGTTCACGTTCACACAGATGCAGTTCAAAGTGAATTAGACAACACAACAAATCATTTTTCACAACATAAAACAAAATGTATAAGTTGTAGCTGGTTTTTATGTACAGTTGTAGTTTGGTCTGATAAAATACATGAACTATTTTTTTTGTTTGTTGAATTCTAATCTTCTAACATCTAAAGCTGTGAAATAAATGAATGGGCGTGAAAGGTACAAGAATTCCCTCTGAAATGTGAAATGCAAAGTAAATAATCTCATATGGTGTCAAGGAAGGAAGGAAACGTAGTGCAGTGAAGTGTACAGTTTATGCCTTTGATTCAACTGTGTAATAGCATATAACATTGTTAAAACGAACTCCACCTACACTACACTCTACTTACTACATTCTACACACTGATTTGTCCTGAGTACTTTAACTTTTAGCAGTTTAAGTAGGATTTTGAATGAAGGACTTTTGTCTGTTTTTTTTAAGTAAGGAATCTTAATCCTTCTGGTGGAATATGGTTTAAAATAACATAAAACACTCAAAGTACAAGTAACTACATTGTGCTAAATATCTGTACTCAACTGAGAACTGAGTACTTTATTGTTACTTTCCACTGCTGCATTCATCATTGTGTCAAACATGTTAAGTCCAACCAGTCACACCACTGAGGAATCTTAGCAGCAGCTAGATTAGATTAGTTGTACAGAAAGTTATTAGATTTAGCTCTCTTATTGTAATTGTTTGTGTGTGTGTGTGTGTGTGTGTGTGTGTGTGTGTGTGTGTGTGTGTGTGTGTGTGTGTGGTGAAGACAGGACATGTGAGGGAGGGAGAGCACATGAAGGACACATGCTTATGTAAGATCACATGTGTGGTGTGTTTTAGGATGAAGGATGCCCTCTGTTGTTATTGTCACTGTTCCAGCTGTTAACACTGTGTTTTCATGGTGGATCCAGATGTGGAGTTCCTTCGCTCAGCCCTGCCTCCGGCCACAGACCCCGCCTTCTTCCAGTTTCTGCGGGGCCTGGATTGTTCTGGTGTCACACTCCGCTCCGTCCCAGAGGGCACTGTGGTGTTTGCCAGGGTGAGCTGTAGGGCCTCACAGTGGAACCGAGGGTCAAAGGTCACAGTCAGGGTCTATACAGGGGTCAGAATGTTTAACATGTCTAAAACATCTGCAGGTGCCTCTGATGGAGGTGGCAGGCCCACTGGCTGTGGTTCAACTGCTGGAGACCAGTTTACTGTGTCTGGTTAACTATGCAAGGTAATGACACACACATACACACACACACACACACACACACACACACACACACACACACACACACACACACACAGACTATATGACCTGACCTCAGACTGAGGAGCTCCAACTACATTGCATAATGCTCATTTTGTCCAAAACAAAGGGTATTTCACCTGTGTTACCCTCCAGTAGAGGACTTGTCTGAGGAGACACCTGGTTGTGAATCGTGTCTGTACCACACATAATCACATCAAGGAAACTTGAATGGCTTCAACCATTTACCAGACATGTATCAACGGCCACCGCTCTTATTGATAACAAGGCTTTTCTGAATGTTATGTGTAGAACATTTAATGGTGACTTTTTCCCAGTACATCAGTAGTAAACCATTATAAAACCATGTGTGTATATTTGTAGCACTGCAACCATTTATTACTTTCACTATTGATTTATCTATTGCTTTTATTTTTTTGTTTGTTTAAATCCTGGTGATCCAGTGGCCTATGATGCACATAGGGTAATTCAGGGTTGACTGAGACCAGGGACCGTTGTTGCATCTCTCCAGCTGCTTCTCACTTTACTGTATCCTGTCCTCACCATAAAAATAATCCAGGAAGAGAGTCAAAATCCCAAAGATATCAATTTATAACACTATCAGACAGACAAATGCTGTAGGTCCTTACATCTGAGATGCTGGAACCAGCCTTTGTCCTTTCTGCTTGATGAATGGCTAGTTAATGGATTGTCATAGATTGTAACTGATGAACTGAACAGTCATGTCAGTGTTGTGTATTTAGTATTTCAAGGCCCACAGCTACAAGGTCATGTCCTTTCCTTGTAATCCAGTATTTTTTAAATCCATTAACCTCTTTAACTCTGCTGGCTTCACCCTCAGGTGAAACATGTTTTGTGCAAAAGTCAGCAACAGTATTTCAGATTCAAAACATTAAATTATGAGGAAATGTGTATAAACGTTTCACCTCATGAAATGGTGCAGCCATAAAATATAACATGAGTGGTTTAGTTTTAGTAACAGTTTAGTCCTGGAGAAAGCACATGCCGATACACAGTATACGTGATACTGTTATTCAGCCTTGTCTACACTTTCATCTCCTGCTGAGTCTCTGACCTCTGCTTCACTCATCAGTCTGTCAGTCGGCCACAGCTGTGGGCACATACTGTTGATGGTATAACACTGTACAAAAGTTATACTCTAGCAGAAGCTATAAAACAGTGTGTTTTTCCCCTGTTGTCAGTCTGGTGTGTAGTAACGCTGCCCGTTTCCGCCTGGCGGCCGGCCCCAGGAGGAAGCTGCTAGAGATGGGCCTCAGGCGGGCCCAGGGGCCAGATGGAGGTCTCACCGCCTCACGATACACACACATTGGAGGTGAATGTTGTGTGATCTGTCAAACATGTTCAGACAATTATGTCAAGATTCTGTGCAGTTACTCTCCACATTTACAGTTTTGTTAGCCACAAGTAGCTTGTTTACATAAATTAAAAACAAAACCTTGCCTCTGGCTGAATGTGTCCTGAATTTGTCCAGGGTTTGATCTCACCAGTAACGTACAGGCTGGATTCCTGTTTGGGATCCCTGTCGCCGGGACCATGGCTCACTCATACGTCACCTCCTTTACCTCCCTGGAGGAGGTGTGGCCTCAAGTGAGTACGTTTTATCTCACACCACTGGTATAGGACCATACCTGGCTGTGTGTCCTATTTTAGCTCATTAACTACAAACTGCATGTGCTTACTGTCTTATTGTCACCATCCACAGCAAGCCATAAGTTTGTGGACTGATATCGCTCACTGCAGTGAACATTTTATAGCCTTTATTTCTTTATTATTTATGTTGTTTTGTTCTTGACAGAGGTAACACGGGGACAACCAACACAGAGATTTACCTGCAGCCGTTTAGTCCAATAAACAAAATTCACCAGTGTAAAGTCAGTGAAGGATTATGACCTTTGATTGGTTGAGGCGTCTGCTCAGAGGATGCTGGGATTTTGGGGGGCTAGCATGAACCTGTGGGTGCACTAGGCTGTCTGATGATAGCTAAGTTTGCAAGGTCAGTGTTGACCCACGTTGGTCAGTTTGTATGGAACTAGCATTGTGGGAAACTGTTTTTGACGGACAAATTGAAGGTCAAATATAGAAATGAAACATTAGTTGACTCAGAAAATGAATCAAGAACTATTTTGATCAGCAAAAATGCCAAACATTTCATGGTTGGAGCTTCTCAAACATGAATATCTGCTACTTTTCCGTCTCTTACATCATAACACTGAACATCTTTGGGTTTAGAATGTAGCTTGGGCAACAAGTGCAATCTGAATACATCAGCTTCGGCTTGAAAATGTCACCTTTTTTCACGTTTTCCACTAGTTTCTGATGTTTCACAGACCAAACTATAAAACATTTATGCTCAAGAAGAAATTCTACCTGTGATCATGTAAAAAAAAAGGGCTAAAGGCACCACATATGTTGCAGGAAGCAACTGAAGACACTGACATCTGCTCAGGTTTTATGTTCAGACCCCATATCACGGAGCCATGTGTTTAATAACACGTCCCCACTGTTTGTCCCCGTACAGACTCTCGTGGCAGTGAGCGGGGACCCGGATCCGGTTGACTTCATTTCTCTATCAAAAGGCTGGTTGAGATGTGTGTGTGAGCTTCTGGGAGCAGAACTGGGGAAGATCAGAGAGGGCGAGTTGGCCGCCTTCTTGTCCTACGCCATCGCTTACCCTCAGAACTTCCTCCCTGTAATTGACAGCTACAGTGTTGGCTGGTAATTAGTGATGGAATGGAAATATACCTTGGACTTAATTATGTCGTTCTTCTTGGTTACAGCAGCTTTTCTGTTACTATCTATTCTATTCTATTAAATTACTTTTACCAGAAGGTGTCACCAGTGACTACTTTAACCACTGGGTTAAAGACATCTTAAGTAACTAATCTCAGGACTGCAGCTAATTAATACTTACGTTATCAATTCATCTTTTAGTTATTCCTCATATAATCGATTAGAGAAATGACTTAGTCTAAGGACATAGTAAAAAAAAAAAGGCCCCACATTTTTCTCAGAAACACACACTGATACACCATCTACTGTCGTTTTTGTTCATGTTTCAGTTAAATGTGTGTGTGTGTGTCTGATTTCAGCAGCGGCGTGTTGAACTTCTGCGCTGTGGCCTTGGCGCTGTGTGAACTGGGCTACAGGCCTATGGGAGTTCGTCTGGACAGCGGGGACCTCTGCAGGCAGTCACTCGATGTCCGTCGCATCTTCAGACTCTGCAGCGAGCAGTGAGTGCGGTGCCGTGCTGCATGTGTGCATCAGTATGTCTTTAAAAACCTACAGCGAGATTCAGTTTTACTCCCCCAGAGAATGGTTTAAGTTTCCATTTTCCCTTTCACTCCACAGTTTCTCCATCCCTACCTTTGATTCACTGATCATCGTTGGGACCAATAACATCTCAGAGCAAAGCATGGCTGAGCTCAACAACAAGGTGAATTGATAAAGTGGAGATTTTATCGTCTCTGATCTGCACTCCCTTCTGAACTTCCCATCCCTGATGGTCTGTATGTGATTGTTTCAGGAGAATGAGATTGACGTGGTTGGTGTTGGTACACATCTGGTCACCTGCACAAAACAGCCCTCGCTAGGTTGTGTGTATAAGGTAATTTAATAAAAAGCACACACTGAGAAAACTAACATGGTCAGAGACACAGGAGGCTTTTCTTTTGCCTCTATTTATTTATTTTTTTAAGTGACTTTGTTACTAGAAATGTGCAGTGACAGTAAAGTCATTCTATTCTATTCAAATGCCTGAACTTAGTTTTTTTATTGTATTAGCCATTTGTCACTGTGTGTTAGTTGGTAGAGGTCAGGGGAAGGCCCAGGATGAAGATCAGTGAGGACCCAGAGAAGAGCACTGTACCTGGGAGGAAAGCTGTCTACCGGATGGTGGATGCTGAGGGTGAGAATATTAGGTTCTACTGGCACCATCCTCATTATAACCTTTACATCAAAGTTTTTCATTTTTCACCCACCCAACACGTTGGTTTCAGGTGTGTAATGAGTATTTTAACCCCCCCCCTTTCCACCTCTGCAGGCCATCCTTTTCTGGACCTGGTGTGCCTTGCGGTGGAGTCTCCTCCAGAGGCAGGAGTCCCACTGAGCTGTTACCGTCTGGGGTGTGATAACTCCGCTGCCTCAATCACTCCAGCTCAGGTCACCTGTCTCCGTCAGGAAGTGTTTACCAACGGACAGGTGAGGGTGACTGCTACCGTCATCACACAACCTGCATCAGCACACTAGTTTCTATTTTCTGATGCTTGTTTTCTATTGGATCATCCTCTGGGCAAAGTCTGAGACAAATTTGCTGACTAATCTGATTCTAAATAATTTTCTGGAAGGTACTGAATGGTACAAAACAAGATAATATTGCAGCACTATACTGGGAGGAGCTTTGTCTATATGAATGTGTCTCTCACATGTTGTAGGTCACACACCGTCTGTGCAGCGCTGCAGAAACTAGAGCAAAGGTCCAGGGCTCCCTCCAGACACTGCACCCTCGACATAAGAGGCTGCAGGAGCCAGACTCTTACACAGTGAGTCTCAGTCAAACCTGTCCTGAAGTCAAAAATACAGAACAACTCAGACCTTCTCTAAGACACAAAAGCTGATTCTTACAAACTATTCCGTCCTTAGCTGAAAGATTTCTTGATCTTGTCTTTGTCCTTCTCCCCCGCCAGGTGGCGCTGTCAGTGAAACTCCACAACCTGGTGACAGAGATTCAAAGAGGCAGCTCCAATGACAGCAACTTTCTCTTAGCCAACTAAAGATAATCCTACACAACTCTTCTGTTGCCATCTCGTGTTTTTTGTTGTTTTATTAACACTATTTCCCAAAGTGCCTCACAGCTCTGATACACATGCTGAGCTCTGCCATTATGAAACCATATCACCATGTTCTCCAAACACAGAAAGTCACAAATCCATTGTTGGCCTGTTTCCTTCCTTTTATGCATATTAAACAGGTTAAAATGAAGAAACTACCAAATGTCCCGACGTTTACCCACATTTTTATGGGTAAAGACTCAATCAGGGATTCAAAGGTAAACAACAGAGAGGCCGTCTGAAAATCAAAACACATGTTCACACACCAGATGAAAACTGAATCAAAGTTTGTAATGTTTCTTGATTCTACAAAAAGTTTGTTCACGGCAGGATAAGAATGATGTTTATTCTTGACCATGTAAAAAATAGTTTGACAAAAAAAATCAACTAATTAGCTTGAGCTTTCAGCTCTGGATTGTGGCCTTACTCAGGGGAAGGCGTTTGCTCAGATGTCATGGAAATTGCTGCTTTTAAATGATGATTGGTTGGGAAAACACAAAATTAATCTGTGATTCAAACTCTTTAGGCAATGTGTGTGTGAACCTACATCACATTAAAAACATTCCAACTTTACAGTTTCATCTGTCTGTTGCCAAATTAACAAATAAGAAACTGATGCTGTGAAAACTTTATCAATTACATGCAGACTCTAGCTTTTCAGTTTGTTGTGTTTCTGTCTTATCAAGGTTCAAGGTAGAATTTATAGAATTTATTGTCATTTGCTCCATAGACAGTGCTCAGTATACAGGGGACTGATTCAGTGAGACGGTGTACACAATGAGAACAGATACAATGAAAATAAAACTGTGCAAAGACAGTGAAAGTATTATTAAAGTGCAGTAAATGAAAAGTGCAGTCACACTCGGGGATGTTCCTTGCTTCATTAAAAACAAATGTTACATAGGGGTCGTTTTTTAAACTTAAAGCTGCATTAATCAATATTTTTATACCAGCATGAAATGGTGAAATGTCTGCAGTGATGTGGCTAACTGTGACACCTAGCAGCTCCTGTGAGGAAATGGCACATTTGATTGATTTTAGAAGTGAATAGAAATAAATCTAACCCCTGCAGCGGACAAAGAACAGCGGCAAATCCTCACATTTCAGAAGCTGGAACCAGAGAATGTCTGACATTTTTGCTTAATTAACTGCTGAAATTATTAACTGGTTACCAAAATAGTAGTCATGTTTTTGTATTGTTTTGTTTGTTTGTTTGTTTTTACAAACCAAACTTAAGGAAGCAGTTTCAAGTCTCCCATAATCACATAAAACTTTTCAGATTCAGGATAAAGTGACCTGACATGAAACAGAAAATCTGACATTAGTTATAACCTTTGGCTGTTGGGAGACAGTTGCTATGTTCATCAACTCTTTATGGAGAAGGGTTGATTTTAGCAAAAGCTTAGATGAACATATTAATTTAAGACATGGACATAATATGGGCCCCTGAGCATAGTCAAGTAAATGCCCCCAACCCCTCAGATATAGGACGCCCAGACTAAGTGTGGTGGCCCCTTTGTTGGGCCACCACAGAGTGCCCCCACAAAGGGTCTTGTTGTGGTCACCTTGCATTTCACTGTTAGTGGTTTTGAATCTTTTTTTGGTTGTTATTCTCTGTGTGGTGGTTTTGAGTCTCTTTGTGATGGTCTTGGGGCCCCTCTTGTCTCAGGCTCCTGGGTCTGTGCCCCAGTCCATCCATTGGTCAAGGATTAACCATATTACTAGGGACTTCTGTTCTATACAGCTGGGGAATACTGTCAAAAATGTGGTGATAAGTCAACAAGTCCATGTTCTTAATAAATAAGTTGTACATTTTATTGTTTGTTTTCCATCATTCTTTGCCTGATTTGACGTGTTAGTAGAGTTTGGTACTGAACTGTACTTTCAGCCATATTAAAAATGTGGCTAACACCATGGAAACACACACACACACACACACACACACACACACACACACACACACACACACACACACACACACACACACAC
>JBBMJY010000022.1:21246107-21289807 GCA_037833715.1 Toxotes lorentzi
CACACACACACACACACACACACACACACACACACACACACACACACACACACACACACACACACACACACTTGAAATCAGTGTTTTTCTTTGAGATGAGCGCTTCCCAAACAGTGGAGGTATTAAATCCTGAGGCACAGGAAGTGTGGAGTTATCAGGGAGTGTCTCTCTTCCTGTCTCAGATTGAAGGACTGAAAACAAAAGGTCCAGCATCTTCTGCAGGAAGCAGAGACATGGATCACAAATGAGGCGCTGGATGCCTCAGATACTGAGGGTGCTAATAATTAGAGCTGTGACTATTATTGATTGATTATCTTCATTTCGATTATCTTCATCGATCCACCGATGAGTTGTTTGGTCTGTAAAACAGGAAAATAGTGACAAATAAACATAATAATGTCCTACATGAGTTTTTTTTATATATTTGACCAATATTCCAAAACCCTAAGATCTTTAGTTTACTCCAACATAAGAAGAAGAAACTGGAGCCATCAATTATTTAATAGTTTTGCTTAAAAATGGACTTAAACTGTTTTCCTTTATCAGAATAGTTGCAGATTGCAGATTTGATCAGCTTTAATTGCTTGATCTCTAAATGATTGGAATGTGGAGTGAAACTTAGCTTAATACTGTAGAAAAAAAGAAATAATCTCTGGTTTGTTGCTCCTCTGTGTTTAAGGCCTGGTTAGGACTAGGAAACTAAAACTACTTGGTTAAGTCAGTGGCTGCCTGAAACAGGCCTCAGACCCCTCAGGGTCTGTCTACATTATATCTCGTGTTTTATCAGTTTATTTTTTCTGTTTGTCAGCTAATTAACAGAAAGGAAACCTCAGGCGAGGTGGTATCATTCCATCGTAGAAGAATTGTGAGGCTGAAACCTGCAACTCTTTTTATTATCAGTTGCTTTTTTTTTTTATAATCGATGGATTGTTCAGGGATCTAGAAGAGACTCAAACTGACCCTATTTGTTGTTGTTTAGTGTCTTTTTCAGTCTGGTGCTGCTTGTCTGTGCTCAGTCGCCCTGTTGTCTCGTAACACGTCCACGCCTGGACTCAGATATGTTGCAGAAAACTGATGGATGGACTGACCAATTAAAAAATAAGTAATTCAGTTATGAGTCAGTGAGCTTCCTAACAGCTTTCTCCTGACAGCCAAAGGTTATGACTAATGTTACTGTACACGAAAAAAAATATTCAAGGCCTTTGCAAATGAAATGTAAGATTTTTTTTAAACCTTCTTTTTTGAGGGATTGAATTTGATGCTTTTAAAGATCTGTGTGCAAGTTCCCTGAAATCCGCTGAGTTCTAACTCCTTTTGCTCTGAAATGCAGCCACTGAATCTGTGAGTTTAAAGTTAATCAATAACAAAAGCTTAAATTGTAGTTCAGAAGTTTTGTGTAATAGTGTTGACACTGATCCAGGTTTAGAGTCAATCCTAACTGGTGAAACCCACTTTTATCATCTCTGCCCCCCCCCGCTGTTCATTAACATCCGTATTTCACAGCTTCCCAGCCGCCATCCCATCTCTGCATCCATCCATTTGTACACTTTCTCTTTTTCTGCTTTTTCCTTCCACTCTCTCGTCCTCTGCTTTTCTGTGACTTACTGTAAAGCCCTCCATGCCATCTGGCAGGGAGGGAGGAGTGATGTTACCAGCTGTACCAGGAACAGTTTGTTTCACTGGAAGTGCACGGCAATTATCAACGGCTGGTGGATTTCAGGTCAGCAGTGCACACAACTGCTCAGACTGAACTTTCATTCAGTTCACTGATCAGGAAGAGAAACATGCTTGGTTTTTCGAGCATCTCGTCCTAAAACCATGTTTATGGCTTGGATCAGGATTAAAGGCCACAGTGGGAGGAATCATGCTCTGTGTGTGTGTGTGTGTGTGTGTGTGTGTGTTATGGAGTGAGGCAGGGTGTGTGTTAGAAGAGTCATGGTGAGTGAAGTGTGACGTTTGGCTGTACGTCTTATTGTTCAGTGTTCAGCCTAAATGGCAGGAAGTAATAAAGGCAAAGATAAAAAAATTGTTGGCTTTTGTGTTGTTACCAGAAATGCCAGTTATGCCACTGCCAAGATTATTGTTTTAATCCAGACATACTGTAATTATAATTATGAGGTGACAGTAGAAATATGATGTTTGCGTAACAAAGGGATGTGTGCTTGGACGTATTTGATTGGCCGAGGCAGCGGTTTACAAGATGACGTCATGTTGTGGCAAAAACATAGAAGTGAAGGTTAAGTTATTTTTTAAGAAATATCCATTGAAGGATTTTTCTGATGAATCAAAGAATATATTTCTATATTTTCTTACTGTCAACAAATCCACAGAAAAACAGTAGCATGTCTCCCTGTGGCTCTCTGCTCCGAGCCCATTGGTTCCTACCACAGATATAAATCTTTAAAAAGGACTCACAAACATGTAGTTCTTTTTTTTTCAGGCTCAGTGCTGTGGTCACTCTGTTTTTTAGCAAACAAACAGGAAGAAATAGTATAGGACTATTTTCAGCGGCGGATTAATCCACATTTTGTGCTTTAGTGAGTTTTTCCAGCAGCAGGACTGTGTGTGTGTGTGTGTGTTCATGGTAATGGGGCACATGTCACCCGGTGCAGCAGTGTGGATCACTGATGTGCTTTTTGGAAACAATGGAGCTCAGTGGCTCAGAGGAATACGATATATCAGGTTTTGGACAAACTGACGATACCTAATTAAATTAAATCATTGTTGGTTTTGTTTTTTAACAATAAGAAAAATACAGAGTATCACCAGGCTTGTCCTTTCAGTCATCAGGTAGTGAGTATCCCTCAGACTGATCTGTGTTTGAGGGAGCTGGTGCAGATTTTTCCTTTAAACACTTGAAAAAGATCAGGTCATCTGTGGGTAAGAACTCAGACAGATTCAGTTATGTGCTCTTCTGCTGCTTCCAGCAATGAACCTCCTCCTCCCAGTAAAGTATGGACACATTTCCATCTGAGGATAATGGCGTTCTCTCTTAATCTCATGCCAAACGTGTTCCCTGTCATCTCCACATGCAGGAGCCTCAGATAGGAACCAGATTTCTCCTCTTGGCCCTTTGATTCAGGATTATATACAACCTGCCGAGGATGGCTCGCTTTGACTGGAGTAAAAAGCAGCAGCAGGCTTGGGCTGTTCTGTCCTGTGTCCCCCCGTTGTCCATCTGTGGGACTCATAACTTTGTCCAAGTGGGAAATTTGGATATCACATGGGAGAACGTCTCTATTCTCTCGACTGTTCCTGTTTTCATTTGGCTAGGGTTTGGTGGAAAAGAGCATCCAGGCTTATAAGAGTGACATTCAGTTCAAGTGTATGTATGTATGTGTGAGTGTGTGTGTGTGTGTGTGCTATGTTAGGTCTGTGTTTGGTGTGTGAATGACAGAGCAGCTATGAGTTTATGTTTATGTGTGTTTGCACACAACATCTGCTATGTCAATAAGCTGGGATTTTCTTTGTGGGTGTGTCGACTGCTGCAAGTGTCAGAGCAGAGTCCAGAGTTTACATCACACTCTGTGGTCAGTCGCCGGAGTTCACCGCTCTGTTAACCCTTCTCATGCTGCATCAGCTTTCACTCACTCTTCATTCGTGTATGAATTACTCACTGAGCATGAGCCGTGTGGGCGAGGCCTGCCATTTAAATGCTGTTTATGTCTTTACACCAAATGGAAATAAATAAATCATGTTTGGACAAACAGTCTTGTCACACAAACAAATATTCTGTTATATTATGTAATTCAGTTATATTTTGACTGTTGTTTGACACAGAAAATAAAATCCTTGGAATAATATTTCTACAGTGGCTTCAGAGCTTCAGCCAAAAGCAAAATAAAACAAAATTAGAGCTGAATTTGAGATTTCTCTTTATTCCAATACCAGGGAAATAAATGTTAAACTAAAAGTTCATTTAATAAAACTAGTCAAATAAAGGGCATTTTTAGACCTCTTAAAAGTAATTTCAGTCTTCACATGAGCTGATATCTCTAAATTCTCTGTAAAACACAAACACTACACTAAAGTTTCTCTGGGAATAAAAAAAAAAGCTGAATTAATCATAGGAAGTTTTGTAAGGTTTTAAACACCAAAGGTTTGAGGGACTTCTGAGATATAATGTTTGGGGATTCTTTTTCCAAACTAATGTGAATGTGAAGTTTGGCTGCTGCTGTTAAAAACCTCTGCAGCCGCCTGGTAGCATCCTGCCACCGACAGCTGAAATGTTTGTGTGTCTGTTTGTTGGGCTCTCTGGACTCTCACACACAGTACATTTGTTCAGCTCTCCGACAGCAGATTTCTGTGTGTTTGGCAGGGAAATGAACAACGAGCCAAACTGTGATTTATGGTTGTGCATATTTGTGCATTATGCAACACTATCCTTCCTTCCTCCCTCCTCCAGTCGACATACGAGAGATCCGGGAGCTGCGTTTGGGGAAGGGCTCCCGCGATTTTGAGCGCTACCCGGAGGAGGCCCGTAAACTGGACTCTGCCCACTGCTTCATTGTGCTCTACGGCCTGGAGTTCCGGCTCAGGACTCTCAGTGTGGCTGGTCAGTGTTTCTGTATAGTCTATATAATCCCCATTTCATTTCTTAGTTTGTCTCATCTGATTCTTTCTCAACTTTATTTCCATTAATGGATAATGTTGGCATTATTCTACATTTGTCTTATTGCCAAATTTACCATGAAAAGACCAAACCCAACACTGTGTTCATCCATTTCTCTCTACTGTCCTGATTTCCCTGCTGTCTGTGGCTCTCAGCTCCACGCCCTTTGGTTCCTACTACTGTAAATCTGAAAAGGCTTAGTAATTTCCTAAAACAGCTGGTCTCTGTAGTTTGTAACAAAGAGGCGGATGAATCCATATTTGGTGCTCTAGTTGGAATAACACAATAGAGAGAGAGCGCATAAGAAAAGAAAGAAAGATAAATGGAAATAAAGGATATCACCAGTCTCATCCTTTAAAAGCTAACTTTACACGCCTGTATCATCTAATTAAAATCCAATCAGTTAATCACATGATGTCTGGTTTGATGACTGATGATGTCTCTATCTGTCTCAGCTTCGTTTCCATCACAGCCTCAACCCCTCAATTTTCTGTGGTTATCGCAAATTTGAAATCATTGTTGCCAAGGATTTGTTTGCAGAAAAGTTAGATTAGATCCTAATTCTGTGTTGTTTTATTCATCCAGACCAGTGGGCAAAAATAAATAATGATTTGAGTCAAAGTCATGACTGTCTGTGACTTTGCAGCCTTCAGTGAAGAGGAGGTCAACATGTGGATCACTGGTCTCAACTGGCTGATGATTGACACTCAGAGAGCGCCGGCACCACAGCAGATAGACAGGTGAGTGTGTTTGTACAAGGTACAGATCTAATCCTGGACTCGAGTCAGATTTAAGGGTTTAGAAATGCTTGTTGGATCATACGGATTCGTCTGAAACCTTCCTGCCTTCACACCTTTCTGACATTGTAGCTGTGAGGCTACATCCTGCAGTTTTTATGACCTTACAGAACAGACAGTCATTTCATGCAGCAGTTAGCCAGGTGTGCAGGTGACACAGTAAGCAGGATATGAACTTCCATCTCTTTATTACAGCTGACCTTTCACCCTGCCTTTGAGTTTGAGTTCAGTTTTACAAGACATGTTGTACAAAACATTTTAAGACCCCTGTATTCAAGAGTTTGTGGTGTCTCAGATAAAAGTTAACAATGACAGAAACCTGATGAAATCTGTCAGCACCTGTGCAGTAATAAGGATGATAAGAACATTCTTTTATACAGTCTTTCAAAACAACGTTACAAAGATGGATAAGTGGAGTTTGAGTAAAGTGATTAACAATGAGACAGATAAAATCAGCCAATTAAAATCAAAGTGTGAAACGAAATAGGGATCGAAGACGCTAGCATGCGTCACTGCAGTGTTTATTTGTGTTTATTAAACATCTGACACTTTCCTGCAGCCTCCGTATGTGTGATGAGGTGATCTCTGGTTGCATCAAAAGAAGTAGCAACCTGAGCTGGAGAGGAAGTTGCTGGTTGGAGGAGAGGACAAATATTTGTTTTGGGATGAAAATATTTACTCCAGATGAATGTGCGGAGGCAGGTTTTGGCCTCCGTGGTGAGAGCAGGAGAACAGAGAGAGGTTGTGAGGATGTGTAGGAGAAAGACGAGTTTTATTGTCGACATAATGTGAGCGGTATATGTTTGGAAATGGTCAGCGGAAATGAAATTGCTAATTTTGTCTGTTTATGATAGTTGTGTAAACAGTTTGGGGAGTGGATTCGCTGGCTAAATATGTGTGTGTGTGTGTGTGCGTGTGTGTGTGTGTGTGTGTGTGTGTGAGAGAGAGAGATTTACAGGATTTGAAAACTACAGACAGGCCTTAATTCAGACTTCAGTATCTCAGTATCCTCGTGCGACTTGTTGAAAATGAAATTTCAAGTGTAAGGAAATATAAGAACAGCAGCTAATGTGTTTTGTTTATGTTCTTTTCAAATGAAGATAAGGAAATGCTCTCAGGTCTCTGGATGGATGTTTACTTTGGCCGATGTTGTCTTCCCCTTTTTCATAGCCCATAAAGCATCAGCTGAATCTCCCATTAGTCATTCAAGCTCTTTACATCAACATTCATCATCTTTTTTTGGGGGCAGGGGGGTGGGGGGCATCATGCTGCAGATTTTTTATTCCAGGTGGAAGTAGGCTAACTAGCCTAGCTTTCTAAAGTTAGCACTGATGCCCACTGGACTGGATGCTATTTCAACACCTGCCGAGTCATCAGCGGCTCCCACGCCCTTAGTGCTGTTTGTGTTATAGAGAGGAGCACTTGTTCTTTTGTGGGTCTACGTATGGTGATGGAAAATGATCCGGCTGTCGAACTCACACCATCAAGTAGTTTGTTACTGCAGCACTCCACTCCAGGTGTACTGCACACAGAGGCGGCAAGTTTTATTTCGGGCGCCTCTGCTTCTGGAAGTAAAAGTCCCATTCATTTTTCCTATAGACAGTTTTATGTGATTCACACTTCTGCAGGTTGGATCAGCATGAAACTCTCCCAGTTGAATCATCTGTACAAGTATAGATGTATAAAATAAGAAAAGAACAAACCTGTGTATATTTAACTGTGATTCGGTGCATTTCGTCAAGAAGCATCCACTCATAGAGCTCAAAGTTCTGTCACATGCATCGCTAACAGCTGGCGGAGGCCAAAGACTGTGGCGTAGTGGAAACTGATCTGCAGCTTAAATCAATTTTTCTTTGGATTCTGGGTCAGTTTTAGATCAGTATGAGGACTGTGGCGGCTTTTCTAATTTAAAAAAAAAAAAATCAATCTGCTACCACTCTGCTTCATGCAT
This sequence comes from Toxotes lorentzi, assembly GCA_037833715.1. Classification (NCBI taxonomy): domain Eukaryota; kingdom Metazoa; phylum Chordata; class Actinopteri; family Toxotidae; genus Toxotes; species Toxotes lorentzi. The sequence goes on from JBBMJY010000022.1 coordinate 21,253,468, forward strand.
TTGACTGGCTTCTTCTCCATAGCAACCATGGCCTAGGCTGTTGGGTAACGTAGTGTTTAAACCGGTCTGCCACCCCAAATTAATGGATGAAACATTTCTCAGAAGCAAAGCTAAAATAATCAAAATCTGTGACCAAAACCTAAATCTGTATGATCGCTGCAGTATCCAACACACTCCTGTGGTTCTGTGCTCTGTGACACTGAGGATATTATTCATGGAAAACACTGAAATGTAAATAGAGAATGGAGGGAAAACTCTGATTTTGATTTCAGCCTTTATTAATGCACCGCAGTGCTGTTCAGCTGTAAGCAACCACACAGATTTTCTCCACGAAACGTGCATGATTTTTATTTTAGTTCGACTTAAATTGAAGTAACAGTGGCTGTTTCAGACTCTTGTGTTTCTCCATCCCTCCCTCTGTAGGTGGCTGAGGAAACAGTTTGAAGTCATGGACAGGAACCGCGAGGGCAGGTGGGTGACTCGCCACAAACATGTCAACACCCAGTCGCAGGCTCTTACAGCAGCCTGTGATGGATGCTCGTTGGCCGCTTGGTCACAGCAGGTGGAAAGTGAAGGTGAAACCAGATCCAGATGTCATCAAAGAGCTTGTTACAGCCCGGTCAGGGATCTGCCCTGACCTTAACATCCACACACTGAGCCTCCATATATCACACACTTCCAGGTTCATTTTCTCTCTCGTGCTCGTGTTAATAAGTCCGGGCCTCTGTTTGGGTGGAAGCTGCTCCAGGACAAACAGCCTGCCACCGCCTGATAAGGAGCAGGAAGTGATGCGATGGGCTGGGAGAGGGCAACTTCCTGTCTCTTGTGAAAATAGTAACAGCAACAGTAGCTAGACAGAGGGAAGTGGGAGGAGAAACAAATCAGACCTGGCAGTGACAACCGTTGGTCATTGACCCCAAAAGATCCTCTCTGCCTCAGAGCATCGACCTGGATCGTTTGTCTTACCTGCCTTTCTTGCATCCTTCCTCTTTTAGTTACTGACCGCTGATGGTTCTGTGTGTTTTCTTAATCAACCAAAGTGATTATCCATGTGTTGTTTGTCCTAGAAAAAAAGACGTAGAGGTAAAAAAAATCAGTGACTCCACAGAGGCAGCTGCAACAATTTACCTGCAGACATACCCTTTCCTTAATCAAACCCAAGATTAACACTGGACAACATAATCTCTCCACAGCATCTGTTTATCAGTGCTGCTTTCAGTCATATAGCACAGTGTTCATCAGCACATGGAGTTTGCATCAGCAGTTGTGTGGCAATGGCAGGTTTCAAATTTCCAGTTTGTAGGATCATTTTAAGGACTTAGGGATTTTATTTCGTATTTGAAAACTTTTGGCCAAGTGATCCGACTCAGTGCAGCAGTGCGACTCAGTTTTTAATAGTTTCTGGACAAAATGGAGCCCGATGGCTCAGAGGAACATGACGTATCAGTTGTTGATAAAAACAAAGATTATCACGAGACCTCTGCTTCAGACAGATGAGACAGTAAAAGAGTGTAAATCTGTGCCCAGTTTTGCCTTTGCACTGATTCCTGCTGATCCTGGACAATGAAAACATCGGAAGTCTGAGAATCTCCTCATACAGTTCAAATATGTAGAATCCTCACACTGACGCTGGCTCTTCAAACAGCGCCACCTCCTGGTGAAAAACATCAAACATCACTGGGTCTTTTATAAGAAACTTAAATATTGTTATATTGTTGACTTTTATGATTATTCAGTCGACTTCAGCGTGTTCAGACAGACTCTGCTGAAGTTTGTCTGACGTATTTCTTTTTTCGTTCCCCTTCCAGTATCACAGTGAAGGACGTGAAAGCTCTGCTGCCTCAGATCAACTACAGAGTCCCCAACATGCGTTTTCTCAAAGACAAGCTACAGGTCAGAGCAGATTATAAATTTCCTTTAGTCCCGTCAGTTCATTTTAATGTATTTGTTTCTACCTACAGCTCCTGTCCCTCTCTGAAGTTCCTCTCCTGGGCTTTTCTGTTTTCTCTCACAGGAGGTGGAGGCCAGGAGTGATCTGTCATACTCCAACTTTGCACAGCTCTACAGGACACTGATGTTTGACGCACAGAGGAGTGTGAGTGTCAGTTGGTTTGGGTTTGCACACAAACACACACACTCACAGAATGGTGGAAGACGTACTCAAATCCTTTACTTACAGAAAAGTAGTTATATCTATATATATGCAATTTAAGTATCCAAAGTGGAATCACTCAAGTAAAATTCCACCTTAAAATGACCCTTAAGTACAGTATTTGAGTAAATTCACCAGCATTTTGTTACTTTCCACCTGTGCACTCGCACCACACAACGGGACACGTTTACTGTTTATGCTTCACCTGGCTCCCTCCCACCTGTCCGTCACCTGGTTCCTCCCCTTTTGTTCCCAGATTATTGAGCAGCTGGAGCTCTCCTTCCCTCTGCGGTGAGTCCCTCCACCTCCACCTCCACCTCCTCCTCCACCTCCTCAGTGTCCACTCCCTCGTCGTCACATCCCCCAGTATCGTCCCCCTATCTGTCCAGTTTCTCTTTAAAACGCTCCACATTATAAGTGTCCCAAGGAAGGTTTTGGCTCTCAGGAAAGTGAAGCTTTTCCATGTGTTTTTCCCGTTTTAATGGCACTTTAATGTTTTTTTTTTTTCTTGGCTCTTTTCTTAATGTTATGGGACATTAACCCCAAAAATGGCATAATTAGAATTGGCATAGGTGGAGTAATAAGGTTAAATTGCCAGACAGACATTTGTATGTTAATGTGTCATGTCTCCTCTCTCATTCTCTCGTACTTTTCTCTCCACGGCCGTCTGACATCTTGAAAATCGTTGTGTTTGTAGGAACGTTGACAGACCGGAGCTTTGTCAGATCTCTCTCTACGACTTTCAGAAGTTTTTACAGATGGACCAGAAGGTACTGGGCAAATTCAGCCCCCGTCAGCACAGCAACAGAAAATACTCTGTAAAAACTGCTTTGCACTCACTTCTTTATCCGGCTCTTCTCAGGAGTCCTGGGCATCAGACCTGAGTCGTGTCAGGGAGTTTCTGATGGGGTACATGAAGGGGGGGCTGCAGCCTGAGCCGATGCTACAGCTGGATGAGGTGAGACAACATGCAAACGCACAAATGTGCACAAAAAGTGAAACACACTGTGAAGATTTCTTACCTTCAGATCATGTGGTTTTTGTTTTCCTAGTTCCTGACCTTCCTGTTCTCTAAGGAGAACTCTGTGTGTGACCCTCGGCTTTCACCTGTGGTTCCCGATGACATGAAAAGACCTCTGTCTCAGTACTGGATCTCCTCTTCACACAACACGTATGTCTCATAATCTGTGTGTAATGTTCTAAGACGTTCAGATCTCAGACCACAAAGTAGACACACTGGCTCAGTAAAATCTTATTTGCTGTCACATGAAAAGACAAGTATCAGTTTCATCCTTGTACATCTCATAATGACGTGGCTCAGCTCAGTTTAGCTAAGCCTACATGTTAAGCCTAAACTGCCCCTGAAACTGGAAGCTAGCTTAGTTGCAAAAAATTTACTTTCCAAAAAGTCCAGGTCTCTCTTGTGTAGATGTTGGGTATTTGTGTTTAACATATTCAGAAATAGAAACAACATATGAAGCCATTTTATGACGAGCTTCTATAATGACTCGAATCAGAGCAGAACCCAGCTCACTAATGGACTGACTCCATGTTGTCGTGATCCCAGATACCTGACAGGTGACCAGTTTTCCAGTGAATCATCTCTAGAAGCCTACACCCGCTGTCTGAGGATGGGCTGCCGCTGCATCGAGTGTAAGAGTCAATATTTACTTGACTGAGTTCGAAGTCTTGAGAAAATTTGAATTTTGTTTTTTTAGAACAAAGATGGGACAATCCTTCCACAGATGCTGTAGTATTTCATTCTTTTGGAGAAAGCAAGAGCTGATCTCATCTGTTTTCAAGCTAGAAAAACATAAAAGCAGTGTCCACGTAAACAGAGAGATTATTCTGTTCTGTTCTTCATGTTCACATTTTGCTCTGGTCTCAGAGGGAGCACAGGTAAAAGCCTCTGCTGAGCATCTGAAAGCTTGACTGGAAGCTTTAATTGTGTTTTCTGACCTTAGTGGACTGCTGGGATGGACCTGACGACCTGCCCATCATCTACCACGGCCACACCCTCACCTCCAAGATCAAATTCCTGGATGTGCTGCACACCATCAAAGAGCACGCCTTCGTCACATCTGAGTGAGTGCCCTGTTGACAGAGCTCGCTTCGGCTGCGTTCACCGCCTGACCTGCCTAATCCTAACTCTCACTGCTGCTAGAACATCTCACTCATCAAACCCAAACTGAAACCTCAGGTTCACAGTCATCCACTAGTTTGCCACTTTTAATACTGAGAAATGCTGAGTGTTTGAAAATGACTTCACCACTTCAGCTTTACAGGAAAACGGATTCCTTACTTCATGTGATCTGGAGTTCACGAACCAGCTGTTGTGTTTGTGCAGGTATCCCGTGATCCTGTCCATCGAGGACCACTGCAGCGTGGTCCAACAGAGGAACATGGCCACGCACTTCAAGAAGGTGTTTGGAGATCTGCTTCTCACCAAGCCGGTCGACAACAACGCAGAGGAGCTTCCTTCACCCTACCAGCTCCGCAGGAAGATCCTCATCAAGGTATACGCACAAGCTCACACACCGGCTGTGTGCTGCATCCTGTGATATTTTTTTTTTTAATTGCACTTTCAGGTCATCCTTGTAAACAGTTAAATATGAAATGTAAATGATCAGGTTGTGTTTACCAGTTGTGTTAATGGTGGTTGTTAATCCGGTGAACAAAAAAGCACTGCAGGACGGAAGTAATGCAAACCAATTCAAAATTCCACTGTTTGGTAGATGCCTGGATGTGTTGTTAATCAAAGAGTTGGACTTTTACCTGACAACTATTTTCCAGTTGTCCATTAAAGTTAAATGTCACAGCTCGTATTGTAAACTTTTCTCCATTTACTGTTTTTTAAGGCGCTCTTGGTTCTGAGTCTGAAACTATTTGACTTTTCAAGCTGATGAGGTTTAAATGATCAGAACATGGTTTGAATGAAGTTTTCCCATTTGATTTGATTATATTTATTAGATTATAACTATTCCTGGAAAATGTTAGACGTTGTGTTTCAAGTTTTATTAATGTGTCGCAGCACAAGAAGCTGGTGGAAGGAACCCTGTATGAAGAGGTGACGTCAGCAAGTTACTCTGAAAACGACATCAGCAACTCGCTGAAGAATGGCATCCTTTACCTGGAAGACCCCATCGACCATGTGAGTGTGTACTCGCCGTGCAAACGTGTGTGTGTGTGTGTAGTAAACAGCATTACTGAAGAGAGTTTTTGATTTACAGACATGGACTCCACATTATTTTGTCCTGACCAGTAATAAGATCTACTACTCAGAGGAGACGTCTCACTACCAGACAGCTGATGAAGAGGAGGACGAGGAGGGAAAAGAGGTAGAGAGATGATGAAGATGATGAAGATGTTGGTCATTACAGTAGAAGAGAGGATTAAAATGATAATATACAGGTTAAGTTGATGCTGATGTTGAAATGCTTTAAGGTTTGGTGTCTTACGGGGATTGTCAGAAAGTATCCTTGAAAGTACAGCAACTAATTATTAATTAATAACAATAAACGTTAAGGAGAAACCGAAGCCTCACAATGCTTTAAATTTATTTTAGTAATGATTTCTCTGCATCAAAATGCAGATGGTGACAGAAAATCCCAGGACATATCAGCCAGTTTGTTTTTCAGTAGTTCATCAGAAAACTGCAGAAACATTTGAAGAAAATATATTTGTTTTGCTTTTCTAAATTTTTTCCCAAATTTCATCACATTTTTTTTAAAGTCCTGCTAAATAACAAACAGGCCTGAATGCTACCTTCTAGATAAGGGAACACGATGATGTCTAACAGTGTGAAAATATCTGAATGTGGATTTATCTTGTGAACCTTTAGCTCTCGTCTGACTTCTTCGTCTCTCCCTGCTCTCACTCCTCCCTGATTCTCGTCAGGAGTGTAACAACAACGAGCAGCATTGTGCGGAGCGGTGGTTCCACGGGAAGCTGGGTGGAGGTCGTGATGGTCGACAGGTGGCTGAGAAGCTGCTGCAGGAGTACTGCGAGGGTGGGGCTAAAGACGGCACCTTCCTGGTTAGGGAGAGTGAGACGTTTGTCGGAGACTACACCCTCTCCTTCTGGTCAGTAACCATATGCATGAGAGGAAAACAGGAATGAGAGACCAGTTTAAAGGGGATAGGACACTGGTGGAGAGTTTAGCATTAAAGTGATCGTGACTGGAAGCAGCAGCACAGCAACATGGGCCCAGTCTTAACAGTTTAGTCATGAAGAAAAAAAAAAGTGATTTAAAAAGCGATTAGCACCTGATCAGATTTCACTGTCAGAGTCAGAGTGAAATCTAAAAGTATCACCACATTAAAAGCTTTTAAAAATATTAAAAATGAGACTGACTTATTCTGCCAAGTTTGGTTTATTTTCATTTATGGGACATTATACATAGACTTTTTTTTGGGTCAAATTAAATACATTTAAAAAACAGGAAACTAATCTGAAAAATCAACTCCCTCTTAATGGAAATAGTTCAACTATTGCAAAATTTCTTTCATGGAAAACAATAGCTCAGTAATTTCTGTTAGGAAATTAGTTTAAATGATTTTATTTGCCAATATTGATTTTGTTGTTCTCTGAATTTAAATATAAATGGACATAATGCACTGTAAGTCGTCTGCCACATTCACATAGATAATTTATTACCAGAGCTGAAGTTTCTCCTGGTTTTAATTAGTTCTTGACGTCTTCTTGTGACGTCTTCTTGTGACACGTTCTTGTAACGTGTCAGATTTATGGTTGGTTTGTACCCACTCGCTCCTGCTCCTCCTCATCCAGGCGCTCCGGTCGAGTCCAGCACTGCAGGATCCATTCACGTCAGGAGTCTGGCTCCACCCGTTTCTACCTAACCGACAACCTGGTGTTTGACAGCCTCTACCGCCTCATCTGCCACTACAGAGACACACCGCTGCGCTGCAACGAGTTTGAGATGAGGCTGGGCAACCCAGTACCTCAGCCCAATGCACACGAGAGCAGAGAGTGAGTCTGGAAACAAGATCAGAGGCTGAAGGGGGCAGGAGGAACGTGAAAATTAAAAGTTGTCCTGTTTTCCAGGTGGTACCACTCCAGTCTATCCCGCGTTCAGGCTGAACACATGCTGATGCGTGTCCCCAGGGACGGAGCTTTTCTGGTGCGAAAACGAAGCGAACACAACTCCTACGCCATCTCCTTCAGGTGAAACACCAACATACATCGGAGGAGAATCACTTAGTGACAAAGAGTAAATCGTCTGCTTTCTGCTCACTGTGATTTCCTGAAATGACCAACGGGACTGTGTGTGTCGGTGCGTCTGCAGGGCGGAGGGAAAGATCAAACACTGTCGTATTCAGCAGGAGGGACGTCTCTTTATGCTCGGCAGCTCAGCAGAGTTTGAGAGTCTGGTGGATCTGGTCAGCTACTACGAGAAACATCCTCTTTATCGCAAGATGAGGCTCCGCTACCCCATCAACGAGGACACTCTGGACCGGATGGGTACCACGGTGAGTCAGGGACACACCGGATCAGGATCAGATCAGTGTTGAGGAACATTTCAATGTCAAATCAGAGGGAGGACACAGCCAGTAGTTGGAGTTTTGAGTTGCCGCCACAGCTGCAGAAGTGACCTCTGTTATTTGTTGTTCATTTGTCAGGAGCTTGACTACGGGGCGCTGTATGAAGTCCGCACTCCTCATTTCTACGTGGAGGCCAATAAGATGCCCACAGCTCGGGTGAGTGAAGCTTGGAACACACTCAAGGATTTAAAGTTTGGACCTCCGGTTTAATCAGAATGATTATATCTTCAATTCATTTAGCTATCATCTACCATCTATAATATTATATCATCTGGTAAATGATTAGCTGGTTCACTTCACCTTAAAGCTACAATAAAATGACTCACTGAAGAGAGGAGTTTACTTCAACCGTTCAGTTTGTTTTTTCCAGATCAGTTTAAGGAAGAAACACATGACTGAAGGAAGATCAGAACATGTGCAAGAAGAAAAATATCAGTAACATTTCTAGAGGGAAGAAATATTTGAAAAAACATGTATTGTAAATGTAAATGTATTTGAAGTTAATTACCTCTGGCGCCCTGAAGTGGCAGCGTGTTAAACACACTGTGGTAGGAAGCCATTCATGTTGTTCTCAGCTCATTGAAAACACACAGACTGAACCAGTCTTCATCAGCACAGTCTCATTTTAATACAAATATCATGTCACCAGAATTATTTGAAAGAGGCTTTAATCACCTGACGTCACTTCGCTCTTTGCTGCTGTATTTCAGTGCACGGTCAAAGCTCTGTACGACTATCGGGCCCAGAGAGAGGACGAGCTGTGTTTCCCCAAACAGGCGCTCATCCTCAACGTGGACAAGCAGGAGGGCGGCTGGTGAGCACGTCTCAGTCTGCACATGACTTCCTGTGTCCATCTGTCTATATGCACGTAGAAGCTTTTCATTAACCTGAGTTTCCTTTAGGTGGCGTGGCGACTATGGTGGGAAGAAACAACTGTGGTTTCCTGCAAACTACGTGGAGGAAGTGCCCAGTTCTCCCACCAGAGAGCTGGATGAAGCAGTGAGTCCTCGTTTCAAACAACAATTATCTTGCTTTTCTAACGACAGTCTTCATTCATTCCTGTATTTCTTCTGTCTTGTCTCAGTCCACAGAGAACAGTCCTCTGGGCACGTTCCTCAAGGGCTTCATCGATGTACCCACCTGCCACGTTGGTGAGTCCTATAAACAGAGAGGTGACGAATTTTATTTAGTTCATCAGTGGACCAGGTACATTAAAGGTGTTAAAATACCCACAGCCCACACTCTCAAAGCTGCTGTGTCTAGTTGTATTTTTACATTCTGAATTTTATCTGCATTTTCATGTTTTTATTCTTTAAAATCAGACTTTGACTTGTTTCAAATGCAAAAATTTACAAAGGTCCGTTATTGGATTTTAAAAATAATCAGCTCTGTTATACCTATATTGCTAAAGATGAGTGCATGCATCAACACTATGACAATCCAGGAGATGCTCAACACATTTTCAGCTTCTCTCTCTCTCTGTCTGACCCGCTCCCTCCTGCCATCATCCTCTCCCTCCATCTGTTTGTCCAGTGGTTCACAAAGACGGGAAGAATTCGAGGCCGTACGTGTTCACCATCCACTCCCAGCACCTCTCCTCTCACCCGGTTCAGACCCTGGACGTGGCAGCAGACAGTCTGGAGGATCTGACCGCCTGGGTCAGCAAGATCAGGGAGGCTGCACAGAACGCCGATGCACGGGTCAGTGTGCCGCTGCACAGGGCGCTGGGGTTGAAAAGTCTTTTTTGCTTAGTTGAGGAATCTGATTAGGCTGTTTAACTAAGTGTAAACACACTTGTTAGACATTTTAGAGCTTTACTCACTCAACCAACCACCTGCTATAGTAACTCCATTTATAGAATTTTGCACAGATTTAATCAATTGACAGAAAAGTTTTATCCAAAGTGATACAAACTAAAATTTGGGAATAATTTTCCTGATGGCAACACAATTATTTGAATTTTTAAACTTCCATTTATCACATCACTTATTACTAATCACTCCATTTATTAAACACAAAAGTATGTGTGAGGATAAACGGTTTCAGACTGAACTCGACTGTGGAGTCATGCAGCTGTATTTTCATTTGAAGTCACACTGTACATCAACTTGTCCTGTAGGTCTGAGTCTTTCTCCTGAAAAACATCAGTGTTAGTAAAAAGTAAATTATAAGGAATTTCCATAGTGTTGTCACCTGTCTGACTTGAGGTTATGGTTATCTTATTGTCATGGTAACAGATGCAGGAGGAGAAACAGATGGAGAGGAGGAAGAAGATCGCGGTGGAGCTGTCGGAGCTTGTGGTTTACTGCAGACCTGTCCCCTTCAACGAAGACAGTAAGAGTCAAACTTCACTCTCCTCTTTCGCTTCTTAACAGTCTCTATGTCTCTGTCTCATTTTCTCTTGACTTTGCTGTTGTTTTGCAGAGATCGGGACAGAGAGGGCATGTTACCGGGACATGTCGTCCTTCCCAGAGACAAAGGCAGAGAAGTTTGCAACCCGCGCAAGAGGGAAGCGCTTCCTGCAGTACAACCGCCGCCAGCTGTCCAGAGTTTATCCCCGAGGACAGAGACTGGACTCATCCAACTATGACCCGCTGCCCATGTGGCTCTGCGGCTCCCAGCTGGTCGCACTCAATTTCCAGACCCCAGGTCAGTGTGTGTTCCTCAGCTTCTGGTAAGATACAAAGAGTTTGTTAAGAACAATAAAAAAAACAAAAAAAACAACAAACATTCAGAAAACGCCGAGTCAGAGGCAGAAGTTATGTTGACTCGTGCTGTATTGAACTGAAACCTGGTTTCTCTCTGATTAAATTTACGAAAATAAAGCATTGACTGTATCCAGTCATCTTATCTGTACAGGTTGTAATAAGAACACTTTGCCAAAACCAGCCGTGTTTTCTACTTTTACCTTAAAGATGCACATACAGAGAGTTATTACTTACAAGATTGTCTACGCGTTGTCTTTTCGTAGATAAACCCATGCAGCTGAACCAGGCCTTGTTCATGCTCGGAGGAGGCAGCGGCTACGTTCCCCAGCCCGACATCATGAGGGATGACGCCTTTGACCCTTTCGACAAGGACACGCTGCACGTGGAGCCAATCACCATCCAGATACAGGTCTGACTCACCACAGAGAGAACAAGACAAAATCCTTAGCTTGGACTGAAATACTAGTGAGATTCATGTTGTTTATACAGTCTTGTCACACGCAGCCATGACACTCCCAGTTCCTCCTCCCCTTAGGTGCTGGGGGCCCGCCATCTGCCTAAAAATGGCCGCAGCATCGTCTGTCCCTTCGTGGAGGTGGAGATCTGTGGAGCTGATTACGACAGCTGCAAGTGTAAGACAGACGTCGTAGGTAAGGCAGCTTCTGCACAGTGACCAAAAACGCACGACGTCGCACTGGGAGTCCTAACTGTCTCTTCCTCTCAACCCTTCCAGCCGATAACGGTCTGAATCCCGTGTGGGTGCAGAAGCAGTTTGTGTTTGACATCCATAACCCCACCTTCTCCTTTGTGCGCTTCACCGTCTATGAGGAGGACATGTTCAGTGACCCCAACTTCCTGGCTCAGGTGACTTATCCTGTCCGTCTGCTACGAACAGGTGAGTGTTCTGTGATACGGGATGATCTTTGCAAATTGTGGTTTATGTTCAGTGACAAAAAATTCTGTGATAAATGGTGTTTTCTAAATTATTCTTATAGTAAAGCTGCAGCTTCTTTCTGAGAAGCTTTTGTTCTGTGTGTTGATTGTGTTTGTTGTGTGTTGTCAGGCTACAGGAGTGTACCTCTGAAGAACTACTACAGTGAGGAGCTGGAGCTGGCGACACTTCTGGTCCACATCGAGATCGTCAATGCAAAGGTACAAAACAGTTCAGTGTCTCTCTCTAACAGAGGGCTGGGTGATTCGGTTCAAAACAATATCACAGTATAATTAAGAATAATTTTACTTATACATTAATCATATGGAAAATTGTATCAAAGACCACATAAAATAAGCCAATTGATAGAAACTTTAAAAGCAAAAATCCTCATTTTGTGTTTGTCCAGTTTGCAAAGAATTTTGTTGCAACTGTGACATTTTCACTGCAGCGTTATTCAGTAAAAAGAATAATCAGCTGCAACCCTGAGTTACAGTGACTTTGACTCAAAACTTATCAGTTCATCCTTGAATTTGTGCCAAATTTGAAGAAATTCCCCTGAGGAATACTGAGATATCATGTTGGTAAGAACAGGACGACACGAAAGCATAAACCCGACGGTCGTGGCTGTCGCTGGCGTGGAGGCATAACTATAACACAGAACGGTTATATTCTCACTGTGTGGTTATAATAGCGAGTCATCACCCAGCCCTGCTCTCTGCTGACGACCTCTGTGCTGCACTCACCATCTTCACTGTGGCTGCAGGAGGAAGACGACGAGAACCTGTACACGTCCATCCAGCTGCTGCGGGATCGAACTAGCGAGCTGTCAAACCAGGTTTCCCTCCTGGAGAGGTCGGGCTCAGCAGACCTCAGCTACCAGCAGAGTCTGGAGGAGCTGAGAGCGGCTCAGGACCAGCTGAGTGAGCTGGTGGAAGCTCGGAATCGCAGGTGACTGATCCTACAACACAGAGGAAAGAAAGAAACGAGCAGACTGATTAGTAAATTCCAAGTATTTTGGATTTATTAATGATGTTGAAACAATAAGTTAATTGAAATTGGATTCATTGATTCAACAGAATATTAACAATTTTGACCAAACGTCTTCTGGTTCCAGCTTCTCAAATGTGAGGTTTTCCTGTTTTATATCACGTTTTATATCAAGTTTAATATATTTGGGTTTTGGACAAAACAAGCTGTGTGAAGATCAACATGGGCTGAACCTGAACTTTGAGCCATTTTTAGACATTTATAGACTAAAGTAATCCTTTCAAAACAAATCCAAGGTGACGTCTTAAAATGTCTTGTTTTGTTCAACCAATGATACACAACCTAAGGATTTTCAGTTTACTATCACTGAGACTAAAACATCCGAAAATATCCACGTTTCAGAAGCTGGAACCAGTGGTTTTTTGCCATTTTTGTCTAATTATGACTTGATTATCAAAATAGTTGCACAGTAATTTGATGCCAGTTGCCAAGTCGATTAATCAACTAATTGTTTCAGCTCTTATTTTTTTGTATAATTTCATATGTTTGCAATTCTTTTATAATATATACCTAACCAAGCAGAGGTTTTGTGTGTTTAAAACAATGATGCTGTATTTTCACAAAGAGAACAATTTGAAAAATAAGTCATAATGATTTTAGCTAAATTTACCTTATCGCCTGTTATTGGTTTATTGGTTTAACTTAAAACGGACAAAAACTGTATTTTCTCATCTGAAAACAAAACATTTACACAAACACACAAAAACATACCAGAACTGTTCACTTAAGAAATAACACACACACACTTTTCTTTTTCAGGCTGATGGAGAAGAAGAGGAGGGAGAAGCTGAGGCAGCAGGTGGCAGCAAAGCGCAGTTAATCCTCTCGTCCACCAGAGAGCGCTACACTCAAACACAAACGGTGCCTGACACTTGCTGCCACCAGTGCTGAGCAGTTAGGGCCTGAAGGAATGAACAGGCTTTCTACAGTAGCGACATGCAATCCATTTATAACTGAGGAAATAACCGTGTTCCTTCACAATAAAATGTGCGATTTTATCTGCGCTGACAGCAGAGGAAGTGACAAAAAGGAGCATCTCATGGACTCAAAAAATAAAACTCACTAAACTAAGCTATAAAAACAATCACAGACTTCAGACTGAAACACATTAAGAGTGAATTAGAGAAATTTTCTCTGGCACAGTTCAGACGACAGAGTTCTGAATTTCACAGACAGAAAATTAATTGGCAACACATTTTTATTACTGATTGATTCTTTTTAAAAAGTCCAAACATTTGCTTTTTTCTTTGTCTTGTGTGATTAGAACTGCAATGGTAAGTCAGTTAATCAGAAAGTTAACTGTCAGGTATTGACTGAATAATTGTTTTTATTTTTTAGGCAAAAATACCAAACATTTGATTAATTGTTAGTTGCAGCTCTGTGTGCAATAACAAAAGGATCATTATAATATCAGAATAACAAAAAAAACTAATTGAAGATTCCACCTGAGCTTTAGGAAATATTACCAGACATTTCATGGACCAAACCGATTTATCAAGAGAATCAGCAGCAGATTGATTGATTGGTAATGAAAATAATCATTTGTTGCAGTTCTAATCACGATGGGTTGGTCTGGTAGAGTCACTTGGGAGACACTTCATGCAGCAAATGTTGCCTAATTATCATAAATGTGCTGCTGGCCAACTGCCACCACAACAAAAAGCCAAAAATAAATACTCGAATTTTACGTTTTCAGCTCATCCTGTCAGATTAAAACTGAACAGCAGAATAAAGATTAAAATAATAATAAAAAAAAAACATGCTGAGAACAAATCTCTCTTGGGCAGGTAAGAGAGACAAAACTCAAATAGAAATGTAAACAATGCCATTCGAAAATAAGCCCTGATCACAACCTCGTCAAATCTGCTTTTACTGTGTTTCAGGCTTTAGTAAGAAAAAGGGAAAAGAAAACTCAGGATACACAAATGGAAGGGGGAAAAAAACAAACCTCTATCTGGATGGAAAAAGGGAGCAGTGGGCACACGTAGCAAAAAGGAAATATCATGTATGTGCCTTTGATGTTAAGCTTTGTGGAGTATCGTTACTCTGATGTTTCAGAAAGCTTAAGTCTCACTGATTTCTCTACAACTGGAACAGTGGACCCTTTGAGGGAACACTGCTAACTAACTGGAGGAGGAATCCACTCGTTACTCATGAAATGGGTTTAAAGGGATTCAAAGACTCAAGTGTGTTCCTCCTGATCAAGACCAAGTCTGTTTTTGGGTGATCACATGAACTCGGCCCTCAGGTGGTGGTTTGGGGGGTGGGCTCCTATCACAGACCTTCCTGTTCTACCTGGGAGAGCACAAACTGGACGAACTGTGTCGAACAAATCCTCACCAAACCACACGAGAAGGTCTTTAATACTTCTTCAAAGGGCTCTAAACATATGTATACTACCTTCAAAGAGGCACGAGAACAGCGAGCGTTTCTCACAGTGCCCCCTGGATGTCACCTGCACAGGGACCGAGGTGTGTTCACTCCGATTGGACACACACACACACGACAAACAAGGGCTATCACAGAAAACTAGCAAAGCACTCTTTTTACCTGCCGGCTCAGATTTCACGCCTCACATCTGAACCACACGACCAGGATCAGCTCCCGTCATCTGGCTCTAATCAACCAATTGCGGCTCAACTGGTCCTGGATCTGCCAAAAACAGCTTTGATTCAACCCACTGCATGGCTTCATATCTAATAACGCCTCCCTCCTCACCTGTAGCTATTTCACCTTCCCATCATCCCCCGGTCTAATTTCTCATTGTATATAACTTCTTTTATTTATCAGACAGGTGTAGATCCTGTTTCAATAGATGAAAGAACATAAAAGAATGATAACGGATTTCAGATTGAAGATACTGTAACTTTATGTAGAAATTCATATTGTGTACTTGGAGCTCCCTTTAAATGTCCCCATAGACACAAACCTCTCTTTTTCTCCCTACGCTGCCGTTGCACTGAGTAGGGACTTCTATGCAAAGGTCATTGTCTTGGCCTATAGCCATTGTGTATTAGGCAATTTGACCCAAGTTGTGTTTTCTCTCTGTATCTATGCTAACTGTCCAGTATTATTACTCTGCATTACAAATCCTGTGCAAGTTTCCATTTAATAAATAAATCTCTTTCATGTACGTCGCCCGTCTGCACTGTCATTTTGAGACTAATGAAATACAGCATATGTAAAGCAAAACCAGCAGCAAGGAGAAAATGTACTCACTGAGGAGTAATTAACATACTTTAATAGAGATTTTAGAGATTAAAAGTCAGGGTATCTCTGCACCGATTCTGAGTGACATGTTTTCAGAGTCGCTGCAGTGAACAACCTTTTTACAGCCGAAGAATGACGGAAAACAAACAAGGCCTCAGATTACTTATGAATTTACAGACATTTATGTAAGCACTTACCAGCTGTACATAACAATAATTCCTTTTAATAAAATTAATCAACTACCGAAAGATAGACTCATGTCTGGATAACTGAACCAGCTTATCAAGAGCCCACTAATTTTTTATATTAATAAAATCCTTCCATATAATCCTTCCACGCCTGGACTCAGAAAAGATGGGTTTTTTTTTTTAGAAATATCTTATAGTCCATCAAGCCTGTGAATTATCAGGACAGTTCTGAACTCACTTAACAGGTAAATGAAGCCACTCATCAGTTAAACAGTTGGTTAAACATTGATAATGTTTCAGTAATTGAGTGACCAATGTTTTCAGATCGTCTGAGCCATACAGGTGTGACTGCTCTTTAAATGACATGGTTGAAAATGTCACCCGAAGGTTGAAAACAGGTCGACTGACACAATGTGGTTAAACAGTAACTGTGTTCATGAGATAAAGAGAATCTGTCGGACAGCTGAGAGAAAGTGGAGGGAAACTAGGTTCACAGTTCACTGTCACACACTCAAAGAACATATTACATTTCCAAGATTATTACAGAGAATCCAGGGAACACTAGAAAATGATTCTCCTCTACTGACCAGATACTCAGCACTGCCAAGTGATGGCGCAGCTATAAACTCCATCACTACTATCTGTCTTTTGGCAGTAAATCATTGGATGAGCAAGTTAAACAAGGACAAAACTGAAAAAATGGAAAATTAATTCTCAGTGTTCAATTCAGATCTTAAGTTCAAGGTAATGAAACCATAAATTTTCCACCTTAGAAACGAGGTTAAAAAGGTTAGAAATGCAAAGCTATGGAACACATTACCCACAGATACCAGCGACACTTTTATCTTGCTACACCTTTTTTTTATGTTTTATTTCATTTTATGCAGTCTGTTCTATTTTTTTTTATTTTACTTTATTATTAATATACAGTAGGTTTTATTTTCTGTGTTGTATTATGCATTTTATGTATTCTATTTTCATCTTTATTTTATCTCATCATCAAGCAGGTTTTATTTTCCATCTAATATTATGTTCTTACATTCAGTATGTACTTTCATGTGTGAAGCTCAGTGCATTTCATTTCTTTATTGTAAAGCACTTTAAGCTGCATTTCTTGTATGAAAGGTGATATACAAATAAAGCTAATCATTATTATTACAAACAGTTATAGCACATACAATGCACATGATCATGCAGACATTCTGACGTTTAGCAGGTAAAATGTCCTCTCCTTCTTAGTTTAGCATGTTAGCATGCTAAGATGCAAATTACCACTTAAAGAAGTAGTGTGGAAAATGACTCGTACTGATGAACCTACAGAGAAATATCAGCTGAATTTGCACCTCAATCAATAAAATAAAAATAATCTGCATCTGTTTTATACTTTTTTTAAAGTCATTTTTTAAGCAACGTTACCAAAAGACCTAAATTCATTTTAATGCACCCATTGGAACTCACTGGTTCATGAGCATATGCAAAAATACAGTTAAACACGCAGTATATCCAGGGGGACATCAGGGACTAAATTCAATCCAGATCCCTACAGCACAAGTTTAATTATAAACCCACTCTCAGTATAATCACTTACATAGTTTACAGCCACTACTGGTCTAAAGCCTTCATATTTAGTCTGCAGTGAACACATGGCTGAAAATTAACAAACAGTTTTCTTTCTACAAAAGAAAGCAGAAATAAAAAATAAGATCCTCTATCTCTTGTGTTATCCAGTAAATCAGCACTAAACGTAGTGTTTGACAGTAAGTTGTATTCAGTGGTTTTAATGGGGAGTGAGCACTGTTCATACACAAACTGATTCCCTCATCTTCAAGAAAGGAACAACAGGTTTTTGAGCATGAATCCTATTTCACTTTGGTTTTCAGGGACATTCGATACTGAAAATTCCTACGCTGGTAAATTCTGTCAGATACACAACCACAACCATCGTTTGATACTGACATGATTACAGATATTAAAGGGTTGCTTGTTGGTTTTAAGCCTGCTTGATGTAACTTTAGTGAATTATTCACATCTGAGAAGACAAAGGGCAGAAAGTTAACTGAAGTCAGTCATTTGAAAAACAACAACCTGAGCAGCTTTACACAATAAAATATTTAGAAAATAAAAAGTGTCAGCAACTTCAGAGGGGAAACAAACTTATTCACTGTTTCCAAAACTGAAATGAGGAAAAAGCATCAACCAACATCTGCAGAGCTGAAGGATCCACATGTTTCCCACATAATCACCACTCAAACAGTAACGTAATCAATAATTTAGTTACAACTGCTTCTTACTGAACAACAGCTGGACACCGTGTGTGCAGCTTCCTGTCATCTTGTCGTCACAGTGAGGTTGTCAGGACAGTAACCTCTGTGTCTGACCAAAACTACAGGCTGTGCTCAGTGACCCCGTCTGGTAAGTTGGACCGTTCTTCCTACAGAACTGCTCAGCCATACTCTCAGGGCATCTGGTGTGAACGCCTCTCTGAGCTCATCCCACAGCATCTCTGCTGGATTAAGGCTTGAGCTCTGACCCTGTCTGAAGTCATTCTGCGGTAGATTTACTGGGGTCATTGTCCTGCTGCGTCACCCAACTGAACTGGTGACAGCCTCCTGACATCCTGTAAGATACCCAAATAAACTTGATAGGTAATTCTGCATTTTCTTCACAGTTTCATCATTCTACAAAACATTTAGTCACATTGAAGAGAGTCGAGCTTCTCTTTGGCAAACTTCACGTTGTGATACTTGTATACAGCTCTGGGTGGTTTAATTTCTAACAAAGTACAATATTTCCCCCTGACATGTATCAGAATATAAGTACATTCACTGAGCACTTTATTAGGAACACCTGTACACCTCATTCATCCAACTATCCAATTATCCTGTTCATCAACAGCATGAATCCATGGACCCAACCTGCCTTGTGTCAACAATCCAGGCTGGTGGTGGTGTGGATCCCCACCATCACACCACCTGGTTCACTTTGGGCCTTAATACCAGTCAGCCATGGTCTGAATGTCACAGTCTGAGGAGTATGGCTCCTTCCAGCAGGATAATGCTCCATGTCACAAAGTTAAAGTCGTCTCAAACTGGTTTCATGAACATGAACAGTGAGTTCAGTGACCTTTAGTATCCTCCTCAGTCTCCAGACCTGAATCCAGTAAAACACCTTTGGGATGTGGCTGATGATGTGATGAATCATGTCAACATGGAGCAGAATCTCAGAGGAAGTGAGGAACTGCCCAGTGTCAGTGTGGTGTTCCTGACAAAGTGCCCAGTGAGTGTGAATAAAGATAAAATGTAAATACAAGCACCTTGATTTGCAAGCTTCCAAAATAAAATTCAAATTCAGTGCACTCACCTGCCCATAGGGTGTCACCTGAAGCACGAGCAGTGGAAAGATGGAGAATGGTGGAGGAACAGGTGAGGTCCAAAATGGTGGTCGTGCAGGCGGCAAGAGCGCAAGAGTTTCGAGGTCTGGAGTGTTTCCTGAGCTGGAGATAGTCCAGGTCTGGAGAGTGCCCCGGTCCTCTCCGTCTCCTCGGTCACTTCCAACAATCAGGAACAAGCTGGAACCATCTCTGAGTTTGGGCCTGTGTCTTACCCAACAACAATGTCGCTACTTAATTAGTATCAGAATCTGAACAAATTGCACCCATGTGGTTCAATATTATGAACACAGACACACACTATTTACCTTCATGGATCGATTCACCGGCTCAGCCAGGTGATATTAACCGGATATTTGGACATTTTCCATTACTTTACCATGAAATACAGCGTTCGCTCCCACGTCTATTACCTGGCCTGTACAGCCCGCCCCCCTACCTCTTCACCGAGCGGTGATTGGTCTGGAGGTTAACGTCCACCTGTACGATCAAAGAGACGTTAAGATGCATTATCCTGTGTTTTCTAGGTAATAAACACCGATGCTTTTTGTTTACAGCTGTCAGTCTGTTTGTATTTCAGTGAGACAACAATAAACACTGTGTAGTCAGTTCCTTTGTTTGTCTTGTGCTCAAAGGTTTTTAATATTAAAAGTAAATGGCAAATAAACCAGGATGATCAGAAACTAGGCCATAAGTAATTTAAAAAAAAAATAAAAGGAAACTTCAAAATGACAAATGGATGTTGTAACAGACCAGATTAAAAAAATCTGAAATTTAAACTCCATGTAAAGTAGGAGATATAACATTTCTTGATAAATACACAACTGAAACACTCCAATAAATATTTCTGGTTCTTTTCAGCTGTTTTTATTTTAAAGTGTCTGAAGTTTTCGAAATCTTCAGTGTTTGCTTGTGGTGAAAGAAAAATGCTAGTTTATCAAAGTTTTTTTTTTTTTTTTTAATCTTTTCACATCTGAAAAATGATCTGGAGCCACAGCAGAGGAACATTTGACATCTTCACACTGAACCAAGTTCTGGAGGAATGAGAATATTAGGAAAAGTCTGACGTATACAAAGTCCACCTTAGGGATCAGGGTTTTTTTGTGTGTTTAAATGCACCACAAACTGAATCTAAAGGATTATTCATCAAACGGGAGGAGCTGAGTGACTCTAACATTTTCAGTGACAGACTGGTTAACCAGTCACCCCCTTCCTTCACATGTAAGAACGCAGTGCTGCAAAAAGGATTCGTTTCCAACCTTGTGCAACTCTGGAACCTCTTCAGTGTCATTTCAGCAAGAAGACGATGAGTTCTCTGCAGCACGTGAATCCCAGAGTGAGGGGGATCAGAGTCTCACCCCACAGTTCACTGCAGAGTCTGGCTGCACACATCACACAAGAGATCACACAGGTGAGTTGCAGTTTCATTCACCTACCTTTACACTGGGCCTCAGGATCCTGGAGAAACAGCTGTGGTTTGATTTGATAAGAAAATTACGAACATCTGCAAATGTAAATCTTGATAAAAGACTTCTTTCTCTTCTGGCTCATTGATACAGAGAGAAAACAGAGAAAATGTTGAGTTCAGGTGGCTTCAGGTGACACCCTCCATCCAAGTCATGAAATAACCACAGCATGTTAATCACAGCATGTACATTCATTCAAATACTGTACTTAAGTACAATTTTTAGGTACATGAGTATTTCCATTTTGTGCAACTTTATACCAGTTTCACTACAATTCAGAGTAAATTTTTATTTTTTATTTTTTTAGTCGTCCATATTTATATGACAACTGAATTTAATGCCAAACAAATGAATAAAAGTTTATTGTTGAAGATTAAATCAGTGGTTCTCAACATTTTAGTCTTGTGACCCATAATCCAGTGTCTGGTTCTGTCTGTGAGTTTCCAAAATACAAAAATTCATTTCCAAATTTCCCCTTACCCATAGTGTTTTAAGTCTGTGGTGATCTTGGGTCCTGCAGGGGGCGCAGAAATCCTTCAAAGTGGTGCTTGATGTCACCTCATGTGATCCCCGCCAAGCGGGAATGAGGCCCATCTCATTTGTTCAGCAGGTCAGTTCTGACATTTGTGCTTTTACATGATTTCAGGAGCCTTTCTCCTCTCACCCTTTTTATCATATGAATTTTGTTCATTAACTGATTTCTCTCTTCACTTTTTTTAATTCAACATTATTATAAGTGCGATGCACTTTCCTGATTAACTAAAGTTGTATGAATATCCTCCAGCCTCTTGTCTCTACTGTCCTCTGTAAACCTGGTTTATGTCCTCAGGTCTTGGCAGCGTGTCTGTATCCTCAGCTGCTGAAAGACCAAAGTCTCCCTCTGGATGTGAGGCTGAGGGCTCAGAGTCTCCTGGAGGTCTGTGATGGAGGGAGTTTGGGTGAGGATCGGAAAATCTTTTCTTTACAGTCTGTCTGATGTTTAAAACAGACAGATGAGCATTTAAATGAATACATATATGGGAACGTCTAATCCAGTGACTGATCCACAGGTTCCTATACTGCGTCCTCTGGCCTGCCTCATGTCAGGCAAAGCATCGCTGAGTTAATCACGAGACGGGACGGTGGAGTGCCTTCATACGCCAAAGATGTCTTCATTTCTGCTGGTTCTCAAAGGGCCTTGATGGTATAAATATACTGCTGATATTGTCCAGATACCACACTGAGGTAACATATAGTGGTATATGGATGTTAAAGGATAATTCCGTCTGCCTTCAAAACTGTGGTGGGTACTTTAAGTCAGAGTTGAGTCATAAACAATGGACTGTAAACTGAGACAAATGCTGTTTGGATCATAGTTTTGCTGTTTATCCTTATTTGTTCTTATTTGTTTAAACCCTGTCTGATCAGCTGACTACTTGTTGCGTTTTTTGCCCCATTATATTTCTTTTTAATAATATCGCAGTGACTGATATGATCATAACTGATAGAAACAATGGCCAAAACTAAAACAGTAATTGAAATAAATTGCAATTATCCTTTAAATCCAAAGCGTAAAATTAAGAATGAATAAGTAAATAAGTATAATTTTGTTTTTTAATTGCTCTGTTGTGTTAAGGTTATTGTGAAGCTGCTGGCCCGTGAGGAGGGGGAGACTCGGACAGGTGTGCTGACCCCCGTGCCCTGCCCTCACACACTGCCCATGTTGCTGGATGAGGCTGGGGTGACACTGGTGCCCTACCGGCTGAATGAGGAGGGGGGCTGGGCTGTAGACCTGGCCCAGCTGCACCAAGCGCTGAAGACCGCTAGGGGGCACTGTGAGCCCAGAGCCATTTACATCAGCAACCCAGGAAACCCCACAGGTAAACAACTCAGAGCATCTACAGAAAAAGCCACCTGTTCAAACTTCCCTGCTGTCATCACGTTTTCATGCTGCTGTTTGTCCTCACAGGTCATGTGCAGGACAGGAAATCAATCGAGGAAATAATTCAGTTTGCTGCAGCTGAGAGACTCTTACTATTGGTTGATGAGGTGATTATAAACTAAACTAAACTGAACTTCTGATCTTCACATTTCTGATTAGATTCAGTAACTGTCACTGTCACACTAATCTATCTGTTCCTTTCTTCTGCGCTCCAGGTGTACCAGGACAGTGTGCATGGGCAGGACAGAGAGTTTATTTCCTATAAGAAAGTCCTGTTTGAGATGGACAAAGTGTACTCAGCGACAGTGGAATTGGTCTCCTTCCACTCCTTATCCAGTGCCTGCATGGGAGAGTGAGTCCTATGACAGCAAACAGCACTTCTGTGTGCTTCTACACAGGAATCTCTTTCTTTGTGCTGGTATATATACCAGCACAAAGAATATATATATATATATATATGTAATCTCCAAGTAACTTCTGTACCTGTGTCCTGTCTCAGGTGTGGTCTGAGGGCAGGATTCATGGAGGTGGTCAACATGGACCCAGAGGTGATGCATTATGTTGATACCATGCTGTGTAGTGACATCAGTACTCCAGTCACAGGACAGCTCGCTCTGGATCTCATGGTCAACCCGCCGACACCTGGAGACGCTTCCTATGACACATACGCACAGGTGACACGCCGACCCAGCAGTACAGGTCCCTGCGCCATGTTGTATTACTAAATACAATCCCTGTCGTTGCTTCCGTCAAAGGAGATTCTCCACAGTCGGGCCACGTTGTCTCAGAATGCTCAGAGGGCTTGGCAGTTCTTGAATGGTCTACCAGGGATGAGCTGTCAGCCAGCGATGGGTGGAGTCTATCTTTATCCCAGTCTGCATTTACCACCTGAGATTATAGAGCAGGCCAAGGTGGGAGGTGCAATAAGAACTGGTACCACTTTATAATGCCGCCCGTGATTTACAGAGCAATTTCTGTGTATGAATCAAGTATCAATAAAAAACTTACTGGTTCCTACTGGTGCATAAATGTTGGTACAATGGGAGAAAATAAGATTGTATGAAACAAGGAAGAAAAAAACTAGACATTTTAGAGAAAGAGGAAACAAATGATACTGTAATCTATCATTTGTAAATTATAATTTATACTAAATTATACATTTTAAAGTTTTTTTGTACTGGGAACCTACAATACCAGGAAATACCTACCAGGACTGAAGTTTGGCAAAAATAGTGTTAACAGCATTGATATTCTGCAAGTATAAAATATATTTCAGAATTAAAATATGCAATAAAAACTACAGGGGTACATAAGGTAATGAAAGGGGCTTTATCTCAAAATGAATTTATCATTGAAAAACATGTAAAACACAGAGATCACATTTCCAAAACCTATCAGAACATGTAATCAGATTTAATAACCCCTGTACACGATTGTTATTCCTGCTGGGTAACATTTGTATCTCTTTTTAGATATTCAAGGTGGAGGCAGATGTTCTGTACTGTCAGAGGTTACTGCAGGAAGAAGGTGTGTTTGTAGGAGCCGGTTCTCAGCATGGTGAAGCAACTGACAGACATCATCTGAGGTAAGAGGTGTGAAGTTACCCACTCTGGTCAGTTACTGTTTGTTCTCAAAAAGCGACTGTATTACATTTTCTTCCTCTCAGGTTGTGTGTCCTTGTTCCATCTGACACTCTGGAGGAGGTCCTGGCTCGACTCGGCTCTTTCCACCATAGTCTCGTGGACAGATTTGCTCACTCTAACAAAGGTGTGAGGGGCAGAGACAAGTGGCAAAACACTGTGACCGAACATGTTGTCCCCTGTGGAGAAGCACAGATCCTCAACGGCAAGAGTAAATCACAGAAAGAAGAACTGCCAGATGTAGAAATCATGTTTCAAGGCTCCAGTAATTTTGCTTAATAGGACTCTGAAATTCTTAATGTTCAGGTTTTTTAAAGTTATTTTTTGGCCTTTTTAATTATTTTTTATTTGATAGTTGCAGTGAAGAGAGACAGGAAACTTGGGGAGAGAGAGTAGAGGTTTGGAAGATATGAGTGATAGTGAAATAAAGTGTATGGAAATAAAACACTATGATAATTGACAGTGTTATGGGATTATATGGTGATATATGGAAGAATGTTACCCAAATCAATAAAAATCAATGTCTATAACATTATAATATCTAATAAAAATATTGCTGTGTGTGGTGCGAGTTACTACACTTCCTTTTGATAATGTGCTGGACCAGACAGTTTCTCCTGTGAATGGAAAAAAAAACAGTATTTTCGCCACAAGTTTTTATTCTTCTATATAATATGAGTAAAATAAACTCTTACTGTGTTTAAACTAAAAAAAAGAAAAATAAGACGTGGAAAAGAATCATCATAAATGTATTCATAAGAATGTCCTTATAGAGAGTAAATGTTTAAACGTGGATGTCAAGATGACCCAAACACAATATCTAAACAAATTTCCTGTAATCCTTAACTAACTGAAAAGTCAGAGGATCACCAAAGTCATTAGGATTCATCCATAGGAGCGTCTGTTCATGTAAATGCTGTCAGCATTTCTCCTTAACATGAGCACATCCACATTTCAGAGAGACACCTGCAGAGTCTGCTCCTCCAGCCCACACATGCTTAGCTTCTGCTCTGTCGATAATACACTGTATGGGTCTTTGTCTATGTTGACGTCTGTGGGGCTTTACCTCGTCCTGTGTCCCTGTGTAAATTTGCTGCAGCAGGAAAAAAGTCAAACATCTGCAGTAACTGATATCGGGAATCATCCTAATGACCAGTGGTGGAATGTAACACAGTAGCCTATATGTACTGTTACTGTACTTAAGTT
Source organism: Toxotes lorentzi (assembly GCA_037833715.1). Classification (NCBI taxonomy): domain Eukaryota; kingdom Metazoa; phylum Chordata; class Actinopteri; family Toxotidae; genus Toxotes; species Toxotes lorentzi. The sequence goes on from JBBMJY010000022.1 coordinate 21,278,889, forward strand.
TTTTTTTTTTTTTTTTTTACGTATCTGTACTTTACTTAAGTAAAAATAATAATGCATACTTTTGATTTTACTCCATTACATTTTTCAGCAATTATCTGTACTTTCTACTCCACTACATTTCTACAATTTATGCCGTTACTCGTTACATGTTATGAACATAATTTCCTCAAAATCTTGCATGAAAAAAAATAGACTGATTGCGTTGAGGCGTTGTTTGCCACTGCCAACCAATCAGGTGGCTCTGTTACCTCCAATGATGGCAGAGCGCGCATTTGGTAGCAGCATGAACGGGTGGACTGGCCTGATTCCGGTGAGAAGAAACGACATGCAACATCAACACGGACTCAGAGCCAGCGTCGGCTGAGCGTGAGCCTGAGCCCTCCAGCTCAGAATCAGACAGCCATCTTTGGCCGTATTTAAGCAGGTATTGTATAGTTGCTTGTGAGCAGTGACATAGGCAGAGGCATAAATCAGTATATCTACGTTCTTTATCAAAATCTGGGGAACAGTACGTTAAGAGTGCGGCTTTGGACTTTGGACCAGCCTGAGATCGGAGGGTCATGGGTTCGATCCCTCGCCCAAATGATGGATACGGTGGTGTTGAAGGAGCAAGGCTTGTGTTTGTGTTTCGTTCACTTGGTGTGGGTAAAGTGCAGAGAGCAATTTGCAGGGATCAATAAAGTAATTAAAAAAAAGGCACAGCCCCGACACTGAGACAACCCATTGGGTGAATACTTTTACTTTAAAGTAAATTTAAAAATAAGTACTTAGTACTTTTACTTAAGTAAGATTCTTGATGTAGTACTTCCACTTTCACTTGAGTAAATGTTTTGCGGGATATTTGTACTTTTACTTAAGTACTAAGCTTCACTACTTCCTCCACCACTGCTAATGACACAGATTTCAGTAAATAATAACCATGTTTCACTATTTTCTGACATTTTATAGACTGAACAATCAATCGGCGAGTTTTCATCCTTTTCATTTTTCTAATGAAAAAACGTGGAAAGGTCGAATTCTTGCAAAGCAGTTTTTCTGCTCAGCTCAGGTGGAAAAGTTTTTCTATCAATAAAAGCAAAATAAAACAAAACGGACATATAATGAATAAATCATAAAGAACGAAAACCTGGGGCTTGTGGGAACACTGGACTGTTGCTCAGTTTGCCCAATTGGTAAACAAGTGTAAAAAGTACCACAGAACTGGTTAACTGTGAACTATATGCATCAGTGTAGTTAGAATATTCAATCTGAACAAAGCAAAACGAGTCACATCTGCTCCTATGTAATGAAGCCTGAGGTAGAACTGCCACCTTTAACCCTGTGACTCCAGGTCGCTGACTGGTCGCCAGTGTGTCTCGCGTTTACTCAGTGGTTTAATCCACAGTGATGCATCATAATCTATAAACCGTAAACTAAAGACTAACTAAACTATCCTACTTATCTACTAGTACTTGAGTAAATGTACTTCGTTAATTGTTCTGTATTATGGAGCATTAATTTAGATGTCTGACAGTTGTCCCTCTGGCCGTGCGCGCTCCCGCTGGCTGCGTGCACTTCCTCCACAGGTTCGTTGAACTCGGGACACAGGTTTTATGAAGTCATCGAGCTGTCTTCTGGGTTTGTTTACTTGATAGATCCCAGCGGGACAGAGACACACCTCGAGTGTAGCGGTAGGTGTCGGCGTTTCTCTCAGTCAGACATCAGAGTTGAGAACAGACGGCGCAGACAGAGATGACCTCCGTGCAGCAAGTGAACCCCAGAGTCCGGGAGATCAGAGCCCCCACGAGCCTGCAGAGTCAGGCTGCACGCATCACACAGGTGAGTCACAGGTGTAACGCACCTGATCTAATCTGAGCTATATAGGCTACTTTTCCTTTATTTAAGGAAAAGTACTGAAGTATGCTGCAAAATGTACTGAAGTATCAAATGTAAAATACTGATTATGAAGAACGGCCCCTGCCTGTACTTATATATTACAAACATTATATTATTGGATTGTTATCACGTATACATCTACATGTTTGCAGTATTTTGAAGTTTTATTTCCTTGTGGTGGAGTTAATTTTAACTTATTTATAGGAGTCTACTACTGAGTAGTTTAATCAGTAACAAGGCATCAAGTTTAATCTGTGAAAACCAGTAACTAACTGGTGAATGAGTGGAGAAACTTAACCAGCAGATGCTTCCAGACAGGTGCACGAAGCATGAAGGATAAAACTATAGACAGTGAATGTTGAAAAATACAGCCGAGCCTGTGTCTAAACCCAGACTGTTTTCTTCTCAGGGAGCAGAAAAACCGTTCAAGAAGGTGATCGATGTCAGTTCAGGTGATCCCCACAGGGCAGGGATGGCACCCATCTCATTTGTTCGCCAGGTTGGTGTGTTATATTTAGTCTGTGTGTGTGTGTCTATCTGATGTACGTGCTTTCCTGCCCCCCTGTGATCAGTTTAACAGCTACAAATTGAGCCTGTCTGCGTCTGTCTCTCCCTGTTTATTTTCTCAGGTCTTGGCTGTGTGTCTGTACCCTGAGCTCCTCAAAGAAAAAAGCCTTCCTCTGGACGTCAGGAAGAGGGCGCAGAGGCTTCTGGAGGCCTGCGTAGGAGGGAGTGTGGGTAAGAATAAATGATATTATTTCATCTGTGCAGATTTAAAAACACCTGGCCCAAAATAATTCACAGACTTCTAACCCTTTGTCGATGACAGGCTCATATTCAATAACCTCCTGTGGTACACCACATGTCCAGAAAAGTGTGACAGAGTTCATAATGAAGCGAGATGATAGTGTGAGTTCACACCCAGAAGACATCATCATCTCCGCTGGTTCTCAGAAGACTTTGTCGGTATGAGAAAACATATTTCTGGGACTATTATTAGTTTATTTGTCAACACTTTAGTGTCTCTGTATTTAGCATTCAGAAGCTGTATATAAACATTGTTGCAGGAGATGTTATGATTGGAAATGAACAAACACTTAATAATGTCCTACAACTACAACTACATTATATGGTGTTATGAATAATTTATGTCTGTGCATGTGTGTGTGTGTATACTGCTGATAAATACTAAATAGGGGGATGCTGTACACCAGCATCCTAACATGTTCATAGTGACAGTGTGTACACGCTGATGATGTTGCCATCTTAGTATAGCGCGTTTGCATGTTAAACATCACCTGCTAAACATCAGCCAGTTAAACATTGCCATTGTGAACATGTTAGCACGACAGTCACTCGCGTTTTTCTTTTTACTTTTTTCACTCAGATCTCTAATAAGAAAAGATTTGCAGCACTTTACCACAACCTTCTAATTATTAAAAGCAAACTGTCGGCCTCAACTTTTATCCATCTGACAATACTGTAATTATAACTTTGCAAAGTTTCTGTGGTGGCTGACATTCTTCATATTTAGCTATTTAGAAATTGTCTTATTGTGACTTGTCAGGTCACATCTGTTCTGTTCGTAGTTCTGTAATGTGGAATAGAAGTTTACATTTTTGCATGCAGTTAATTGTGTTGTTATTTATTGTGTTTAGCTGGTTTTGCACCTGATGGCCAGCGGGGCTGGGAAGACTCAGACAGGTGTGTTAACCCCTGTGCCCTGTCCGCACACTCTGCCCTCGCTGATGGATATGACAGGGGTGAAACTGGTGCCGTACCAGCTGATAGAGGAGGGAGGCTGGGCTGTAGACCTGGAAGAGCTGCACCAAGCTTTGAAGACCGCTAGGGGGCACTGTGAGCCCAGGGCCATTTACATCAGCAACCCAGGAAACCCCACAGGTAAACAACATACTTACAGCTACACTGACTGCATTTCCCATTTTAATATCTCATACAAACTGTTATTTGTCCTGTTAGGTCATGTACAAGACAGGGGAACAATCGAGAAAGTGATTCACTTTGCTGCAACAGAGGGTCTCGTCCTGTTGGCTGAAGAGGTGATCATAAGTTACACAATGAAACAGGCATCTTCAAGACTTTGGTTGAGTCTCACTCACGCTCATTTTCTTTCGTGTCTTCTAGGTTTACCAGGACAGTGTGTTTGGGCAGGACAAAGAGTTTATTTCCTATAAGCAAGTCCTGTTTGACATGGGAAAGAAGTATGCAGAGAAAGTGGAGCTGATCTCCTTCCACTCGATATCTACAGCCTGCATGGGAGAGTGAGTTTCACTGATGTTTGTTAAACAACAATCGTTTTTCACAGCCCAGTCTGTGACCTCAGCACTCGCTGCTCAGTGATTTACCCACGTAGAGCAGGTATAAGCAGCCTTTTCTATGATGAGCAAAGTGAGGATGATCAGTGTGTCCATGATGTGTTTCGCGTGCATGTTGATTATTTTCAGTAAGAGAAAGAACTGAACTGGTGTCAGTGTACTGCATGTTTGGGGCAAATAAATGTGGAATATATGACTATAAAAAGACTCCCATAAAGTGAGGTGGAAAAAAATTATATATATACATATTCAGCCAAAACAGACAAACTGTGTGTCCTCTGTCTGGTGACTCATTTATCTCCATGCTCACCCTGTGTGTAGGTGTGGTCTGAGAGGAGGGTACATGGAGGTAATCAACATGGATCCAGCAGTGAACAGCTATCTAAGAAACATGCAGGCCACTTCCAGCCCTCCAATTTTATCACAGCTCGCCCTGGAGGTCATGGTCAATCCACCCAGACCTGGAGAGCTTTCATATAAAAAATATGCACAGGTAAGACAATGAGCAAAAAAAAAATCTACATTTCATCCAAAACAATTACTGCCAAATACAGTCTCTTACAGAATTCAGAAACTGTCTTAACATTTTTCAGTTAATTAAATAACTAAATATCCTTAGCAGTAAAATATTTTCAGTCTTTTTGTATACAGACGTTTGTATATTCAAACTCACTTGTACAATTTTTTCCTGGCATCTTCACAAAAGATTGATGCACATCAAATCCACTGTGACACAAGTTTTCCTCCCACTGTATTTCAATAAATGTGTTGGTTTTTTTTCAGTGTCTGAACTGATGTTAGCACACCGCTATTCATTGTGACGTGTGAGTTATGAAGTTTGAGTTTCCACAACTTCAGGCAAGAAAATCTGGCTGCTAGGTGCTCCAACATGTTCACTAGGTAGTCACTAGGTTTGTCTGTTGGGCATTTGATGCTGGACAGATAATGTGCAGCGGGTTTATTAGCTGCAAACAGCTGCCTGCTATTTGTCTGAAACCAGGGTTGATGACAGTAAACTAAAACAATGAGCTGAAAGAGGCTAAAATGCTCCGTAGACCTGAGGGAAACTGCAGAGTTCGTCGCTAATGAGTGACACGTTTAACATGATACATACTAATTTCTTTAGTCGTTAATATAAAAAGATTCATTGGCGCAACTTAAAGTCAGTGTCCAAAGAGTTTTGTCCCAGTCTAGCACCTGCCATGTGTTCCTCCATCGTAGGAGATTCTTCACACTCAGACAACACTGGCCCAGAATGCTCAGCGGGCTTGTGAGTTGTTGAATGGCCTACCAGGGATAAACTGCCAACCAGTGATGGCCGGAGTCTTTCTTTTTCCCCGTCTGCGTTTACCACTTCAGATGACTGAGGAGGCCAAGGTCAGAAAGTTGCACACAAACATTCTCCATTGCACCGCAGTACATGGCTGTGATAGTTTAATTTATTGTATATTTATTCTCTTGCTGTGATTTATTTGGATCCAGAAATGTTTCACATCCATATTTTTAGGTATGTTCAGCTGAAAAATACAAAACACTAAATGTTTATTTTTCAAGTAACAGTAAAAGTCTTTTCCATGGGATGTGAATATACTTACATGTCATTTATAAGATCAATAAATTATGATTTTATGATTTTATATTATATTTCTGATGTTGCAGAAGGTTTGTTTACATATGTATTTTATGTTTTAAGAACACACAAAAGACTAATTTTAATCTTTATTAAATATGTACATAAAATAAACTTGTAATTGAGCGGTAAAAAGAAAACTCAATAGGCCAGTTTATATTCTTAAGTACCTGTGTGTCTAAATATAAATATACTGTAAATACTGTTCGCTGTTGAAAATACAGAATCTAATATTTTATTTCACAGCAAAATGAGGAACAAGTATCACCTCTGAAATTTTAGTGAAAATCACTGTAGTCCATAAAATCACAAAGAGAGGTTTAAGCAATAATTTGAACACTGTGGAAAATCCAAACATACTGCAAGTCATGAACGAGGCCTTCATAGTTGACACAAGCTGCTGTTCTCCCCTTTAATTTCAGATGTTAGGCATGAAGGCAGATGTGCTTTACTGTGAGAAGTTACTGGAAGAAGAAGGTGTGTGTTTGGGAGCGGGCTGCGAGAACGGGCAGGACGACCAAAACTGTCACGTCAGGTGAGAAAAAAGAGCTTTGGATTCTACAGTTAAACTTCATGTGTGTGAGCTATTTGAGCTTTAGACCTTCGAAGTCCAGAGTGAAGACATATTTAAAAAAAGTGTGATAGACACTTTTAGAAACTGAGGACATTTTTTTAAATAGTAGACAGTTTTGGAACCAGTACCTTGGTGTTTGTGTGAAATGATTCTGTCACCTGAGGGCATGTAGGGAATAACAGGATGCACTCCGGCCTGAGGACGGAGGCAAAGTGTAATAGCTGTTAAACGCTAATTAAACAAGAGTGAAGTCGTGTAATGTTCAGGTCATTCCTGCTTTAAGCACACGTGTATCAGTGTGTGTATGTTAATGTGTAGTTTGTGTGTTCCTCTTCCCTGTCAGGATGTGTGTTTTGGCTCCTCCAGCCACTCTGGACGAGGTCTTGGCTCGCCTTCATTCGTTCCACCTGCGCCTGCTGCACAGGTTTCCCTGACAGAAATGTCAAGGGCACAGACTTTGGGAAAAAAAAAAAACAGAAGCACAGTTTTCTCGATATTCTCACACTCAGTAAAACAGACTTTTTAATCTTTTAAATAAACACTGTCTTAAAAGGAATAATTAATTTAATCCTCAATTTAATTAATTAATTGAATTCATTTGATCCTGAAAAAAAAACACATTTCAATTCCTTTAGTTAAAACTAATTCAATTCTTGACAAAAAAAATTTACCCACATAAAAATAACTGAAAAACTCTATAATAACTTGTGAAAGTAAGTGTCCAGTGGCACAGAGGAAGTGTCTCTCCACCCTCACCTCAGTAGAAACAAGCACCTGTGCTGCCCCGTTCAGATGGGATTACATTACAGGAAGAGGTGGGGAAGGAAATATTCACTGTGCCAGATGGTGTTATAACCTTCACAGAATTACAGGAGATGGTGTGTAACAGACATGGACCTTCAGCAGGACAAAGACAAAAGACAAAAGCCTCCCTGGACAAGACAACAAACACATATTGATCATTCAGTGTGAATAACACTTCCAGAGGATATTATTATTGCCGATGTCCATCAAAATAAATATGCTTATAAATAATTTAAAAAAAGACTCAGAACTTGAGAATCATTAGGTTTCAGCAACTTTCAAAGTAACACAGTGGCTGCAATTCAAAGTCAAAATCATCATATTGGTTGCCATACAGGCCTATATGTACAGGCACATCAGTAATTTAAGTAATTTTAATTATGTTTATTTGATTTCAAGTTACATTTTGGAAAATGTAGTTTTTCATTTTTTTCTGAAATCATGTTTGACAATTGTTTAAAATGTGCTTAAAATTACTTTAGATGATGCTAATTCTTTAAAGTTAAACTATTAATAAATGTATTAAATAATGAAAACATCAATACAGTTTGAAGACTGTAAGATTGAAATAAAAATTAAATCACATGGACGGTTCAAAATCAAATCAAATCAAAGAACTTTATTTGTCCCCTGGGGAGCAATTCAAGGCACATGAGCAGTTTACACAGTTAACACAATAATAGCATAGAATAAAATAGATACATAGGAATAAAATAAAATAAGAATAGAATCAGTAAACTCTGAAGGTGCTCTGATGGCAGGTTGGAATATTTACAGTCTGTATATTATACAGTCTTTGCCTGGTAGATATACATCAAGTGTTCAAAGATTGTGTAGATGGCTAGTGCAGTGGGGGGTGTTGGGTGGGTGGGGTGGTGGTGGTGGTCATGAGCAGGATGAACAGGGGGGTGGGAGGGATTCACAGTTTGAGAGCAGTGGGGCAGAGGGGGCAGGGGTCAGGGATGGTAGGGAGTTGAGGATCAGAACAGCTCTGGGAATGAAGGTTTTCCTTCTCCTCTGAGTCCTGCATCTGGGGCAGCGAAGCAGCGGGTACTGCCGCTGCTGGCATCTTCTGAGGACCTCCTCGGTGTTAGCAGTGGAAGTGAAGGAGTTGTCAAATATTGTTCCCAGATATTTGTACTCCTCCACTATCTCTACTGGCTTCCCGAGGATTGTGCTGGCAGATGTTGTAGCCAGCTGCCTCTGCTTCCTAGAGAAGGTCACCACCATCTCCTTTGTCTTCTCCACGTTCAGCTCCAGTGCAGAGTTGTCACACCAGTCCACAAACTGCTGGAGTGCTGGGCCATGGTGGTGAGAGCGGCCTGAGAACAGAGACAGGAGGTCATCAGCATACTTAACCAGATGACACTCTGTGTGGGTGGACCTGCGGTCATCGGTGTATAGAATGAAGAGCAGAGGAGAGAGGACACAGCCCTGAGGGGAACCGGTGGAGGTGAAGATTAGGTCTGAGAGGGTGTTATTGACCAGCACTCTCTGTGATCTGTTAGTCAAGAAGTTTATGATCCAGCGGATTAGTTGCTCCTGCAGGTGGAAACGATGGTGTAGTTTCTCTGCGAGAATGTGTGGCTGCAGGGTATTGAATGCAGAGGAGAAATCTGCAAAGAGCAGTCGAGCGCTGGTATCTGTTTGTTCCAGGTGTTTGTGAACAGTGTCCATTATGAAGATTTTGGCATCATCCACCCCCCTGTTTCTGCGGTACGCAAACTGGAGAGGGTCCATCAGTAGGTTGGTTTCCTTGGTGATGTAGTTCTTTATGACCCTCTCCATGGCTTTCATCACCAGGGAGGTGAGAGCCACAGGCCTGAGGTCTTTTAGAGCCTTGACAGAGCTTTTCTTTGGAATTGGGACCACTGTAGAATGCTTCCACAGCTGCGGAACTGTGCCACTGTCGATGGATCTCGTCAGGACCAGGTGTTGTGGTTGTTTTGGTCCTCTTCAGAGCTCTTACCACCTCCTCTGTGCTGAGGGATAGTTCCACAGCATTAGTAAGGGAGGAGATAACAGGTTTCTGTTTTGGAGGTGTTGTCTGTTTCAAAACTGGAAAAGAAGGAGTTGAGGTCGTTGGGGAGGGACGCTGGGCTGCTGCCTTCCACCTGGATGGTCTTGCGAGTAGTGTGTGTATTATTTACAGCAGCCATGTTCTTGATCCCCTGCCAAGCTGAGCATAGATTTCCTTCAGTGAATTCTTCCTCCACCTTGGTCTTATATGCTGTCTTTTCTGATGGCAGCTTTCACCTCTCTGTTCACCGCCTTTTCTTCAGATTCAGAGCCAGTGAAGAAGATTCTTTTCTTTTTGTTGAGGATTTCCTTGAGTTCTTTGGTTATCCAGGGTTTGTTGTTGGGGAAGATGGTGACCTGTTTGGAGGGAATGATATTGTCCACGCAGAAAGAAATGTATGACGACACAGCATCCACTTGCTCGCTGATGCCACTGGAGGATGCCAGAATATTGTCCCATGCTGGGGTTTCGAAGCAGCGTGGCAGAGCTGTCATTAGTCCATTGCTTGATGTTTTTGACAGTCCTCTCTATTCTCCTAATGACCGGGATGTAGGCTGGTGCTAACAGGATGGTGTGGTTGTCTGTGGAGCCCAGAAGAGGAAGAGCAGTAGACTTATATGCATTGGGGATAGATCCATAACATTTATCCAGTGTTTTCTTTAGTCGGGTCTTGCATGTGATGTACTGCTGAAATCCTTTCAGTGATTTGTCAGCTGTGCAATGTTTGAAGTCACCCAGTATGAATTTAGGAGAGTCTGGTGAAATGAGTTCTAGTCTGTTTACAGTGTCCTTCAGTTGCATTTGCTCTGGGATGAATGTAAACCAGGATGAGAAAGAGCTGAGGGAATTCCCTTGGACGATAGAAGGGGCGAAGAGAGACGGCCAGAAGCTCAATGTCTGCATTACACAGCACCTCTCTGACGACGACCGTGGAGCACCAGCGTGTGTTTACGTACAGACACACACCGTGGGACATACATTCCCAGGTCAAAGATTGGACTGTGTTTGTGTGTGCGAGATCTGATTGTTGACTGTGTTTTATAATATATATAAATAATATATAAAAGCCAAAAAACACACTTTGGACTTAGACAGTCCAGTCAGAGGAAATCACTGCCCACAGTGAGTCTCTGATTATTTATCACATGATTTAAAATGGGGCATTTCTACACCAAGGTCAGGATTAGTCTGCTGTTAGTCTACAATTTACTTTTCTTTCATTTTGCTTTTCTGTCTTAACTGTCCTGTGGCTCTCCACTCTAAGACCAGTGGTTTCTACTGACTCACACATTAGTCATTTATGGTTTTATTAACAATAAAAAAAGCCCTTGGAGTCGTGTGACTCTAACGGCTTTAGACTTTTCTATCTCTGTTAAGGTTTCATTGTAAGAGATGCAGTATGTCTGTCAGTGGTAAACTTCTGATCCTTCTCATCTATCAGAGCTGAGCTGGATTAGTTTTTGTAACGTCCACTTCTCTCTTTTGTTTATTGTTATCAAGAAAAAAAATAGCAAAACTAAATTCTTGATGGTGTCAACATGTCAGTTCTTAACATTGTCAGTATCAAAGTTAACAAATAGCAAAGGATGTGTTCGAAAAAAATAAATAAATAAACCATCACATAACAAAATGAATATTTAGTACTCCTGCCATTAGCACGCAGTAGCGCTTTAATCCTGG
>JBBMJY010000022.1:21289907-21302807 GCA_037833715.1 Toxotes lorentzi
GCTAACCTCTGCCTCTCGTTGATCAGGGGCTTCTTAACAGCCCTGCAGGACCTTAAGCCATGATGTAGGAGTCGGCCTATTTAGATTTTTTGGTCAGAATTTCAAGGATTTCATGCATCCTTGATATCTGCTCTGGCTGCCACATACGCACAGCTCCCTTAAATTGGTCATCATAGTGCAAGCAGGTTCTCATTCTATCAGTCTTTTGTCTTCACTTGTCTTGTGGCTGCCTCTGCATGAGGATTCAGCGGGTCCGCTGATGTGCCGGGGTGTGACCAGCTTCATCTCCTCCCTCGGATGCAACACCCTCAAGAAGCCCGTGGTGTTCACTCGCACCTCCTCCTTCTCCAAGTGGATCATGACGTGAGTTTCCATTCAGAGAAAATGCACAGTTACACATGAAATACAGACAGGTGACAAATTTTTAAAACAGAAAAGTATCTTAAGGTGTTGGATGACCACATCTGTCCAGAAGTAAATGCAGGTTATTAAATTTCTTATCACTTACAAATGCTCTTAACTTTCAGAGCCCCAGAGGTGCCTAATGATAGAAAAGAGCTGATTTTAGATGACTCCAGAACACATGAGGAATTAAGCCTAATACTTCCATTTGATTTGAACATTGTTACATTACACCACTTTTTCTTCTTAGCATTATTTTGCATTTTGGCAATTATTAAGCAACTATAAATAGATAGACAGATAGACAAATCCAAATAATTAAACAGTTAATTCCTGATCTCAGCATATTTAAAATCCTGGTTGCAGCATTGTATGTAACTTGCAGGCTTAGTGATATTAAAACATGTAAACAGTAATGAAAGAGCAGTCTCCTCATGTGACCTGCTGAGGTCACGTTGCTAAATGTATGTGTTTTCCTTCAGACTGTGATGCAGCACTGAGGACCTGGAGCTTTTTGTCTGTCAATAAATTCACCTCATCAGTGTGTGTCCTTGGCATCTTTCTGTGCAAGAAAAATAAACCCTTGTTATGTCCCAAATCTATACAACACAATCTGACTATGTGATGTAAACTATAAACTGACAACTGAAACGCACAAAGACATGGAGGAGCTCCTGTGTCACTGTGTGGATGAGAGTGAGTCAGATCCAGGTACACCTCAACTTGCAGTTTAATTGTCAGCAATGATGCGACACCAGCATGTCGCTGGTGCATCATTTCCTTTTAGTATAAAATGGTAAAGTATGTTCATTTCTTGTTCACTATTTAAGAAAAAAACAGGATGTCCGGTTCACCTGATCTATCTATAGATAGATAGCATGTACTGTAAGACATACTGTGAGTATGAAACTATAGCACAGCCTGACACTACAGCAGACCAAGGTGATACACTGTAGAGACTGGAGGCGGTGTATTGTCAGTGGGAAACCGCATGGTGTCAGTGTTGGCATTCGTCAGCTGTAGGCGGCTGGTTGCTCCTCCTGATGAGAGAAGAGACGCCATGAGCCTGGACTTGAATGTGTCATGAACATAAAGGGAAAAGGCAGCATTCATTCATCAAAATGAGCCCAAAGAAGCTGCACATCACGGCATGTGCTCCACTACTGAAGTGAACGTGCAGCCTGCTGAACATGGAGGGAGCTGCTGTAAGTAAGCTGGCCAACAATGACAGACACCTCAGGCAGGTGAGTCAACCAGGTGAACTGATCCTCCTTTCTACAGGTATGAAATGAAGTCCCAAAATACAAACAGATTTCCACACATTTTCACAGGCACACACATAATGTATTACACTTGAGTCCAACAGAATAAAGTGAAAAATAGCAAGGGGGATCTGGCTTTGTTTCTATCTGGGGCTGTGTCCTCCAGCCCTTTTCCTCCTGGAGTTGAGCCCAGCGAATAAGCGAGCTTCAGATCACAGACCATTGGCTGGCTGCTCATTACTGAACGATGCATTAAATCCTCGGCTGTAAATAATGTGATAACTGCAGCGCAGGACTCAGCTTCACCCACAGGAACTGGCGGCCATCTTTCTTTTCTTTTTTTTTTTGCTTCATTTCTCTCTTTATCAGTCCCTCTATGATTTCACAATGAGTGGAGTTCAATTTTGCACATGCTATGTAATTATTCCAACCCAGTTGCTCCGGGGAGAGAGAGTGAGATGGCTCATTCCTCAAAAGCAAAGCCCAACAATCTGCCCCACCATCCCCCGCCCTCCCCCATCCTCACCGCTCAGCTCAGGGTGCTCCACTGCAGGAGGCAGAGGGAAACCGCAGCATCATTTCCAAGGCTTCACAGGAACATAGAATCCACAGCTTTAAAGGAGAGAAGACAAAAGCAGGAAATAAACAGTGATGAGAACAATGACACGTGGAAGGACTAAACATACGAGAGGTATGATGCAGGTACATTTACCATACACACTGAGGAGGATCTGTTTTTTCTGCTGTCACAAAATAAATAAGTGAAAAAGCACCTTCTTTATCCTTTATTCCACGTACAGCTTGTTGTTGTCACATTTATCCTTTTCTGAATAGATGGTGCAGGGTGGTGAGCGTTGTACACGCCACAGACTCCATTGATTTTGGGACAAATAAATATAACTCACTTGACTTAAATTGACTTCTGTTTTTTGATTGTACTCACGGGTCTATTAGCACTCACATACACAAAGATGGTTATGTAACCATCCTATTTGGTGGCTTGTTTTCCACTCAGATTGATAAGGATGAAAAAAAGAGAGAAGTTCATAGCTCTTTTACTGAAAACTGCCAGAAATGAAAAGTTACCTGCTGAGGTCAAAGTGTCCAGGTAAATGTATCCAAACTACATCCATTTTATTGAGAAATTACTTTTTTATTTTGGTAACTTATTCCAGTTTTCAGCATGTTTCAGTTTTTTCCGTATGAGACTGCAGTCACACATTCTTAAGACACAGAGCAAAATGAGACAGAAACTACAATTAGCTGCATATAAAGAGATACTGCGGTGATTTGGCCCAATAAAGAACATCTGTGAAACCCTTACACGGGAGCCCCATGGCTGTTTGTAGTCGTTTGAGATGTATGGATAGCAAAAATAAAAGATAAAGGATACAAGACAAAGAGGCAGGGCACACTTTTAAGAATGACATACCAAAATCAGTTATTCACGATGCATAACAACAGTGTTTAAAGATGACTTTCTGCCATTGCTTCATCCCTCTGTGGCAGGAACAAGCAAGAATATTAGTTTAAATCTTCAGTTTAATTTCAGCTTCAAAAGAAACAAAACAGTGTTTGACTCCTTAAAGACTCCTTAAAGCCTCTAAGATCTGAATTATAGAGTCCCTCCAATGAATGGGTAATACTTAATGAATGTCTTGGTGTTTAAATGAATTTTTCATGGAGGGAGGTGTATTTTTGGCCTGGAGAGCAGCTCTAGCCCCCTTTGCTTAATGAGCTTTTTCTGGACATGTTGTCAAGAAATGACCTTTTTAAACATGTTTTTCTCCAGTCTATTTTGGAGCCAGCTGATTTCCTCCTTCAGTGGACGTGTAGTTGTCCTTACAGAACACCTGAAACAGCCTCATATAATTCATACGGAGTTAGTTTCCTTTGCATTATGAATCCTAATTGCTTTAATAACCTGCAAAGGAAATTTGTTGGAAAGTTCTCTTGTTTGTGCCAGTGTTGCTATGTAACTGAGCCATCATTTGGATGCCACTTTTAATTATTCCTCGTGTGCTTTCTCTGGTCCCTCAAATGCAATTAGATACTCATGTTAATCCAATCCTCACCACCAATCCTCTGTCTGTTTGGCCATCTGCCTGCTGACCTGCCTGCCTGCCTGTCTGCATTTCCACCTCAGTCATGATGGCAGTAACACATGTACAGTACAGCAGACCTGACACACCTCACTGTAAACACCATACACAAACTGGAGGTGACATACGAACACAAGAATAAGACATTAGCGGGGACTGAATGTGCAGGAGCAGACTGAATCTGCTGTCAAAGAGGAGGCGCGCTCCTCATGTAAGGAGGTACAGCGGGAGCTCACAAGCTGTCGTGATGCTCACCATGGAGACCTGACAGGACAGGCTGCTTGTTTCCATTCTCCTCATGTCTCTATTCTCTCCTGCTCCTTCGTGTTTTGATCTTTTCTCGTATCTGTTTATCTGTTGTTTCTTCCTTCTGCGACTCTTTCAGAGTAACATCCGTGCTAAATGTCTCCACTCTCCAGCTCCCATTTCAGCTTGTTTTATAGGAAGAAGATAACCCCAGAAAAGCCTAACTTTTTGTCTTGAGTTGTATTTTGAGTGCTATTTTTTTCCAGAAACCGACAAAAGGCAATTTAAAAGTTATTCCCAAAATTGTGAAAAATGGGAAATGATTAAAAGGAAAAATAAATATGTTGAAAAAAAAACTGAACAAAATGATAAGAAGACAAGTAGTTTTAATTTTTTCTACCAACTGTAATAAAATATTTTTAGTCATTTGTTCACACAGGAAGCAAAAATGATCAGATCTGTGAAACTTAACCTGCTCCAATTCACAGGGTGTTTCATGGTAAAAGTGGCTCTCCTACTGACTGACCCCATGTCTGTTCCCCTTCTCTCCTCATGTCTCCTCATTGTTTGTTGATTCCTCCTGTCCTCAGTGATTTGAAGGAACCAGTTAACTCCTCATGTGTTTATTTGGAAATCAGGACAAATTGTGTCCAATCTCCTAAGGGAGGTGCAGGTCGAGGTTCATGTGGCTCCATATTCTTTAGACACTCATAGTCACTAAGCCGTGGGATCCGATCAAATCCCTGAACAGTTTCTTCAGATTCTGGTATTTATTCACCTGACTTCAGAGATAAGGGTACGTTCCAGGTCCAGGTCTCAGTGTTAGGCTTGTGCAGAACTCCTGGCAGGTTATGTTCCGACCCCAAGGTTGGGAACCTGAAGTGCACTCGCTGTTTTTCAAGTGATTTACCTGTCACTGATGTAATAACTCATTAAAGCACAGCTGCCTCACGACCAGCTCAGTGTTACTATGCAGCTGATGCAACATGAACAATTACTATGAGAAGTGAATTAAGCTACGTCTCAACCCTCCTTTTGGTTCTTTCCCAGACTCTGTACTTGCAGTGAGCCTGTTAGAGAGATGGTACGATCAAAACAGTGCTACCATGACTATTCAGCAGAAGCTGTGTCACTTCTGATATTTTTTAGATGTGTTTCTATTGTATTTCTGTTGTGTATGATTACCCAAAGACATCACCACTGATGTGTTGATAAGATTCATGCTCAATGTGTTGTCAGTTTTTTTTTAATACGCAACATTTGGCCATCTCTGTCTCTCTGTGATCTGCATGGCTCAGTGTGGTTGCACGTGAAGTGTGTGTTGCAGTCCTGAAATGCAACACGACTGGAGAACCGCGTTGTGTTGGGAGGATGCTCATGTTGAGCTGAGTGGTGTCTACAGCTCACAGCTTCTGAGAAGTGATGCTTGACACTGTGTTGCTATGGATACCTTCTGTGAGGGCTTCGCCCCATCTCAACAACATGGTAGTGCTATCATAGACATTTAGGACACACTTGTTATGTGTATTTTGAAGCTACATATATTTATTTTTCCACGTTAGCATCAAATGCATGAATGTTAAGACCAACTGCACAGACACAGACACACAAACCCCCCTCTCCTCTCTTTCCCAGCTCTGTCTCCCCTATCTTGGCTGCTAAATGCCAGCAGGTGGTGGAAGGTGTTGCTGGGGGGTGAGAGGTGCCGGCTGCTGGGCAGCAGGGGGGTTGATGGGGCTTTGGCAGGTACAGCTGCCCCTGTAGGCTCCATGTGGATGAGTGACATTGAAAAAGGAGCACCAAGAGACTGGGGTCAGGGGTTAGACAGTTAGCATGTTGTTCACAAAGCCTGCGGGAATATATAATCTTATTAGTGTCAGAGGAAAGCAGAGAAATACATCTGCAGGTGGCTGCAGGGTTGAACACTGAAATTCTGAGGTCCAGGGATGGTTATTGTTTCACAGACTTTGGTGAGACACAAAGGCCGTTTAGAAAATGTTTCTTTTACGTGTCTGGTTTGTTTAAAAAATTCTGCTTTGGAGAATTAATTTCTCCTTCATGCACAAATTTGTGGCTGAACCACACCAAAAGCCAAAACATACAACTGTCCCTGAATTTTATTTGTTTTTCGAAAGCAACACACTCTCATGTTTCACTATGGGACATGATTGTGTAGCTGCATCACCGCAACAAGGAGGGAATTCACAGCAATCCGCTCTGTTCCAGCTGCACTAAGGCTTACATATAATTTATAGCAGCAAATAATTTTTGTAAAAATCATACGTTCATCTTGTCTTCTTTACACAGAGATTGGATTGTTTTGTGTAGGTGTGAAAGCTTCAGTTTTATTCCTCACACAACTACTTCTACTTACAACATGTCGCTCTTTGTGTGAAGAACCAAGTGCAACACCACACATGTTCACCCTTAACCACATTATCCCCATATAACCATGCAATTCATCTCATCAAGACAACAAAGACACACTAAAGACACAAAGTTCTTGGAGAGGGATCAGGAAGCCAACAAGATGCAACCAAGATGAGGCTATGAGGGCAGGCTTTTCTACGAGTGTGGTCATTTAGGAAAGCTGTAAGAGCCTAGACTTGAACAGCCTAGTTAGTCAAGTTCATCAAGCATCCTGAAGCCTGTATTGAATAATTCTGCACATTGGTCACTAACAACGTTTGTCAGTTGTTTCTCTTTTCTTCAGTTGTTTCTTGTACAGTCTCTGCCAATAAAAAAACGATAGAGGTTTCTGTTGTTACCGCATGTTTAGGCAACTTTCACTGGCAACAGGGTTGAGCCACAAGCAGCAACCCAGGTCAGTGCATTTGAGTGTTGCAGGGCAAAAGCTGTGAGAATTATTTTCTTTTCAGGTCTATTTCAAAGGACAGGCAGTGAGACTTTGACCTGTAGTCCGTGGTGCATGTCAGCCTCCACTCTCTACTACTCTACTCTTCTGTTACCATGACGAGCCTGAGTTTGCCCTTCAGCTTTGTTTCTCCTCTTTCTCTCTCTTGGCCTGTGTGGCTTCTCTCCTCAGTGAAATGGTGTCTCTTTCACATAATGTCTCCCTGGGGATGTTTTAGGCTTCATACATTTCCACCTCATTTACTTTGCCAGCCTGGGGACTGCAGACGGTCTATGACTGCTCACTATGTGTGTTTGTGTGTGTCATTATGTGTGCGTGTGTGTGTGTGTGTGTGTGTGTGTGTGTGTGTGTGTTTAGAAGGTGGGCGAGTTTGTGTTGTGGTCGAAAAATGATTCTCCTCAGGGCAAAAGAGAGTGTTAGATGTTGTGTATTATTACTTGACGTCTACAGCATACAAACCATGGAAAGTAATCATTGCAGACACATGACACAGAAACTAAGAAAACTCATATGAGGAACATATGATTCTGGTCTAAACCTCCTCTATAGAGACAAAACAGCCGGAGGAAACACTGTCATTCACAACTCATCTCTCCTGTGTACAGTGAGTTATCGAATCATCACCTCTCTCAGGCTGGAGCACCCACCGGGAGGACATACGGCCATTATTTCCCCACAGTATTTTAATTTATTTAATTGTTTGTGCACTCTCAGGGCACTGAACCGAGGCAGTTCTCTCGCACCGCACAGCACAAGACGGGAAACGGGGGAAGCGTAAGAACTTTACAAGGTGATTATTTTTGTGTGTTTTTCTGCATGTTTCTGCCTGCACGTCTCAGCCTTACATAAAATCTATCAGATGACAGATACTCACCAACCCACAGTTATTGCTGAGTTTTTGTAAAATATCCCACTCTACATTTGAGGAATCAAAAAACAAACATCAGGAGGTTGTTGAGGTACAGGGGCCTGTCCTTTAAAAACAAGCGCTTCCTTTATCGACTTATTCCTTAATTGTTTTGAACGGACTGACTGGTGAGCAGCAGTGTACAGTTTATTTATACATGCTATCAAAAGCAGCTCCACACAACATTAAGCTTTGTTTTGTCACTCTTCCTGCTGGTTGCTGATTGCCTCTATGAATAGCTACACTTTGTTAGACAAGACAGACATGGAGCAAAACACAGCAACACAAACACCAGGATAACCGGTGGACTCAAAGACACCACCACTATATTCACGCCACAGCGATACCCCATGATAATCTTTTCATATAACAGAGAGACACATGGTGAGAAAGTGTGATGCTGTGGAATTATTGTTATTCTAAATGAGGTGATGCTGTGAGAAGAAAATGTGGACCTAGTTGGTTGCCATAGAGATTTGTGAACTGTAGGTGCTGCAGTGGACAGTATGTTCAAGTATGGAGCACTGCACATGTGTGTTAGTATGGAAGCAAACAACAGCCATCATACTTTGAAATTGCTACGACTAATGCAGATATCTAAAAGGGAAGTCAGGTGATGGTAAAGTCCTCGTGTACGTGGTTTGAAAAGCCGTCTGTAAATTATTTCAAATTATGCTATTTCTAATCTTTAAAATATTATTGTTATTAATATTTAAGCAATATGTGTGAAAACGGGTCACTTGCAGTGATGAACCTACAGAGAATTATCAGCGGAATCTGCAGCTCCCTTCATCTTTGCAGAGCTTTACGGTGAGTTTCAGCTCATTGTTTTTCTGTCTGGACCACAGCTCAACAGTTCTGGTTCACTCTCACCGCTCTCATTGCATCATTTTCAGCTGCAGCAGCAGCAGCTGTTTCCAGAGAAAAAGCCCTTAAAACCCCACTGAACACGGGCTGCTCAACAGCAGACAGACTCAGTCAGCGAGCAGCTGGTGAACATAGTGGAGCATTTAGCAGCTAAAGAGCTGGATATTTCCCTCGGGAGCTGGTGGAGACCAAACACAGAGATTTGTCAACTCTAACTCCTCCTGTTGGGACCCATGATGATAATATTATAATAATGAATTACAATATAATAAAATACAGTTCTAATAGCATAGAATATGTCCTCATAGGAAAAGTTTTAATTGACAACTACTGCATATTACTTAATATTTTAAAAATGTCCAAATATCTGTTTATAATGACATTATAGTTATAAGCAGATATGTTCAATTCTAACAGAGAGAGTATCTGCTCGTCTTTGTATCAGTTACACCTCTCTGTCACAGCCTTATTTCTTCTCACACAGAGTTCTCTAAACTTCTCTACTTTTTTCTACCACACCTACAAATCATCTCCTCCTCTGCTCTCCTTCTATTTTGCCTCTCTTTGCTAAATTCATCACTGTAGCTCCCTCTCCCCCCTCTTCTGTCCTTTCTGCTCTGTTTATATCAGCAACACCTTTTTCCTGGGCCCCTGCATCTCATGTGGGAACCCAAACACACATGGCTCTGCTCAAGAATCTAACACTGCATGACAGTAAACAAATAACCACACTCAAACCTTGTTGTTCTTCCAGAACAAAGGGGCTAAAAGTGTTTCAGCACCCCTCCTCACATTTGCAGATCACTGGAGGGCACTGAGTGAAGACCCCTGTTAAAGGCCCCTGACCCAGAATGAACAAGCACAAACACCAAAACAAGAGCTGGGAGGAGTGCCTGAGGGACGGGGGCAAAATGGTATGTATAGCGGGTAAAACTGGCAGTCTGCCTCATTCCCTTTTCAGCCCTCCTCTACCCATCATGCCTTCCTTTTCTACTGAGTTAATGCTCTGTGTGAATGCTGGCCAGAGGGAGCGTCTAATCAACATCACGTGGCTTTGTTGCGTCGGGAGCATCAAAGATGAAAAGAAGGGTTCGAGGGAGGAGAAGACAAAAAAAGCAAAATACAAAAGCAGTGAGAGCATGAAAAATGCACTATTGGATGCGAAATGGAGCATGGGACACAAAGTGCGTGAAATAATAATTAGAACAATGATAATTGTTTCATTTGTGAAGATTAAAGTAGAGATCATATTTGCACAGGTGTAAGTTTGGTTTCAGAAGTTTGGGAAACCATGTTTTTCTTATTATGGATTTAAAAAGTAAAGAGGGGTGAACAGCTGCACATGATATTACAGCCCACACACCTTATCATCACTGTTTAATTAAAAGAGTTAAAACATATTTACTTGGTTCCTCAATAAACATGAAACATTAGACATGTTTGATTAACCAACATCTACATTTTATATTATTACATGACTTTAGTTTTCCCTATGCTAAAATCCAGTTATGTTTCCCTCAAAACATATTTGTTGGCACAAATTAGGTGTTTATAAATGTAAGGTCTGGGCGACAGGGTTCACCGTGAAGGTAGGGCAGCTTGCATGTTGCCTCAAAGGCAAAATCCAGGGAAAAAAGTAAAAAAAAATAACTGAGCAGTGCTTGAAAAGCATAACTACTGCAAACACACAACAATAAATAAAGGTAAATAAACTCTCAGATAATTCAGAGCTTCTTCCCTCTGGAGTTTGGTGGCTGACCAGTCAGACAATACTGTGGTTTACTGGTATTTTAGAGAATGAATCAAAATGATGTCTTTAAATATTTGACTTGGCAGTAAAACAGGAGCAACAAAATACTGTGATAGTAATCGGCTGTGCTATGCTGCTGTGTAAAGGTGATGTATAACTCTGTGTGTGTGTGTGTGTTGGACGGCAAACACATTTACCCATCTGCTTTACTCAGTGTGTAAACAGCAGCAGTAGCAGAACCACAAGGTGCTGTCTCTGCCTCTGCATCCGGCTCACTGCTATTCCTGCCAGCCTCCCTATTCTCTCACCTGTCTGTATTTGTTTGCACTTACCTTCACTCTATGTACACATTTGTCAGCACACCACATTATAAAAATGAGATGCAGGATAACTGAGATGGCACACGGTAGTTTTAATGTGTCAGAGTTTGTAAAGGGAAGAGAATCATTTCAAAGACAGATGACTGTTGATCATAAGCTGCGGACATTGTAAGATTCTGAAAACCCCAAAAGACCCTGACACTGCACATATAATGAGCATTTCCATCTAACGTTCTTTGGCCTTGACAATAAGAAAGGAGCCTGTATTTAACGACTGAGAATTAGAGGAGACAACAGTTAGACTGGGAGTAGAGTCATGTCTCTAGGCCTTCCCTGAAATCCTGCTGTAAAATAAGGGCTCGCCTTTTCAATTCCTGCTGCAATTTACACAGAAAAGGCAAAGAAGCAGACACTGGAAAGACCCCTGCTAAAAGTACACATTTTGGACTTTTAGTGAAGGATGAAATTAAAAATCCTTCACTTTTACTCACACACCTGTTACTGTGCTCACACAGACCTGACCCATGACAGTTAAACGAGACCTGGCCCTAAAATCAGCCCAATAAGAATATTAAATTCCCCCCTCCCCTGTTCCACCTGCCAGCACCTCTAAAGCTCACTGTTTATTCAAACAGAAACTGGTCTGGTGATAGTGATCTCTGTGGACTGACACAGTCCTGTTGGAGATTTTAGATCTTAAAAATCCTGACTAAAGGTTTCAGCTGTGGAACTATGGAGGAAAATCTCAGTCAAATCACTGCAGCTGCGTCGATTCATGGAGTTTTTCCATTTTCTTCCTCATCAGCGCAGCAGCTCAGGGATTTGTCTGTACATTACATCATCACTACAGTGAGTCCCTGGGCTGCTTAGCTTCAGGAGAGAAGCTTTCTGATCCAAACTTTAAGGAGGATTACACAACATGTGCAAAGTCAAATTTAGATGGAATTTTAATTAACATGAATCTGGCCTCATTATTTCAACACAGGCTCCTCAGTCCTGTGATTTCACTGGAAGTCTCCTCCTCCTCTTCCTCTTCTTCCTCTGTCTGCTGTCGCACAGGCCCTCTGTCTACCTCTGTCCTTTTCTTACTCCCCCATGCTCTCTTTCTCTCTCCCCCCTCTGTCTCTCATCCTTCCCCTCCCTGGTGAGCAGCATGGTTTGCAGGCGTGTGTGTGATCTGAATTTCAACATCAGTGTCTCTCTACCAAGCAGACTCCTGGGATGTTGCTGCCCAGAATTCTATTTTTCCCTCCCTTTGGTTCCCACCCTGTTGATTTTTTTTCTCCCTCTTCGTCTATAAGCTGGAGGCTCAGTCACGTCACTGAGACAAAATTACCTTCGGTTAATCACCTCTGTAATTTGCACGAGGTGTATCTGTCAAATAAAATCTGGGTTTGACTCACACAAGAGGCTAATTTTATGAAAAGAGAAAAATATTCAAGCATGCGCTCATCTGTACGATTAGTTTATGTGCCACGTCGCACACGTGGTACATATCAGGCTCATCAGTGAGATTTCAGTGCAGACTGAATCTTCCTGCTGCTGTCATGGGAACAAAAGCTCAGTCTGAATTGCTCTGGGATTCTGGGTTTATGAAACCTTGAAGGCTAGCTGTTCATTTTGCTCTGTCCTTAACTGTGTTTAGTGATCACGGTCGCTTTCAGTTCAAGGGGTATTTAAAGAAAAGGTGCCGCCGTACGGCTCATGTCTGCTGGCGCTGGCGCTGGCATGATATTATGGCTGCGGGGAAGTATGAACGGGGTGCAGCTTAAAACTTAGAAAGAGGTGTAAGCTCATTTTAGTCCCCGATAACAGCAGATTAGTTTAAATAAGTTTAAGCCTCCATTTTTGGGAATGTCAGATTTTCTGCAGCAGTAAACTTCCACATATGGAAATGGTGGAAAGTGTTCATTGTTATAGTAGTTATATTAGGGCATATTATTGTTATACTGTTACATTAACTACACTGACAATTCTCCTGCTACTGACAATTTGCAAAGAATTGTATCTTTTCCCATCACATTTAACATGACATCCCAATGTGATACTTCACCTTATTGCACTTTGTTTGTTAATACATTCCTATCATCATGATTGTGATGGCCACACCTGTGACCACACAACACACTGCAATGTCGGTACCTTCTGCACTTACACTTTAGTTTCTTT
>JBBMJY010000022.1:21310613-21332203 GCA_037833715.1 Toxotes lorentzi
AGATATCCAACTTCATATTGAGATCTGATGTATCTAATGTGTTTCTTTAAAGTGTTCCTTTAATTTTTGTGAGCAGTTTATAAGAATATGTTGTTTGTCTTGTCTTTCCCAAACATAAGAATATGAGCATTTTCTGATCTGACGCCCCCATTAGCAGCATGGTGTCTTATGTCTCTGCCTTCCTTTTCGGCCAATTTTATTACTGGTATACAAAACTTATCAGAAGTTTCAGGGTGAATAAATTTCCACGTCCCTGAAAGTAATTGGTTTTGTGGGTTTATTTACCAGCGCAGCTCGATGGGCTGGAATAATCTCTGCAGCTTCTCATTTGGTTATTTCTGTTGGTGCATTTGTACAGAGCTCTGGATAATTTGGTGCCATGTATCCTGAATGAGTGACAGCTGACGCATTTTTGTGCAATGCAATGTGATTGAAAACACTTTTAATAGCCAGGGGTCTGTGACAGTTTGAAAAAAAAAAAAATCAGTTTATATCCCCCATCCTCTGAGAATTAGCAAATTACTCTGTCATGGGAAGAAAGAGCTGGCAAACACACACACACACACACACACACACACACACACACACACACACACACACACACACACACACACTGCATGCAGACACTGAGAAATGTACTGTGCTGCAGTGCACTCATCGTTTGTCACCCTGGCCTGTCGAGCCTTCTGGAGATCAGCATTAATGAAAATGCTGTGTGTTTTATTTATAAAGTGAGAGTTGTTCATTGTAGCGTTTGGATTACTAATGTTTAACTCTGTGCTCTGCTTGTGTGAAAATGTCTGTTTTTCTTGTCTTTTTTCTCTCCATGTATTGCTCTCTCTCTCTCTCTCTCTCTCTCTCTCTCTCTCTCTGGTGAAAAAGTAGCAGGTTTGGTGAATTTACGTCCTGTCTGTAGATGCACCAGTTAATGCTAGGTAGATGCTCCCTTCTGTCTGCTGGATGACTGGGCCACAGAGCTCTGTGTAACTAACTGTCACAATCAATTTCACACTACACTGTCATGTTTGGGTTTACTGTGTGTCTCCCTCTCAGTAGCCCAATGAGGCGATCTTATAAGAGATAATTGCTCGCAAATGCATGAGCAAAGGAGGCACAAACTGCATCAGTGTTAATACACAATCACTAACAACGTTTTGTATGACTGATTTCATTTATTGTCCATATTATTTTTTAATGTGGGCTTGAAAAAAAAGCAATATACACATCAAACATAAATTAAAACAACATGTAACTGAAAATCATATAAGGAGGTTTATTTTGTTTGTAAAATTGTGTCAGTTTGAAAAAATGACAAAAGTTAAAAAATTTAAACTATTGATTGTGGCCCTATCTGAGACATCATGAAACGTGACCAGACTATGCTGTACATTCATTTAATGCACATTTGTGTATACAGTAGAAATGAGGAACAGTGGGAACTCTGCCCCCGGATAAAACTTTGATAACTTGACCACAAAAATAATAATTAATCAAGCTTCACCGTGAACTTGTCTCAGGCCACCTGGTAACAGTCTACCAACTGTTCCCAGAGTCCAAACTAAACACAGAGAAGCAGTATTCACTTACTGTGCACCACAAAGCTGCAACAATAAAAAAATACTTGACCCAAATTTGACTCAGATCCAGATTAAAAACTGTTTTTTTCTCTGCTGCCTCGGACTGAACCTTAAGCTCACACTCAAAATGGTTTCTATCATTTATGTTTCAGTGTTTTATTGTGTTTCCTGAGCATGATGTAAAGCACTTTGAATTTCTTTTGTGTATGAAATGCTCTATATAAATAAACTTGCCTTCTGGAGAAAGAGTCATCACATTGCCAAAGTAAACATAAGACATTTACCCTACAGAGACTGAAGATCATTCCTGGGAAAAATCTTTCACTGGATCACAACATCTACATTTGTCTTGTGTTCCAACGTCTTCAGAGACACAAGCAGCCCAGCTAACCAATCACAGTGTTACTTGTCTACATATGGCACACTACACGGCCAAAAGGACATCTGATCACAAAAACATGGTCATCCCATGTGGTCACAGACCACAGCTCTTTGGTTAAGGTTCAGGAAAGATGGTGGTTTAAGTTAAATGTAAATCAATAGGTTGTGTCTGAAGTCACTGTGAACTTTTTCTACGTCAAACCAGATTAAAAAAAAGGAAATGTTAAACCATGAACAAAAAACAAAATAGAAATACACAAATGTTTGATACAGTTGTTCAAAGAAAGTCATTCTATCTAGAAGGCAAACTGTTTACTAAAAAACCCATTAATGGATGAGTGACCATTAAAAACTGATTTCTTGTTCAGTGTAGTAATTATGGTAACTCTGTTATGACGTGAACGTGGCACAAGGTCTAGCTGATGTTCCAGTTCATCCCAGGAGGTCTGGATGGGGTTGAGGTCAGCTGGCTTTATTCATGTTGAAGCCAAAACAATCCTTATTTAAAAAGCTGCCTCTGAAATATAACTGTGTATTTTAGAATTAAGATTTCACTTCACTGAAACTATGGGGACCAAAATTAGAGTATGAGGGGCATGAGGGCATTGTCACATATCTGAAGAGGTGTACACATCTACTCCATCCTGCAATCAGCAGAAGTAAAACAAAATCAAATAACTTTATTTTATAAGGCAGCTAAAATTAGGAGTTTGAGACAGTTTAGGTGTATTTCCTGAATGTGTTGTACAATGAGTAAGAGATGAAGAGACTTTGATCTTGAATTCTCTTTCATTGTGTTCATTGTGTTAAGAGGCTACAATAGTTGTTGGAGCACTCATCTGCAAATGAGCTTTAATTATTCCTTACTGACCTTTGATTTACTCGATTTGCTTGTGTTGTTTCCCCGGTGCCTCGTCACATTCACTTACCACA
The DNA here is from genome assembly GCA_037833715.1 of Toxotes lorentzi. Taxonomy (NCBI): domain Eukaryota; kingdom Metazoa; phylum Chordata; class Actinopteri; family Toxotidae; genus Toxotes; species Toxotes lorentzi. The sequence goes on from JBBMJY010000022.1 coordinate 21,313,505, forward strand.
TTCACTTGTAATCCTCCTCCTCAGCTCACTGTATGAGCTCAACTGGTCCTCTGTTTCCCTCTGGACTTTCCTGTCGCTCTGTGAACTTGTCTGAAAACTGTTACCCAGCAGACACTGGGGAAATATAAAACTGTCAGTAGCGAGGGACCTCTCAGAAAGACGAGAACATAAATGTTGGACTGTAAAGTTGTGGATAAGAGGACCGGGTGAGAGGAGAGGAGGCAATGAGTTGGACAGTCAGGGGAAAGAGGGATCTATTTCTTTCATCTCCTTAATTGAAGAACTGTCAGTGTTTGCGTCCATGTGTGCCTGTGGGACAACTGGGAAGAACTGCGTGTCTCTGATAAGTCCCGCCATGTAGTGAAGCTGCTTGCTAGGGTTTCCATGGCAACGGCAGAGCGAGGAGGAAGAGCGGCGAGGTTTGTGAGGACCCATGTGGAGATCTTCATTGATCTGGATGAGACTGTAGCTGTGGAGGATGATTCACTCACTCAACAAAGAAAACAAGAACACAGAGGGGTGGGAGAATACAAGGACAGTTTAGAGCCTAGAGCTTTTTAAAGGCAGCCCTAACTTGTTGACTTCACACTTTAAATTACACTTTTGGCAGCGAGGATCTGACTGAGATATAGCCTGATAATGAGACTGAAGGGCCATTTCATTAACACTCCATTAATCACTCTGGAATTGCTCTCTCATAAGCCATTTTCTGAGGGGATTTTTGATTTTTGGGATTTTTCTTTGCCTAAACCCTGAAACTTAATATTAGTGATATGAGAGACTGTTAGTCTCTGTAAAGTTACTGTAAGTACACAAAGTCTCAGTGGAAGGCCATGTTGTTTGTGCAGTAATGAACAGTAATATATAGGAATATACAAAATAATGAAAAGCCACCTGCTCAACCAGGCGTTCATTTAGCAAGAAAGGAGCTTGGATAATCTTTGCAAGCTACCTTGCTAAGTTTGACTACCCACCCTGGGTTATCTTGTGTTGTCTCACAAGCTACAGGCATTTAACCACAAATTAAGAATCATAAAACAAGGGTAAATAGTTGAATTGTGACGGGAACAGACTGTAAGTGCAGCCGGTCAGCACAGCCAAACCTGTACATCTACTCGAGGTCATATTGAATTCAGTTTTTTAAAAATCTGTTAATAAATGCTGCTGGTTTTCACTTGTTTCACATGTTGCCTAAACTGTACCTGCTTAGGTCTATTTGGGCGACAGCAGACTTTAGCATTAGCTGCCGAAGAAAATATAATGAAGCAATGAAGAAGAGAAATTAAACAAAATTGTTAACTTAACAAGCGGTTCTTGATGCTGCCCATGTCATTATCAGTCCAGGTTCATCCTACATAACAAGGCTCTTTGGGTTTTTAACTAATAATAATAGCTAATGTAAGTAGAAACCTTCTGTCTCATCCAGCTTTTGAGTCAGGTCCTGTTTTCTGTTCCTTGATATCACTTTAGTTAGTTTCCTGTTTTACTTTGAAATTACTATCCCCTTGTCTCTTTTGTGGTTTACTTCCTGTCCTGTTTCCCGCCTTTGTGATTACCTGTCCCGCCCCTAATGTGTTGCACCTGTGTCTAATTGTTTCCCCGCCTCCTAGTGTATTTAAGTCTTGGCCTCTCCTTTATTCTCTGCCAGATTGTCTTTGTCTGTTTAGTCAGGCGTTCCAGCATTCATTCCTCTTGTTGCCCTTGTTTGTTCTGACTTTGTTTTTGCTTCTTGTGGTTTTTGCCTTTTTCCTTGTGATTTTGATACCTCTGCTTGATTTTGGACCTTTCTGTGTACCGACTTTGTTTGGATTAAAAACCGGCGTTTGCCTATTCCTGTGTACGGGAGTCATGCTTTTGAGTCCCTTTCTGAGCCCCCTCCTTGTCACCTTCTTCCTGCAGGTTTCACATGTGCATATTTTTAGTGGCAAACACTGAAAGACATTATCACTGAAAGGTGAGACGTACACTGTAATTGATTCAATGTACAGTAGTTATACAGTATGAGCTGCTGAGTGACTTGCTGAGCCTATGTTTCCTGTGCTTTATGTGCTATAATGTAGTATGTAAAATCCAAATGCTGTTTTCAGTCTGAAATAATGGGTGAAACAAAGCAGTGATAATGGAACCTGGTTTTTATTGAAAGAAATAAAACTTATCTCTGGGTTAGCTACTACTTTTTTATTGTAAAATATATATATATATATGTGTGTGTATATGTATATATGTATATATATATATGTCTGACAGAGCGAAACATATCTTTGCTAAGATGTACCCATGAATCTAGGCTGAACAGCAATCAGTATTAATGCATTTTCAGGCCACCATGACCAAAAATAGTGTTTTCTGCCTGCCAGTATAATGGCTGTAATCAGCTGTGCAGCCAACTGCAGGGCATCAGCATCTTGTCTGTGGAGGCTGTTAAATTAATGCAGGACAAAGAGTTGAGGAGGTCATTTTGAAGACTGTGTCTGCTCAGCTTGGCTAATGTGTTAACCGTTTAGTAGACAGAGGGGAGCAGGCTGATTGGCTAAGGTTAATGTTCGCTAACTACTCATGGCTCACACCAAGCCAGCTTAAATAAATCAAAAAAAAAAAAAAAAGATATTCAACTTAAAATTCATTATGGTAATGAAACGAGCGGATCGGGACAAGAAATGACAGTCAGCCAGCGGACACAGGGAAGTAAGTAAGTAAACTTTATTTATATAGCACTTTTCACAGATAAAGATCACAAAGTACTTTACAACAGAAGTGCAGAGTGCCATAAGATAAAAATAAGACAATTAAAATAATTAAAATAATTAAAATAACATAATTACAACTTATTAAAATAATGTAAAACCAAACCAATAAAATAAGTAAAAACAAACCATTAAGACATGAGCAAGCCACCCAGTCAACTAAAAGCTTGTCTAAATAAAAGAGTCAACAGAATCGGTCAGATGCAGGTCAGGGAGCGACAGACTGGAACGCTAGGTCACCTCTGGTTTTATGCTGTGTCTTAGGCACCAACAGAAGATTTTGACTAGAAGACCTGAGTGATCGAACCACAGACTATGGGGTTAAAAGATCGCAAATATATTTAGGGGTTTCTCCATGTATTGCTCTAAAAGTCAGAGCTAAAATCTTAAAATCAATATGAAATTTAACTGGTAGCCAGTGTAAAGCAATTAAAATTTGGCTAATGTGATCCCGCTTTTGAGCTCCCATTAAAAGCCTGGCTGCAGCATTTTGAACAATCTGGAGACGGTTTAAAGAGCCCTTGTTAAACACATAAAAAGAGAGTTACAGTAATCTAAACGAGATGAAACAAAAGCATGAATAATCAACTCCAGGTCAGTGCTTGATACAAAACAGGCTGCTGTTTCAGTGTTACGGGAAGTGAAGTTAAATCCTACAGGAATCAGCAAGGATGCTCCGGGAGGGCGCTGAATTTTTGGGGAATTTCTAAAACAGGAGCATGACAGAAGAAAAGCTGCTCTGGAGTGAAGCTCCCAGGAGATGATTAATTATGTGGATCATTTATTCACATCTTCGCTGAAAGGAAAGGATATTAAGAGAGGATTAAATTCAGATCGATTCATGCCAATGTAAACATGTCTTTTGTCACTGGGACCAGTTTAACTGTAGCACAGATACAATGATATTTGAGTGCCAAGCAAAACAAATGTAATACTGAGTCAAAACATAATGTTGGAGAGGCCACACCGTTTAAAGTTTTATACTCACGACCCAGATTTGAAAAAAGTCTAAAAGCTCAGAAGATGATTTCTCCATTATATTTTACAATGAGAGAAAAAAGGGGGACTTGAATAAAAGAGAGGAAGACTGAGACAGACAGAAGAGGGTGAAGAGAGAGAATGATTATACTTGCTGAATGTCAGCCAGGCCTTTAATACCTCGGTTTCTTTTCCTTCAGTGTGTGAAGTGGCTGTGTTGTAAATGTTCCTTCCCAGACCTTCATAAATCATGCTGGGTTATGAGAGGCCCCGGCCCGCTTTCTCATCCCTCTTCATCCAGCTTCTCCGCAGCCTGGCTTTCAGGTAGAAACTCTGTTGCCATGGTGATTTCAATCGCTGTTATTGCTACAACGCAATGAGGAGGACCTGCTGCCGGAGAGAGAGATGCGTTATATTTACATTCCCAAACACTCTGTGTGTCTCTGCCAGCATTTCTTTCCCTGACAGCACGGCCACCCCTCCCTCTGCCAATGCACCGTCATGTACAGCACCTCAGATAAGATATGAAGAGTGTGGGATGCAAGGAAGCAGCATTTAAGAACGAGAACAATGATTATTGTTAGGCCACATATTAGGACTACTACTTCTAAATCTTTTCTTAAAACAGGCTTTTACTGGAGAACTTAATTAGTTCTTATTTAGGTCTTTGTCTTGTTTTTCTTTTTTTTCCCTTTTAAGTGTGTCTGTATTTCTTTTATATTATTGGAATTCTTTTGCTAAGATGTTCATGCAGTCATGTTTAAGTCATGTTTACCTCTAAACCATACTGACTGGTAGAGTAAAAATGTTACAACTCGGCAGATATTAGTCCAAAGTTGGTCAAACTGGCTGTCAGAAGCCAGGATGAGGATGTGGATGTTGTGATTATTTGGTATGGATCTTAACCATTAGACCACAGGACACCCCCACCACAGGGTTACTTGCCTAAATGATCTCGGTCAGATGGATTTATGAAACTGGAAGTAAAATGGATTTCAGAAAATTTGAGCAGTTTCATGATCTGATTTCTTACAAAACTGATGCTGCCGCAAAGCTGTACGTTGTATTTAGTGCTTATAAGCAAATGATAGCATGCTAACACACAAAACTAAGAAGCTGAATAGACTGAAAGGACTGAAAGACAAGTAGAGGTCTGTGCATGTCATTTGCATACATTTTTTGCTTTAGGAAGAAGAATTTAGCATTTTTCAGCCTTTGGGAAGCTGTGTTACAGCATGATAAGCTACAAAATACTTCCGTAATGATGCAGAGCGTGTATATCTTCACGTTTGTCTTGTGGCGGGGTTACAGGCCTCAGGATACAGAGACACTGTTGACTTTAGTGTCTCTGTTGATATAACAGTAACTCTGTTGATTTAAAGGGTTATGTCTGCAGCTCACATGCACAGAACACCAATCAATTAGTCACGCAAGGTGTTTTTTCTCCTCTCTGTTCGGCTCTGGATGTGTGTGTCCTATGGATCCGTGCAGAGGTACTAGGTCAATAGCTCGCAGTTGAAGCGAGACTTGTAATTGATCCAAATCTCAATAGCTCCGTCCTTCTAATTCCATTATCAGAGTGATTATGAATTGTAAGTGGATTTGTTTTCTTGTGCAAATCAGAGCTCTGTCCCCTTTCTCCTCACGTTTTGATGGATTATGAATGAGTTTTCATTCTTATTCAGTTCTAGGTGTTTTTGTCCAAATGCTCTGAATGCAGAGGCCGTTTTCTTTCTTTTTTTTTAACTCTGTCTTTCCTTTCAGACAGCTCTCACCCCTTCTTCTTCTTCATCCACCAGCGCCTCCTCCCATTTCCCATCCCATCCCCAATTAACCCCCAGCTTCCAGCAGCACTCCACATCCCCTTGCATTGAAATGGGCCAGTTGCTATGGCAACCCCATACAGCAGCATATTATTCCCCCTTCAGAATTCAAAAGAGGATCAATTAGTGATGATGTCACTGCGTCAAGCAAACCACTCAAATCCTGATCACGATTTCTTCAGAGTGGCTCGCTGAGATCTGCGTGTTATCACATACGTGTTTGTGCGTGCTATATACGACACACATAGCGATCTGAGAACAAAGCAAAGTCAAAAAAAAAAAAAATAAAAAATATATAGAGGACTGTTTCTTCTCTCTGCAGCTCAGCGTGGAAGATGACGGCAGACCTGAGGTGCCTGAGTCACCACTACACGGTGTGTGGGAGGGCTGGATGACAGCAGGAGGGGGAGTAGAATGAAATTTGACTTTCAGCATGAGGGTGAGACTGACGAAAAAGAGAAATCAGATAGATGTTACGGTTTCGGTACCAGAGAGGATCTTCATAAGGAAACTGGACGCGGACAACACAAGTTAAAGCCAGTGATCTCTGTGGCGAGAGCAGCAGAAAAATATGCTGCACATCAAATGCAGCCCTCACTCTGCCATTTCTCTGACAGAGCAAATTGATATAATAACCCACCTCCTACGTCTATAACCCTGCTGTAACTCTGCTGCCTTTTTCCTTCCATGTTGCAGAAGAATGTGAAGCACTGAGGAAATGTAGCTTTGAAAAAAGCTCTTTTTGCCTGACAGAAGTAACTAAGCACTAGCCTGTACCATTCAGCAAACACTGCTTTGAGTTAATTATTATTGTATATTTTTAGCTCAGGTGGTAACTGATAATGTGTGTTTAGCCTCTCCTCCCAGCAGATTGACATCTCTGCTTGTTTTTTATTCTCCTACAGATAAGCAGGAGAATCACAAAGAGTGAGTGAGTTAGATAGAGAGAATATATTTTTAGAGACATTCTTCCAAAGGCCTCCTGTTCCTCTTCCCCTGCCTCCTTTTCTGTTCATGCATCATCACAACTGTTAGTAGTAAGACTGAGATGTAGCTTCCCAGAGGCATAACCAAATCTGACGCCTGGATAGTGCGTAGATTTTAATGCACATGTGGTCAGTGTACATAAAAACTGGTCTGAACAGTCGTATGCTTTGTGCACCACCATCCATCCCAACCACCTCCTGACGACTCAGCTGCTGTTAATAGATGTAGCGCTGCATTAATTCAAAGAACATGTTGCCTCTGAACATAATCCAGCCACCCATTATGTCTCCTACTAAATGTATTTGCTGTTTAGTTGTATAAACTGAATTTTGAGACGGGGTCATTCTCAAACTCTTCTGACATTTTGTGCATTTAAATAAGTAAAAAACCATGAAAAGAATACAGGAGGAAAGACTGTCTGAAAGTGTGTGACAGGATCCTTATTAAAGCAGTTCATCTCATCTTAGCCCTCAGTACGACAGCAGGTGTTTCACCTGCCCTTTGGGTGTGGTCATTAGGAACAGCTGGCTTGTTTGCTTCATAATGAACATGTCAGCCAGAATTTTCCATAGACGGTCAGTTGACTTAAGAGCAGTTGTCCGAGAAGACCACAGCATATAATTTCCGCTCTAATCAGTGACCCCCTCATGCTGTGAAGATGGAAGCATTGTCATCTTGAAAGAGACCACAACCATCAGAGCTGCTGGCGACACACATGGACAGTCACTGAATTGTCCCCAAGCAGTTGCTCTAACTGCAATTAATGGACAAAAATAACACACTAAAACAACAAACAACGTGTCCAGCCACTCAGACCAGAAACTGTGGTGTGAACGAGAAACTAGACCCCTCTAACTGGGCAAACTCAACTGTGTGTGGGATTCACTTTCAGGTAACACTGAAAGCACATAGTTTATTTTCTCCCCACAGTGCAGACGAACTACCAGTGAGGAGGAACATAGCTGGAGAAATACTAATAAGAGAAACCCGAGGAAAATTTGTCTCAAACTTGGCTCAGGCCTGTAACAGCATAGGGAGTCCACACACACAAAGGTCCAAAGGCAAATTACTTTACGTAATTAATAAGAAAAATAATGTGGGGTGTGAATGATAATGGTCGCTGTCCCTGGTCCTGATGCGTGTTGTTTGAATCTGCTGACAGTGACAGTTACAGTGACCTCAGGACCACACACACACACACACACACACACACACACACACACACACACACACACACACACCACAAATATGTTCTTTTGTATATGTATTTTCTCTGTTGAATGTGGTGAAACTCTGGATTACTAAACATAACACGTGTATGTCTCACATCTATCATGAGACTGCGATTCCTCGCGCGCATGTGTGAGCGTGTGTGTGCGGATGAGAGAAAGAGAGAGAGAGAGAGAGAGAGAGAGAGAGACGGGGGGATGGGGGGTGTAGTTGAAATGCTCGGTGCATTCTTGTGTTGAAGGCGAAGCGAGCAGCCATCCTGAGGGCAGCGGAATTGCGCGAAATATCAACACATTTAGATCAAGCCAAAGAGAAAACAGTCGTATTCTCGTCCGCAGCATTTTGTCCCAACTGCATTTCTGCTGGAAGTTGTGCTGCTCGGGGCCACGGGGGACTCTTGTATCTTCGCAGACCCGTGAGGGTCCCCTGCGGAGTGCGCAGCCTTTCATCAGCCCGGAGGATCCACAGCGCAGGAGTTGCATTTGGAGAAAACCGATACAATGGTAAGATTTAGATAAAACCGATGAATTAGAATTGTGCTGTCTCGAATTAAAGATCGCGGCTTGCACGAAGGTAGATGTCTTAAGGGTGTGAGGCGGTGCTCCTCAGGGAGGAGAATGGAAATAAGCATGCCGGGATCTTGCGGCATGTGTCGGCTGAGCTCAGCGAGGAGGTTCCCTCCCATCAGAGGCTGCTCACAGCGCGCACTTTGCACAGTTACTGCAAACAGGGCAATGTTAAGCATCGACTTTCAGGTGACAGAAACACACTGTAGAGGAATATTATCGTAAAAAAAAAAAAGCTCACTGATACCCACAGCATGCTCTTCAAGACATTGACAAATAGGTGGCACATATGTTTGTCCTTATGCATTTTTTTAGGCGGTTGCTGAACAATGAAGAGTAAAGCAAGGACAGCTCCGGATATTTGATGCTTAAAAATGATGACAGAGTCATTTTCCCTCTATATCTATATATCATTATTACTGCACTGGATTCACATACAGCAGGCCTGCAACCATACTGGCTTTTGCAGGAATTCAATCAGGCTTTTACCCCCGGTTTTACATATCTGAGGTTGCTGTATCTGGGCTGTTCTATTCCTGAAGATCTATTAGACCCAGGCCTATGGGTAAGAGCTGTGAGTGACCTTGTGATGCATCCTACTGTCATGGAATCACAATTGCTGCTTTCTCTCTTCTCCTGCCTGTGTGTGTAGATGGTTCGGGAGGATTTTTAAAAAGCAGCTTTCAGTCACAGCCACCCTTATCCTGTGGGCCTCTGCTTAGCACCTATCACTACTTAATGTTCATGAATGTGTGTGTATAGCTGAAAGGAAGAAAAAAAAAGGTGTGTGCACGTATTCCTGAATGTTTTTGGTAACCTGTGTCTCTCTGGTTTGATTGCTGCAGATCGACTGATAAAAACAAGCCTCCTCTTTAGCTATTTGTTTATTTATTTATGAATACCAACCTGCAGCCTCATTCATAAAGAGTGATGAATGAGTGGCATATCGGCCATGAATCCTGATTCAAAGCCAAACAGGTGCTATTAGTACTGTTTAGTGAAAACTGTGGTGAGATCAGTGCTTGCATCCACTGTGGGAAATGTTTTCCATTCCAGTCGCCTCCACGTACATCTGTGAGAAATGAATGAATGAAGATCTGAGCTGGTTTATCCAAAACGACAAACACTGTGTTTGCAATTTTTTTTTTGTTTGTTTAAATTTACTGCTCACATCTGGCACAGCACATCAGGCAAACTGCAGATCCTGTTTGGATTTGCTTGACTTATGAGGGATAAACATATCTACAATACGTCAGTAAGATGTAGCTGCTAAAACCTTAGACAAAAACATTCCGAGCTGAAATATCAGGGAAGAGCTTTTCCTTCTCCTAGATCTCAGTGATGCTGACATTTAAATGGCCCAATTATCCTTGTAGTGTTGGCTGGCCTGAGCGGCAGAGGAGAGAGAGAAAGTGAGGGAGGAGAGGACATTAGGCGTCGGGCCCAGTCTCAGCACGGCAACCTTGTAACACACCCAGTATCATGGATGAGCCGAGTGCCACTTAATCACATCAAGGAGATCTGGTTATGAAAGAGGAATGCTATAATTTCCCTTTTGTTTGTTAAAATGTAGATAAAACCTTTGCTATACACTATCACCATCAAATACAGTCTGTATCCTGTATCTGCTGCCACTCAATCTAAATGAAATGTTCAAGACATCATTTTGTAATTTAAAAAAAAAAGTTCTCTAAAATTTAAAGTAACAAGTTCCTTTGAACAATGTTTGTCCGCTGATTTTGTAAAGATGGCCGTCTCAGCAGAGCCAGAGACTTTAATTCACAGTTAATTGTTTCCTCACAATCTCAAAGTGAATAATTAACACCTTAATGTGAAAATCTGGTTTTATACAACCATCATATCAGTAATTAGAACATTAAATTATCAAGTTGATTGCCGAGCTCCGGGAACGTGGTGACTCGGCTACACAAAGAGGTCGACTGATGATCAGAAAATCTGAGTGAGGTCTAAAGGTCTTTTATTTTGTTAGTTATCAGGGGACCTTTGTTGCTCTGGTGCAGTCTCATCTCACCTTTGCAGTTGTGGATGGAAACATCCATATACTGAGCAAATTATCTCTAATTGCCTTAATAAACACACATCAAATTTAGGAAACATTGCAATAATGTCAACACTTTTCATTGTGATAGATGCTCCTCTGCTACAGTAGGTTCATTGCACACGTAGGCCTTTCGTTATGCATGTAAATTTTCATTGAAAGCATGGTTGGTGTGATGTAGAGTATATTAATGTCTGTGGTGATGTATATTTATGTTGTGGGACATCACAAGGCTTTGCAGAGGTGAACTGTTCTTCCTCGGAGTAACTGCAGCATCTTTAACCTATTTTCTGCTTTTAAAGGAAATGAGAGGAGCTCATCTGATTGGCCATTAGTCGAGCCCACAGATTCTGTGTTCCTCCCGCTAATAATGCATAAATCCTCTCCATCACCATGCACCTCACTGTGCCTGACTGCGACACTGACATTAGTTTTTCACACTCATGTGTATTTACGCCAGGAGTTGTGTTTGAATCCGCTTTTGAAAAACTGGGCCCAGTGTCTGCAGACTGTCAGCTGGAAGCTACAGAAACCCCAACACAGTAACTCATGTTACAAAGGAGCTTCATGAAGACAAAGCCAGCCTTTTAAAATGCTGTTTTCTCTCTATTGACCTGTTTGACCAGAGATGTTGATGGTATGTCACAGATATTGCTGGTCAGTGCGGCTGCAAAGTAGAAATGCACAGGATCATGGCCTGATGTAGGAGAGCTGTACTGCACCAAGAACTGGAAGCAAATACGTTTCATCTGGTGCCTGTGGCCACATGTTTAAACTGGCCTAAAAACAAAAAAACAACAAACATGTTTCTCATATATTGACATTCCTGATTATCTCGTTGCAGTCCAGTTCTGTGTAGAGAGTCGTGAAATGTAAACCCTGTTTCAGTGGATCTCTGAGCTGTTCTGCGGACAGTCAGCAGTCAGCATCACAGTGCAGCCATGAGCCAGTGCAGACGGTGCCGCCTCACTGGGTCATGTTGGGAACCAGAGCAGAGACTTAGGCAACTTCAGCTGCACAGCTGCAACACAACGACCTTCCACTGCTCTGTTTTTGTGTGTCATGTCTGCTCTGTGTGTCGTGCCAGCTCGTTTGTCGTTCAGTCTCTTCTCTAGCTGCAGTCTTTTAACTGCAGCTAGAGAAGAGAAAGAAAGTTGAAGTGGCCCTGATTTGTGAATTTTGGTATTTTAACAGTTTTCTGATGTTAAATAAACCAAACAGTTCAGAGATTAATTGGAAAAATAATCTGCAGTTTCATTGATAATGAAAATAATAATGGTTGGCTGCAGCTCCAGCAGCTAAACTGCTGAACTGAGCTAAACTGTTTTAAATTTTGTCTCCGTCTTGTGACTGTGCAGCTCTCCAGAGAATTGTGGGAAAAGCGGGACGTAATGGGAGCGGGAAACCAGGACAGTTTTCGTACTCTCTTTCTCTCTGTCTGTAATATGTGCTCCTCCCTCTCCCTCCCCAAAATAATGAAGACTAAGTCATGTCTGTGTGTATTCATTTCTCTCATAATTCCTTGGGCTAAAAATAGAGCCGGAGACTTGAGTGACTTAGTGTGATATTCAGTGGGAATTAGACAGTCCAGAGCTGGATTAACACATTAAATGATGATTCTTGAAGCAGCAAGGAGAAGTACATTGTCCTTTTTCTTTTTCCTGAAGACAGAAGCAGTTAGTGTCCATCAGATAAGGTTGCTGAGAGGCAGGAGGAGAAGAAGGGTGTGGGGTTGAAGGTCTTTCAGTGAGCAGAGTGGTATAAGCTGGTGCATGCCTTTACTCCACAGACCACAACAGCTGTCAAAACCTGACCGAAACATGTCCCAAGGGACAAAGCAGCTCTCAATGTCCCACAAAAAGCAAACATGGAGACACACATCAAGGTGGCTCACGCTCTCTTTTTTCTTTCCTCCCTCCTCCTCCACTCTCTCCCTCCATCTCTCCCTTTTCTTTTCTCTCTAATGATGCGTCTCATCACAGCGTTTTCAAAGTGTTTCTCTCAGCAGCGTCATAGGTGAGCGATCATTAAGAAACCCTCGCTTCTCTTCTCCGCTTTGTCCTCAGAGAAATAATTCCTCTTCTCCCAAGAGGAATCGTTACTCTTAATACAACGGCCCACTCACATTCTTAAGGAATCCATTTTTTTCTTTTCTCTTTATCTTTCAGCTCTCTTCACTTTTCTTTTTTCTTTTCTTCCTCTTCTCCCCCTCCTCTTTATTTAGTCCTAAATGTGTGCACATTGAGTTTAGAGAGTGAACATGCTTCTGTGTGTGTGTGTGTGTGTGTTACTTTAACCATGTACGTCCTCTTTAGTCGGAGCATCAAACACGACACACTCAGGCTGACAGTGTTGAACATGAAAGCCACTGAGACTCATTAAGCCACTGATTACAGCTCAGGGAGGAGAGTTCTGAGCAGCAGGTGCTAGGCTAACACACACATGTGTGTGAAGTTTTTGTGATTTACTTGTTAAAAATTGTGGATAACTATAAAGACTGTATGTGTCTCCATGAATAACCTCATGTGTATTATCACAGCGACGGCTCATTCACATATTAAAAAAAAACTGTGTTATTAAATTATCTTGAGTCAAACTTGGAGGTGTGCACTTAACCAGCTGGTTATAGCAGCACCGGTAGATGTGACTAAGTCTGTTTCCTCAGTAACACAGTAAAACCCGGAAGTTAGATTTCAAAGACTCTTAGTGCATCTTCGGGAATCTGCACCATGTCAGAGCAAAATAAACTAAACTAACGCGGCTCTTTAAAATAGTCAGAGCCACAGGGTTAGCTGACAATGCAGGACTTTCATTTAAATTGTACACAAATTGTGTAAATTCAGTTTAATTAAATTTCCGCAACCAAATGAGATGCAGTCAGCCTGAGATTTGTGTATCCAGGGGGGTCTGGGACAGTTTCCTGGTTGATAATCTAATGTTAGTTGGAAATAAAATCCAGAGAGAATAATTTTAAACTGATTTGCTCCTTTAAAAAAACTCTCACATACATTAACTAATAAAAATGAGTTCAGTTTTTATCCTATCACTGAAATAACCCTTGAATCAGATGCATCTCCTGCTTTAATCTGTGTGTCAGCCTACAAAACACCAACAGTGGAAGTGGCCGTAAACTGCCTTTGATGGATTTGCCCGCAGGTGGTGCAGTGTGGGAGGTGTCTGCAGTTCCGGGTGGCCTTGTTGGAGTATGGTCACACTAGCATCAATATCTGCAAATATACACAGGACTCCTGAATAGGGCTGGATATCAAACATCAATGTGCTCTCTTGGTATTGACCATAATAACTAAAACCTTCCTGTACTGAAAGTTGGCCTCAGAATTTGGTGAGATGTATAATCTTGTGTACTCACTCTTTGATCAGATAGCTCGCAATTTAAATCTCAGTCCTTTTTTTAAGAAAGAAGACATTTTGTAGAAATGTTTTCTTTCTATTCCTCAGGAATATGTTTCCCTCTTCAGTGGAATCACCTTTGCTGAGCTTTGCCCCAAAAGTTCTGATGGTCGACCAATAAAAACACTGATGCATTATGTGTTAAAAATGGAGAAATCATTATCACAAAGCTTTGACATTACGTGACTTCAAACTGCAGAACCGTTCTCATCAGACCCTTTACAGTCTCTGAAAACTCTACAGGGAGAAAGGCTGTTAAATGTTTTAGATTGTTCAAAACTTAGGGAGGATTTTATTGGTTGGACTTTCGGTTTCACTTATATAGAATTATGAATTCACCTCAGAAGATGAACTGTTTACTTGGAATTTAATTTCATGGGAAGTGGTTTACTTATAGCTGTAGCTTTCTCTGTTTATCCTCTCCTTCTCTCTTTGTCTCTACACATGACTCCAGGCAGGGTGAGATACCATCAGTGTTTTGGTGGTTTCTAACGTGTTTTTTTTTCTTTTTTTTTTGTTAAATGAATTAATGGCAGTTTGTGCTCCAGCACTCAACATGAAAGCTTTTCTATGGGAGATCATCAGCAGCCATTATGGCAGCCTTGGCAAAGCTGCAGACTCCTATTCATGTTGTGTCTTGCTTTGTTATTTTTTACTCTTTTTGTGTGTGTGACTTAGTGCCACATACTCCAGCAAAATATGAATGAAGGTACTGTTTTTTTGTGCAGCTGTAACGCATTAATATTCAGAGTGCAGGACTAAAACCGTTTGAATGTAGAAATGTGTTTCTATTGTTTCTGCTGAAACACAGACTGGAAGTTTTTAGTGAAGATTAAACTGTGTATTACCACAAAAGAACTGAAGTACTTCTCAGGGAGGCTATTTACAGTATAACAGAAGAAGGAGCAGAAGGGGGATCCAGGTCCACATGGTCCAGTTCAGATCCAAACTCAGCAGCGCTCTCAGCTGTTGCTCTTGACAACGGCAGGAGGAGGGGCTTGTTGCTGGCAGGTTTTGGTGTGGTAGGGCTGCCAAGCTGCCAAACTCTCCCTGTGGGACGAGGCCTGAGTGCTCAGTCCTGCTACTTGGCTTCACTCATGCGAAGCCTCCAGGCCTGCAGAGCCAGGCTACATGTATGAGGACACACAGATACATGCTCATGGGTGCATCACACACGCAACCTGACATGCTTGTGTTCACATGTAGTTTGGAAATCCAATCATCTGATAGGCAGATAATATCTTTGTAATGTTTTCCTGCTGTCGCTGTGGGTAAAAATGAAGTGAAAGGAGTGTTGGTCAAATGCCGGAAATGTCAAAGTGACATTATTATTGTTTTCTTGATCATCTGATCAGTCGTTTGCAGTTTCTTAAAGCCCAAGCTGATGTCTTGAAATCCCACCACCGGAGCAAAATGCATAAATGTTCAGTTTACTGACACATAAGACAAAGAAAAGCAGCAAATCCTCAGATTTTACAAGGAAATGGATGGATGGATTATCCATCTTTTGAGCTGTAGCAGGAGAAGTTTCCTAAAGGTCTGATGGTTCAGCCTCATGCAGCACATCCCACTGTCAGAACAATCCTGTCTTTAGTTAATAAGTGTATAGCATCTCCCAAAATCCTGCAGTCAGATACAAAAACATTTTATGTTTAACATACAGCAGTATAATATTTAAGACTTTGATCAATTAAATCTAAGGCTTTTTGATACCTTCTAATCCCTTTTTTGGAAGAAGCTGATTTCAGTGCTTTTTCAGACTTTTCAAGACCCACAGATACCCTGAGCTCTGCCAGTGAAATTCTGGCAGCACAGTCAACATCACAATGCATTTCCTGTAGCTTCTTCACATTTAAATTCTCTGGCTGATATGCAGGTGGAGACAGCAGCAGCTTAACAAAGCTGCAATATGACCAAAAGAGTTGTGATGCAATTAAAGTGGAAAACTTTCCTCGTGAACGTAGAGACTGCTGATCCAATAATTTTGAGATGATACCTTTTAACTATAATGTATGAACATTTTCTCTACTTTATCATGAACGACTGCTCTAACTGTATGTCCTGGTGAGAAATAATGTACACATCCTCCTTAATATCCCCGCTCTTGTGTTTTTCAGATCCCAAGGTGAGCTGACGGCTTGTTGTGTTCATCTGTGCAGCTGGAAGAGTTCGCTGTTTACAGGAAACTATTGACTGAGAAACACAAAATGTCTGCTGCTAACATCAGTCCGCTGATCCTCGCTCTGCTCCTCGCTCTGCTCCTCCTCTTAACCTCGGTGAGCTTGTTTAAATTGTTTTTATTTACTCTATTTTCATTTTCTCTGTGTATGAGTGAGTGCTGTTGTGTATGTGCAGCTAAAACAATCCACATTCAAATAGACTCAGCAACAGGTGGAGCTTTGCATGAATAAATTCAACAAACAGGGACTGAGGCCCGATTTCCATATACTCGTACAGTCATTCACATTGTTAAAGTAACCAAGTGTTTGCATCAATAATTCATTGATCAGTGTGTGGCTGGAACAATGGATAAGGGTGCATTCTCATCATTTATTCATTGCTTGTTCAACATTATTCCTGTTTGTTAAATCTGTGAGGAGGGAGATGGTCCTTGTTACCAGACTTCTCCTCTGCTCTATGAAAAGCTGTGAGGAAAAAAGATATTTTATTACTGTAGTTAAACATGAGTCATCTCCCCTGCACTTGGAGTGTTGTCTGAGACAGTGAGAGACAGTTTATTTGAGCAGAAGGAAAGATGGTGAACGACAGCAGCTGCGTGTGATGCTGCCATGGACTGTTTAACAAATTCTGCAAAAAAATGGGTATGGGTATGGATGAGCCAATGACGTAAGTAGCACGATCCACTGTGGGATATTTTGGGAACACTGAAGCAAAAGCTCATTGTCCAACACATTAAGACACAGAGAAATAGGGTATAAATAGAAAGGAGACGGAGAGGTTTGAGAGTTGGACAGCAGAAGAGTTAAGAAGCTGGAAGAAGACAGTATCTGTGAGACTGTGATGTCCCAGAAAACAGACAGTTTTGAAGAGATGTACAAATCAGGGGACAAGCACTGTTAGATTGGTACTGTTACTCTCTATGTTTAAAGTCTGTCATTATCTGAAATCTGCTATTTTGTTCTTAATAACTGGAGATTTAACAAGTTTTTAATCACTGATAAGGGGAAGAGTAAATATTAGTAGCTGTATTTTTCTTTAACTGTAGGAAATAGATGGTAACATTGCTTTGTGTAATTTTTGTAAAGTCATATGAATAACTTATGGTCGTATGAGACTGAAAACAACCTCAGATATCTCAATGAACGGTAGATGAAACCCTTTGAGAGGAGTTGTGCAAGCTGTTTACTTTTGAAATATACACACTAACATAATTTTACTAAAGGACATTAAATACAGTTGGACATGAATATGATCTGATCAGTTTAGTTTCTGCTCCTTGTTCTACAAAGTTGATGCATTCTTCACAACATGTGAGGGGAGTCACCTTTAAAACCTTTGAGAAAGCAAAACTTTAAATATTCAAAACAGTGCACTGTTTTCAGAAGGTGAAAAAAAGAGTGAGGAAATTAAAGACACACAAGAAAAAGGACATAAAAACAAGGACAAAAACATGTGCAAACCACAAAATATGAAGTTATTAAAATCAGATCAAATCAAAGAAACAAGTTAAACAAAGGTTTCTAGGTACTTCAGAAAATATGCTCTGCTTGGGTTCTAAAGAACAAACAGATTATTATAGTAAGTTAAACTATCACAATAGAATTTTTCACTTTTTAAATAATCCTTATCATTCAATTGACCAGGTTTGGTTCTGTTTCTGCCTCTACTCCAACAACAAAGAGGTGAAAAAAAATTACATTAAGAAAAGAGTTTGGGGGCCAGTCCCTATATTAAACTCAACAGCTAATACTTTATAAATGTAGATAGACCTTCACTATTTAACTACATAAACATACATAGAGAAATGGGTGTTTCAGAGTTAGCGGTATTCATGGATTTCAGAACAAGTGGAATTGTGAATTATGCTAATGGGACTAGCTAAGGCTGTTTAGATAATGTTAGTCATTGAGTCTGAGGTTATAGGGATTTTTTTAATGTGAAATAATGTTTAATCTGTTATTTCTGCACAATGTAATTTAAAATCCTCCAAGTTAACAGGATCAGTTCTAAGGTAACAAGCACATTCCACATTTTTTACTCTTCAGTCTAAACATCATATTAGCAAGCTAAGAGCGAGCTTTTTTTTCAGTCGGTTCCGTTTGCTAACAGTTACACCTGGCATTTACCAGGTGTAAATATTAACAGCTAATAATTATAGGTATTAGTTATATCCATACATATAAGCTAATTGTATCAATTACCTTTGTGTGAGGTAACCTGTTTTAATTTAATAAAGTAGTTTAAATATGTTAAATTTAGGCTAAGTTTGAAATAATGGAAAACTGGTCAAAGCAGCTCCTGGTTATGGTTAAAAGAAAAAAAAAACTAATTGCCTAAGAAAAGGAAAAGATTGATTTCTGTTACATGAATTTATATTTTGCTTCAAAAACAAAGCCACAGCCCAAACAATCAGTCATGGTTGGAAAAAGATATTACAAACATGCCCACAAGAGACAGACTGGGAATGTTTGTAGTTTTGTGGTACATGTGACACATTTATTTAAATATATAAAAAATGTTTTATTGTTTTATCTGACAAAAAACATACTGTATATGTTATATGTTATACTTAAGGTTCAGTGAACACTAAGCATGATAAAATGTAGTTAAACAGAGATCATTTAGCAATTATATGGCCATACACACTCATCACACACACACACACACACACACACACACACACACACACACACACACACACACACACACACACACACACA
>JBBMJY010000022.1:21333049-21348956 GCA_037833715.1 Toxotes lorentzi
TGTCCATGATTGTCCTCAGCTTTGACAGCATTCTGTCCCTCGCCACCTCCTCCAGGTTAGCAAGTTTAAAGCCAACAGCAGACCCCGCCTTTTTAATGAGTTTGTCCAGTTTGTTGGCATCCTTTGCTTTAATGCCAGCACCCCAGCTCACCACAGCAAAGAAGATGGTGCTCGCCATAACAGACTGGTAGAACATGTGGAACATCCAGGTGCAAACACTGAAGGACCTGAGTCTCCTCAGGAAGTAAAGTCTACTCATGGCCTTTCTGTAGACAGCATCAGTGTTTGTGGACCACTCCAGTTTATTGTCCAGATGAACACCCAGGAACTTATAAGAAGTCACTGTTTCTACATCCTTCCCACTAATACAGACAGGGGAGGGCGGGGACTGACTCCTACTAAAGCCCACCACCATCTCCTTTGTCTTGGCCATGTTCAGCTGCAGGTGATTCTCCCCACACAGCCTGACAAAACTCTCCACAAGGCCCCTAACTAAATTTGTTTAGTTAAGCGCTAAATCTCAAACAGAAACACAAACATTTTCAGCGGCATAACACTTAGAGCAAACAATTCAATGATTTACCAGTACACACACATAATTAAAAAAAACCAAAACATCTTGCCATAGCCCAAATGTTTCTTTTGGCTGCAAAGCTCCAACACTTCGACAGGTGTTTCCACTCATTTTACATGATTACACCTCTTCTCCAGACTGTGTGGTCGTGTACAGATTGTGCATGATTGACATCTCTGAGGCTCTCCTGTTAGATATGTTGTACCTGTAACATGGCATTTGGTGACCTGATGTAACTTTCAGCACAGCTCCACCCAAATTTACCCTGAGCAGAGGTTTAATCAACCACACTACCTGAAAACACCTGTGTTTAATTGAGTGGTTTTACTTTCGTGACCTTTCAGTCCCTGACCATACTTTAGCTGTCACATGCATCTATTGTAGACTGCAATTTTCACATTATGAATGATCTGACCTGTTGATAAATGTTTGTGTGTACTGTAATAGTGGTGTTAAGTTTTCTTGAAAATGTTCTTTGTTACAGGAAAACAGCTGCATATCAATGACATCCAATGACAGATTACTTCTCGCAAGTTACTTGAATAAATTAAATGATCCGCTGATATAAAAATACTTATGAGTGTAGCTGTGAAGCTGAAGACGGAGGCTAGTGATCACTCTTTATACACCATGGATGTAAAAATTGGATGTAAATATTTTTAGTTCCAAACCCGCTGATATGACTAACTAGTGTCTGCAACGTCTAACAGATATTTTAAGATGGAATAACATCCACATTCACACAATCAGTTCAACTTTCTGTTCTTTTACTGTTCAACTGTTGCCGAGAGTGCAGCACAGAAATCCTCCAGTAGATTTGCAGATACAGAGAGGGCGTCGACACTTATTCCACACAATGCCCCAACACTACTGTGCCTCTATTACGCCACTAAATCTTCAGCACGAATCCCAAGCAAGCGCTGTTGACGTCAGCGTATAAATGCTCCACTGCTCCCCTGCTACACCTCATAAAGTGGTGACGTGGCATGTCCCAGGCTGACGCCAACACAGACACAAAATTGTCTTCTTAGTAGACACCCTCCATCACCCAATACCCAGAGCTACGACCTGTCCCACACAGTTGTGTGCACTGCATGGTGAAGCTGACATGTTACCTTTGGGTCCTTGCCCTGTGGTCTCATGTAATCTTCAGCTGCTTGATTCCCTCTTTCTCTCTCTGCGGTGTTTGTGTCTTTCTGTGCATGTACTCCAGGTTTTGAGCCAACAGGTGCCCTCTAACTGTGTGATCCAGAGGGAGCAGGAGAAATGCATGGAAATGATGGCCTCGGATGATCCTAGGAACGATCCAGACTTTGGTACGTTTTTGTGGGTCTGTGTTTGTTTGGCCTTTGACCCCTTCCCCTCATACTAACCACTGTTTTGTTGGTTCTTTAATAGTTTTCAACACAAGCTAATTAAAATATAAAAAAAGAATAAATACAGATTAATAACACGAACATCTTCAGGGCCTCCACTCTAATGAGCAGGAGATAATTCCACAAATTGTAGCTGACTCTGACCTGTTTGTCTGCAAAGAGAGATCATTAGAAAGTCTTTACATTTTGCCTGTGTGTGAGTCTGTGCCTGATTTGTAGCACAAAAATATATATAGAAATAAATAAACAAAGCAGGGCCAACAGAAACATTCAGCAAAGCAAATTAGTTCTGATGGTTCAGTTTGTGCCTCTGTTTCCAGACAGAGGGAGAGGCAGAATCTTTAACTGGCAGCATCTCATGATGATGATGCTGGAAATGAAGGTTGATCCTTGACACAGTGAGTGACGGGCATCTCTCTGGCTGATTAGATGATGGATGAAGGGAAGATCAGACTAAGAGACCCTGTTGATGTAGTATCAGCAGGACCAAGAGCCAGATCAGCAAGGCTGGAGTACCTGACAACAATTAACCCGAGGATGCTTAAGGTGTGTGTGGAGTTGTATCTTTTCTGTCCTCTCTGGAGGGCACTGTGCATCGCCCCTGTGCCCAAGAAGGGACATCCCAGTGCTCTCTACAACTCCAGGCCTGTGACTTTAAGGTCAAGTCATGAGGACCTGCTGCAGTTTGTTTACCAGACATTGGTGTGGAAGATGCCATCATCTACCTGCTTTACAGAGCTTACACACACCTGGAGAAGCCACAAAGCACCATGAGGATCATGTTCTTTGACTTCTCCTGTGCTTTCAACCCCTGTCATCATCTCTGTGTCGAGATTAGGCTTTTCTATGCTTTCTTTAGTTTTTCTCTTTCAATCGAAACTGAAGTTGATGCTTTTATAAAGTTTAAACTAAATATCTGCAGCAACAAAAAAATGGATGTATATAGGCTATTAGAAACACCTAGCAGAGATGTAGTTAGTTTATTTGTTGAATGAAATCTTTTGGCTTAAAAAGAAAAGATGCTTGTTCAAAATAGCTCTTGGCATGAGAGTGACCATATGAGTATTTCAGGGATCTGTGGTTTTGATGTACTGATAAATGAGTCGCAGGTGAGGCGTTTTTTTCCCAAAATGACCATATGGCTCGTTAGAATGACACGGTGTGTTCGTCCACCTGTTGTGTCCTCAGGTTGTCCGTGGATGTGGGACAACCTGACGTGCTGGCAGCCGGCCAGGATCGGTGAGGTGGTCGAGGTCAGCTGTCCCGAACTCTTCTCTCAGTTCATGAGCGAAGAAGACTATGGTCAGTTTCCGAACACTTCTCATTCACAACTACCATCAGCAGTTAATCCGGATGATGTTATGTTTTGTGTAATTGTGGTGTATGATGTCAGAGGCTCGAGTGTCTGAGTGTGAAACTGAATAAGCCGTCTTGAGAAACTATACTGAAATGGAACAATCACACTATCACACTGATGAATGGGTGTGTGAGTATCTCTATGTGGTCTTGTGCTTTAAGTACCATCTTTTGTGTGAGTTGTAGACCTTGGAAACGAGGACATTGACGGGGAGAGCGAGGATTTGGGATTTTTTTTTTGGCTAAGTCAGGACATTTTCTCTGGTTCTCTCTTCTCCAAAAGGGTTTTTAGTGTTAAAACATTTTTTTAAGGTTAGACATAAGGGTCCAGGGAATGTAATGTCAACAAGAATCCTCACAATTCTGTGTGTGGGTGTTTGTTTAAGTGAGGAACCACTTACAAAGTAAGTGTCAGAGGAATGTCAGAGTATCAGAGGGATTTCAGGGCTTCCTATTGACAATAAATGTAGTATTAACTGATTACAAAGTAACTGTTCAACTACACAACCAGAACATATACATGAAATTAGTCGTAAAATACCAATATATTGTACATGTTTGATATTACAGTCCATTTAGTACAAGCTCATCTTAAATGAAATAATTAATGTTAGGTCTGCCTCACTTCCTGATTGCACTCTTGAAAAAAGTCTGACTTTGTCTGTGTTTGCTATAATCAAATAAAGTCGTCTGTATCCACAGAGCTGGGGAAGGTGAGTCGTAACTGCACTGAGTTTGGCTGGTCAGAGCCCTTCCCTCACTACATTGATGCCTGCCTGTATGAGGAGGGAAACAACAGCCATCCGGTTAGTACACCAGCACAGCCACCACAGCTTCAGAAACACAGAGAAAAATCTGAATGAAATACCACCATCTTCTCAGGACTGTACTGTTCACTCACAGCTCTTGTCTTGTTCCACATTCAGGACATGTACTATGTGTCGGTGAAGGCTCTGTACACTGTGGGCTACAGCACGTCTCTGGTCTCCCTCACCACAGCCATGGTCATCCTGTGCAGGTTCAGGTGAGACATTTGGTGCTTTGGACTGCAGCGCGGTGGAAACATACACTGTTTGATGTGGTCAATGTTCTGACTTCATTAGAGATTCTTGGTGTTTGGAGTTTTACGTCTGGCTTCTGTAACCAAAGGCTTTTGTGATGAGGAATTCACATTGAGGATTAATTATGAAGTTACAGAAATGCTTTGTCAATTTAATATTATACAGTAGCTTTTAATAGCAATTCTACTACCTGTACTATCACTGCTACAAGTATTGTTGGTACCACTGCTTATTACTGTTACTTATTACCACTGCTAATACTAGTGATACACTGCTGATACTGTTGCACTGTCACTACAACTACTGTTAGTACTACAGCTGGTTTTGCTATTACTGCAATTATTACCACTACAACTGCAGCTGTTGTTGTTACTACAGTACAAATACAACCACTGCAACTACACTTCACTTCAGTTGCTTTATTATTGCTGGTGCTTCTACTACTGCTGCTTTTTTTTTTTTTTTTTTTTTTAAACGGTCACATTCAGTATGTTCACGTCTGTCTTTCCACACAGAAAGCTGCACTGTACCAGGAACTTCATCCACATGAACCTGTTTGTGTCGTTCATCCTGAGAGCTATTTCTGTCTTCATCAAAGACGGCGTGTTGTACGCCAAAGAGGACAGCGAGCACTGCTTCATTCACACCGTGAGTAACACAAACGCACCTGTGCACCTGCACACAAAGCTGCTGACCTAGTCACGAGTTAACAGGCAGTCACTGATGTTCAGATATAATTTTCTCACCTTTTCCTTTGTTGTCTCTTCTCTCCTTGAAGCTGGAGTGTCGAGCAGTGATGATATTCTTCCACTACTGTGTCCTCTCTAACTACTTCTGGCTCTTCATCGAGGGCCTGTACCTCTTCACTTTACTGGTGGAGACCTTCTTCCCTGAAAAGAGATACTTCTACTGGTACATCATGATTGGCTGGGGTGAGAAAGCAAACACATCAGACACTGTATCTGATTCCTATCTTTTTGGATGGTTAATGTTCTGCGTTGAATGCAGTGCGGTTAATGTTTATGCCTTTGATTTTCATGGTTTCTGTTTCAACCAGGGACTCCCACAGTGTGCGTGACCATCTGGGCGGTTCTGAGGCTGCACTTTGATGATATCGGGTAGGTTATGAATAACAGAGTTTAGTCCCAGGTTGAATTCGTGTGTTCATGTTGCTGAATTTGTTGTTTTATCACTTTGCTCTCTCAGCTGTTGGGATATGAATGACAACGCTGCCATCTGGTGGGTGATAAAGGGACCTGTGCTGGCTTCCATTATGGTGCGTTATCAGTCTGTTTGAGAATGTGGGACAAAAGAACAATACTGCCTTTACCAAGAATGTTTTTATTTGGTAAATTTCTTTTCCATTAACTTTTTTTCCTACAGATCAACTTTGTTCTCTTCATCGGCATCATCATCATCCTCGTCCAGAAGCTGCAGTCCCCAGATATCGGAGGAAATGAATCCAGTATTTACCTGTGAGAAACATTTTATGTTTGATGTGAGGTTGTGTAACTTTATGTGAGAGGAAATAACGCAATCGTAAAAATGAAAGGTAGAATTCACAAGCACTGAAATACACCATTGTTCTGTTCAGTACATTCATGACCAGCAGCTCACAGTGGGTAAAACCATAAATCTCTGTGTAACTGACATTAAAGAGTCAGCTCTGACTTTATGACTCATTTCTGTGTGCTATCAACATTTTTGAACTTAAAGCTTGATGCACACAAATCATTTGAAGATGAATATCATATCCTGTTATTTAAACTACTCTATTTAAACTTTCATAGATTGTTTGGCATGGTATCCTACAGAAGTGGGTCCCCAACACATGTACTGTGTATTCTCATGATAATGTGTGTGTGTGATATTTTGAAGGAGGTTGGCCCGCTCTACTCTGCTACTGATTCCTCTGTTTGGGATTCACTACACTGTGTTCGCCTTCTCCCCGGAGAACGTCAGCAAGCGAGAGCGTCTGGTGTTCGAGCTCGGACTCGGATCCTTCCAGGTGACTGTTTCTTGATTGTGGCTTAAATTTAGAAAAAGACATTAAGACGTTCACAGCAGCCAGTGGAAGAAGAATATGGATATTAGCACAAAGACAGACTTGCGATTTTAGACTTGGACTTGAGGTAAACCTGCTGTAAATCACTGATGGTTTGACTGCTGTCAGACTTAACTGCCTAAATGAAACAATTCATGAAACAACTTGAACATTTTATTTTTCAGTCTGTGCACTGAAAGGACTTGGTCTTGAGCCTTTTTGTATTCGCACTCAGACAAGAACTAAGGCAAGAAAAAATTACAGGGCACATGTTCAACAATTATTCTGCAAAAAGCAAAACAACTCCACCTAATTGTAATTTGTACACTTGCACTAATGGCTAGATTCAAAAAGTGAAAGCGTTTACCTGTTTTAAAATCACTGCTCTTACTTTGTGTTGTTAGAAAAGATGTGGCAGCGATCTTGTCTCACAATCGGACCCTCTGTCTGTCTTTGCAGGGCTTTGTGGTGGCCGTCCTCTACTGCTTCCTGAATGGAGAGGTAAATCTCCTTTAAATGTAAACATGTGACTGACACTGTTTAATCAAATATACAGAACAAATTCACTGATAAACAGCATAGGTGAGGTTTGACATGCAAATAGCTTGAATTATAGGCTCATTATTTTCTGTTTCTATTTTCAAACACAAACAT
Organism: Toxotes lorentzi; assembly: GCA_037833715.1. Taxonomy (NCBI): domain Eukaryota; kingdom Metazoa; phylum Chordata; class Actinopteri; family Toxotidae; genus Toxotes; species Toxotes lorentzi. The sequence goes on from JBBMJY010000022.1 coordinate 21,340,115, forward strand.
CTGGATTTTTTGTGATTATTAAAAAAAAATGGAAAAAATAAAGCAGTGTTTGAGGCACAACACATAACTGTTCTCATGTTCACATGAATTTTGAGTTAAATGGACTATTTTCTTAGCACAGCTTCTTGAAACAGGATCTACAAATATTTTGAGTGTTTGAGAAAAAAAAAAGTCCAGGTTAAAAAAAAATGGTTTCAAAAAGTTCCTTTGTACTTTTCAGTGAAAACCAGTAAAAACTGAAAACAATGAGCATTAGGTACAGTAAAGAGCTATAGTGAGACAGAGGGACATTGAGCTTGTCTCTTTCCAGCGAGGTCCATTAATAATGACCTTGTGAAGTATATTCCTCAAGGTGCAATCGGAGATCAAGAGGAAATGGCGAAGCTGGACGGTGAACAGGTACTTTGCTGTGGACCTGAAGCACCGGCATCCTTCGCTGGCGAGCAGTGGGGTGAACGGGGGAACGCAGCTGTCCATCCTCAGCAAGAGCAGCTCGCAGATCCGCATGTCCAGCCTGCAGGCCGAGACCCCGGCCACCTGAGCAGTACCGCTGGGGACGCCACATCTGCAACTGGACCAGATGCCGCCAAAACTACCACGCCCACCCTCATCCCGATGACCAGCCTCACCAACCCGTTCCTCAACCCGTACCCTAACCCATACCCTGAAGAAACCACGATGGAAACTCAACTCAACTCCAGCGACCCAAAACAGCCTCTAGTGTGACCTGCCTCATCCTGGAATATGACCAGACCTGAATGTCAGGTGCCAAATAATGAATCTCTTCATGTCCCCGACCTCTGACCTGGTTCAGGCGCAGCTGGAGTGAAAACAAACTTCACCCTGCTGTTCCTGAGCAGCCTAACATTTTCAAAGGGCATGAATAAAGAATCCAGTGTGTATCTAATGTATCATTGGGCTGAAACATGCAGAAGAAGCATGGTTATCTCTCTGTATGTATTATATTAGTGTCACAGTTGTCTGGTGCTACAGCGTTTGCTGCTGTACAGCAGAGGGACCAGTTTATTGCTGTAGTCTCTCACACTTTTCATTCCAGTCTGTCTGAGGAAGGTTTTAAATTTGTCCTCAACTTTCACTTTGTGCTCTAAATGATGAATGATAAATAACTGAACACTGTATTCATCCTTTAAATACAGGTATCACAGCTGCTGTGCCATTTGAAACGGTTAAATTTAAGACAGATAAAGTTGGTCGCACTAATGTAAATACCTTAAAGGGCCATTCTGCTGATTTTACACAGAAGATCATTGTATTCATCTTGTTGACTGCTGCTCAGCCTGTCTAAACAGTTGTATAATGTCTTATGTGGCTTTGGAGGAGCTGGAAATGACCCTGCTGACACCTGTGCAACAAACTGAGGGCATGGAGTTTGAAAGATGTGGGTGGATGAGGCGAGGAGCATTATGGGAAATGTAGTAATAAGTGTTTTTGGAGCTTAACTAAAATTCAGGATATCTTTGCCTGTGCTGCTTCAGTTTTGACCAGTCTGCTTTTAATCTGTCTCTTGTGGGTCTCCCAGTTTTATGAAGGTGCAAGTCTAAAAAGCTGGAGTGACCCTTTAAGCGAGGTGAGAAACTGGGCACCCTAATGTACAGTAATACCTTAAATGAGTAGATTTGCTGAATATTTTGACAAAAATGTAAGGAGCGCAGGTTCACCCTCATCACCCTTGTGTTACTGACAGGGGTCAACATTACGACTATTTTCAGTAGAGTCAAACCCAGACCTGAAGATGACAGCCAACTGCGTCATTTCGAAATTACTGCAGCGCTCTTGATGTACAAACAGTGACTGTGTATGAAAGCTCAGTGTTATTACCCACTGCTGGCATAAGCCTTCCTCTCCTGTGTTAAACTGTGACTAGTGTAAAACAATATCATGGACGTTTGAAGGCAACCAGACTGAGGAAGGTTGAGAAGAAATTTCACCTGGATCTAACAGGTGAAACGTGGAAAATCAATATTTATAAGAAGGAGATATTGTCTACCGTTGCGTGAAATGCCAAAATAAAAAGAGAAAAAAAAGAAAAAGATAACATACCACGGTTAGATGCTTGACTCAAAAGCATGTTCTTCGGATGTATGTGCAGCGCTGAGGTTTGCTGACTACGACCACAAACACAAACCTCTCTTTAAACCTCAGCGCTGGAACGAGATGTCAGAGAAGAGCAGGCCTTGGAGACCAGTGCGCCTGTAGTTTTAAACAGCCGTTAGTACAGAAAATGTCAATGAAAACAAACTCATGACTGAAGCACCATGGGTTTGACTGCTTGCATGAAATTGCATTTATGTTCCACAGGGTTTTGTTTACGGTTTTGTTTGACTATTTTGTGAGAATTCAGTGTTTTAATTGGATGTTAAATTTTTTAACAGTTCCTTTTTTTTAAAATGAAATTTTAGTTTTTAACTAAAGGCCGTTGTAGAGGCGTCGCGCTGTAATACTGATTTTTATTGTCACTTTTAAAAGCCAAGCCTCTCCAACAGCCTCTTGCAGGAAGTTTCAACATTGTACTGGTATAAGTGAAAGTTTAGACCGTCTGGAACATGACGGTACTTTACTGGGTGTAAAATTTCCTGATTTGTTTCTGAAAAACGACCATTTGAAAAATCTGTTTTAATTAATGAAGGTTTTTCTTTTCCAACAAATCCCTCGTGCCACCTTGCAGTATCTGTTCTGCATTTGTTCTCTTCAAGTTTGAAAGCAACCACACTGATGGACATTACTTTTGGAGAGTGACTTTAATTCTCTCATTCCAAAGATGAATTAATCAACTCCTCACTGAGGTTTTTTTTTTTAAAGGCCGTATCTGTTTGCAAAGGCTGAGTTAGCTTTGCAGCTGATGTCACTGCAGATTTTTCCTTTGGTCTGACTCAACTTTCCTCTGAATCCCTGAAAGCGTTTCACTCTACTTTGTGTCTCCAAAAGTGCCTTTAAGCACAAAACTAGTATTTTGACTTCTGTTGACGATTTGCAAGAAAAGAAAATTTGTCTTTTCATTTCAAAACAAAACTGCAAAGTAAAGAAAAGGGTTTAACAAAGTGCTTTTATGATGCTTAAGACTAAATCAGTATTTGAAACCTGGAGGCCTTCAAAGTACTTTAACTCATCTTTGTGAAAGATGAGCAAAACATACGACCGATTAGTGTTTTTAATAAAGCAGTGCTACAGCATATTAACTCAGTACTTTGATGTACAGTTCACTATGTCACATGTACACAATGATAAAGATGTTTTAGTTTTCTCGTTTTACACACACCCTTTGCTTTCTCTACAGCAGGAAAATAACTAGACTGTAAAATGTTACATGTACCTGAACCACAAGAGCATTTTCTTTATGATTTTCTACTTCAAAGGGGCTCAATTCAAATCGTCCAGTAGGTTTGACAAAATAATCTGGTCTAACTGCAAATGTCGGAATTCAACTGTCTGAAGCTGGAACTGCAAAACTCCAAAACAACAACAAATAAGTGAATTCTTTGATTAATAGATCACACATGTCAGCACATCCCCTCAGTTCAGTAGTATAATTTAGTTAAATGTTGTCTTTTTCTCCTCACTAGCTGTTCAAAGTCACACAATAAATATTGCTTTGGTAGTTTGCAGGCAAAAAGATGTCAGTTATGGGGTCCTGAAAAATAATTATTTAACCATCTGAGGTTCACCAACTTTTTGTTTTTTGTTTTGCAGAAATAGTCCCAGAAATAATACTTGGTGACAAGACCTTGACGTCCTCAACCACTGAGCTTTTTAGTTGAAACGTGAAAGTTTTACACTGCGACAGAAACTTCAGAAAAAATCTAAACTTTTTTCCCCCTACATATAACTACTCTTTTAACAACTAATTAAAATGTTGCCACTGAAATTATGTGGAAGAAATGTTTGGTCCAGTTTTAACCCAGGCATCATTTGACCTGCAAACATCCAGGCTTATACTTTCTGAGTGCCGAGAAGGAAGAGAGAGAGAAAAGAAGGGCTGACCGGAAACTGTACTGTCCTGTTGTCCTGCTGTGTCTGTTTTCAGTCCGACCTGCAATAAAAACAGTGCAGATCCAACAGCAGCCATAAGGGGGCCCCCTCTCAAATCTAATCAATCACCAGGTCATGAGCCTAATTTTGTTGACATGTTTATAAATTATTTCCTTTGGTGTTAATACGGGAGTTGGAGCCTTATATTGCCAGTACTATGTTGATGTCAGACAAAGATGTTGCTATTATTATAAGAATAAATATTCATTTGAACCTGTTGTTTTGAACTATGAAGTAGTTGAAGTGTTTGAAAGGTCTGTAGCCAACCTTTGTGACTAAATAAACTGCAGTTTAAATATGCGAGACAGAAACAAGCTGCCAGTGTTGTACCTTGTAAATGGAGTTTTCTGTGGTTCAAAGTGAATAGCTGTCATTTAAGAAACTTTGCGCTGTGATTGTCTTCATATTTTTTTTTATTATTTTTTAAAATGGTGATCGTGTTTGCTAAAAGTATAAAGCCTCCTGTAATGCCTCTGTGCTCTCTAATAGGCTGATGCATGCGTGTTAAATCGTTTTGATCTCATTTGACCGGCAGATGTAATCAGATGGGAGGGTCGAGCTTTCAGGCCATTACGAGAATCTGAGCTGTGTCCTTGTTTTTCGAATCCGCTGTAATGAGTGGATGAGGCAATTAATAAGGTGGGACACAGATATTGGGTTTCAACTGTGAACGATTTATCTAATTGTAGCTCAAGTCCCATCAGGACCCATCAAATACTTTTCCTTTGAATGTTAATCTTCCCAAACAGGAGGAAAAGAAAAGTGCCATAAAAAAAAGTGCTGTACTCTTTCGGTTCGTTTTGTTTTTACTGCAAAGCATGAAATCAGTTTAAATGTTTTTCTTTTTAGCTTTTTGATGGTGGTTATCTGTACTGAATTACTTCGTTGTACTGATTGCCTGTTAGAGGTAGTTTGGTGGGGTGGGGGGCTCGGCAGTTTGTGTACTGATGGATGAATGTAAAAGTACCTGAATAATCTCTGCTGTGAGCCTGCTTCTGTCTGTTCATGAGCTCTTTTTTTTATCTGATCTCTTTCACTGCACCGTGCACCACGTTATTTTGTTTTTGTGTGCACATTAGAAGGGTTTTTTTTTTTTTGTACATTATGGAAGTATCGACAATAAATGTTTCTAACTCGTAGGCTCAATGATGTTGTGTGTTAATGTCAGAAATATTAAGAAATCTTTTATAAAGCTGGTCCCATTCTGTGTTTTTGCTTATTATCAACATGAAAAAGGCAAAACCAACAAAGTTAGTCTACTTTACCGTTTCCCTTTCCTATCTGTGGTACTGAGTCCCATTTGTTATTACTCCTACTGGGATTTAAATCTTTAAAAAGGGGCACAAATGTAGAGTTTCATTTTCAAAAGCAGCTCAGTAATTTTCTAAATTTCCTAAAACAGCTGGACACTGTAGGTTTTCACAAATGTTCCTCAAAGACGAAGAAATAGTGCATTTCTTGAGGATTATTTTCAGTGGTGAATGAATCCATTTTTGTTAGTCTTAAGTATCAGAACTGTTTTATATGGGACTGAGGCAAAATAAACTTAAGTGTGTGTGTTCAGGGTAATGAACACACATCACACACCCAGCCTGCTACTGAGAATAATCCCTAACAAATGAACAATTTCTTCCTGTTTGAGGAACATTTGATAAAAACTACAGTGACCAGCTGTTTAAGGAATTTACTGTGCTGGTTTTAAAAATGAAACCATATGTTTGTGAATCCTTTTTAAAGATTTGTAGCTTCAGTAGAAGACAGTGGGCTTCAGACCGAGTGCTACAGACAAGGTAGAGAACACAAAGTATAGAGAAACTGACTAACACATTGTTGGTTTTAGTACTTTCAAGTGATGTTTACACAAGTAAAATATAGAAGATCGCCAGACTTGTCCATAAATGTTTGCTGACACAACATAGAAGCATTATGTTTGCTGCTCAAGTACTCAAGTAGTACTCAAGTCTCAAGTACATGGCAGAATATCACAACCGTAAATATATGATTCTGACTTTGAATGCAAACCTACTGTGGGTTCAATCCACCTGCAGAAAGACAGTGAGTTATGCTGAATGATAAAGGCACTGTAGTGGTCAGGAGCTGAATAATGTAAATTTTCCTACTATGGACAATACTGTGCATATATACATGTACATATGTATGTACATGTATTTACCTGCTGTACATACCTGCTAAATGCTTACAAAGGTAAAACACAGAAACAGTATGAATTCCACGTAAAAACATCCCACCTAATCTCCCAAAATTACTCCTCAGAGGAAACATGCTCTGGATTAGCATTAGCATTAGCACAGCAATCTGTAACTGGGCTTCACTAAACCTAAGCTAATGAATATGCACATGTACAGTTTAATTTTCTCCACATTTTGCAATATTATGGCATATAAGAATAAAATTATCATACTCACATGTATGATACAAAAATGATAAATATAAATACCAACTTATCTATTTTAAGTAACTTATTTAATCCCTTTTATCTATTATTCATGACTTTTATTTTTACAATAACAATGCCTTTTAATCTGATAGTTACATATCAAACTGCAATGTTGTTATAAAATACATGTAAACTAGTTCAGGTCTATTTACATTCAGGCAAAGAACAATCATCTGACAAATTAAAAGCTTTTACAGTCTAGCGCTCCAGATGTGCGCTAGTGCAGTGTGCAACATGCTGCATGCAGAGCCACCGTTAACACGGGCATGTCTCGTTAAATAAAAGAAATCCCAATGTGCCCAACATTTAAGAAACCACGCGGCACTGAATCAGTAACAGCAAGAACAACAAGGACATCACGGTGAGCAGCAAGTCCAAACTCTAATGAACAGAACACATAAGGGAAAAGTATTCAAAAATAAATACAGATCTGCAACATTAAGGAGCAGTGCATATGATGTGATTAAAGAGTTTTAGGAACTGTGAGGACTCATTTGGGCTCATTTGAGCTTCCCATAGGAATCTCACCATACTTACCATACTTGAAATCTTTTTCTTTCTTCTAATGTTTAAATATACTTTCTCAAAACATAAATCTAATTTTTACATGGCTTGTCCAGCCTGTAAAAGGCTCATTACTGCCCCCTGATGGTGGAGCAGCAATGAAACTGTGGAACATTCCAAAACAAACCTGAACAAGTTTTGTTTTTTTGGGAGTGAAGGTTTCAGAGGTGAGTTTTGCAAACACACATTTGGTTAAAAACCCCACGTGCAAAAAAGAACAGAGCACAGCCACTTCCCTTTTCTATGGGAAGCATCTGGGACTATTCATTTTGAACCATCAATGCTGGACCTGTATGTTAAAACTGGGTAACCTGTTCTATAATTTTGATTAGATTTGATTAGATATATTAGACTGACTGCCCATAAAATGTGATAAATGCTTGGAAATGGGTGAAATGGCAGCACAGGGGTAGACTTCCCTGCCGCTGCCAAGGTCCTCGGTTTGGTCATGTTCCAACAAATGTGAATTGTTGTTTTGAGTTATGGGTAGGAAATCAATGAGGCTGGTCTAAGCATCTGCACATTAGGGGGGTGATATTGAAGGGGACAGCATGAACCCAGCATGCTTTACTCTGCACCTGTGCAGCCTCTTGTGGGCAGATAAATCAGGATAAAATCTGTGCAAATATATAAAAATCTACAGGAAATGCCTTTGAAAAGGACAGGAGAGACTGCACAAACTCACAGCTACAATAAATCTACAACTGTTGTCAACATGCTGCCGCTCCTGTTCCTGTGCTCCTCTCACTATTTGACACCTCAATAGAAGAAAAGTTGTTTTGGTGATAGCCATTTTCATGCATTTATTTCCTTTTATGAGCAGCATCTGAAAATATGAGCAAGAACAACACAAATGTGGCATTTTATCACAAGAGAAATCAGCCAAGACTGAGCCAGAAAGACCCAGAGGGCTACAGGAGGAATTAGTCATGTCGATATAAGATTTTTTTTTTTGGTTGTTATTTCAAAAATAAATAAATAAAAAGACAGTTTTGAAGCCGCATGTTAACTGTGATATCAGTGCTTTTGTAAAAAGGGTGAATTTATTAAGTGGTTGCTTGAAAATGTGAAGGAGGTACCCCAAAGTAAAATCATCATGTTTTCCCTCATCGTGATCTCTGACATTTCAGACTAATGAAGCGTATTGACTTCAGTCTGCATTTTCTGGTGTATGTACTGACAAAAGATGAAGAAAACATCTAACCAAGGGATGCTGGAGGCATGCACAATACAGCCTGTGTTTCTGCCAACACCAAAACCTGTTAGTTAGAAAATAATCAGTGTCACAGAGTTTATTGTAAAACTGTGCTGAATTAATAAAAGTCTACAGGCTTGTAAATTTGTCCACCCATGAAAAAAAAAACAAAAAAACAAAAAACCATAAGAGGTACCTCAATCATTCAACAACCAGGCTCTGTGGTTTAGTCTTTTGTTCAGGACGTCGTCCAAACACAAAGCAGATGTTGAAACACCTGACATGAACATCGCCTCTGTCCAACGTTCGTCAGACAGCGGAGACGCTGTTGGGTGTGACGGCGTGTGTGTCTGAGCCCGGCTGATCTTTGGGGCTGGATTTGTCCAGAACAGAAATCTGAGTGACCGTGCTGCTCTCAGTGAACAGTGTACGCCGGCGTTTACTGTAGCTCAGGTAGCTCTGAGTCTGCCACTTCCAAAACCTCTTCTTTAGTTCTGCCTGCACCTAAACACACACACACACACACACACACACACACACACACACACACACACACACACACACACACACACACACAC
>JBBMJY010000022.1:21350267-21366882 GCA_037833715.1 Toxotes lorentzi
GGGATGAACAATACTGACATTCAGACCATGACTGACTGGTATTAAGGCCCAAAGTGAACCAGGAAAACATCCCCCACGCCATCACACCACCACCAGCAGCCTGGACTGCTGACACAAGGCAGGTTGGGTCCATGGATTCATGCTGCTGACTCCAGATTATGACCCTACCATTTGCAGCCTCAGCAGAAATCCAGGATGGTCCCTTCCCTGTTCTGTGAGCTGAAGATCCTGACCTGTATCTGCAGGATTTGATGCACTGCAGTGATACTGCATGATTGGCTGATCGGATAATTCCATGAATAAGAAGGTGAACAGGTGATCCTGATAAAGTGCCCAATGAGCACACAGAAGTGATGGTGATTTCAAGAACAATGAACTGTTTTTATTTATCAGAGCAGGAAAAAGAAAAACACCTAAAACAGCTCAGTATTTGCTGTGGCCCCCCTTTGCCTGTAAAAGCACCAGTTCTCCTCGGTACACCTGCACCTGCGTTTGTTCAAGGCATCTCAGAGAACTATTCATTGTCCAGATTGACAGTGGAATAAACAGTGATAGGGACAGTATAAACAAAATGGCCCTGCCAAACTGGGGAGGAAAAGAGCAAAAACATGAATCAAAAATTAACCACGGAACCAGGGGGTTGATGCTGGTTATAATCAGCTGTTTATTGTTGCCCTTAATGTGAACACGAGATAAGAGTCTGAGACGGCGTCTGCAGAGTCAGACCACAGCCCTGATCCAAGATTTAGGACTCCTGTAATTCCTCAATAGCTCCTACTGTAACAGCTCTGTACTCACCAGTAGTGATGCAGTTATTGGAGCTTTTATGATCCACCAGATGAAGGCCACATCTGTGTCATCCCAGCACCTGATACACACAACAGGCAGTAATGAGATAAACAAGGCAATCACAGGAGTACAATATTGTACATCTCATCACGAAACGCACGACTACTCAGTGTCCACAGCCGGAACATCGTGTTAGAAGAAGCAAATCCTCATGGGTAAGTCAAAATCTAAACCCACCATAAACCATAAACTGTCTCCTGAAATCAGTGTAATATTTTAGATATGAAAAGTTATAGTTCACTGAACATATTTCTATTTGTTAATTTCCTATTATTTTCATTAATATGAACATTTATTTTAATATGTTTTAAAGGAATAGTTGGACATTTTATGAAATGTGCTTATTTGTTTTCTTGCAGCGAGTTAGACAAAAGATTTTCACCACTCTCATATGTGTCTGCTGGTTAGCTTAGCTTAGCACAAAGACTGGAAACCGCCTACACATATCTCTAAAGCTCAAAATAATATTTCTATTATATCTTATGTTTTCTGCTGCTGAATTTAAAATATTTCTTTGATTTCACTTGAACGACCAGAAATCCAAATCCAAATTTTTTTATTATTCTTTTCCTCCAGTTTTTGTGTGACACGAGCTCACCCCCTGTTATCATAGAAGTTTCGAGTGAGGATCCACGCCGATATGATTGTTGTTGGAAGACCTGGGAGACACAAACAAGAAGGAGACACAAACAGAAGGACCTGATCATTAGAGTCAGACAAGAGCCTCAACACAGGACAGACAGAGGAAGGAAGGAAGGAAGAAAGAAAATGGCATAACGGAGGAACGGAGACAGGGGAAAGAGGAGGCACCCACCCCAGCCAATCAGTATGTACCACCAGAAGTATTTTTTCTGGAAGACAAAGGTGAGAGCGAGCAGCGTCTGCAGGTACATGCCCTCTACCAGCAGCCAGAAGTAGTTGGCAAGGATGCTGAACTGGAAGAAGGCCACAGCTGATTTACAAGACGTCTGTGGGATAAACACAACAAACGACACAAGCATCAGATTAGTCAAAAATAAAAGCTGCTTCTCACTTCAGGACAGCCGCCTGGTTAGCTCAGTTGGTAGAGCACGAGACTCAGTCTCTCGGGGTTGTGGGTTTGAGCCCCAATCCGGGCTGCACCGCCTCCCATGGACCCACCACCTGTGGGAGGTGCAGTAGGACTTTGGTCCCCCTGTGATCTGTGCCCAGACCCAGATAAGCGACAGATGATGACATGACATTTCAGGACAACCACTGACACTTTAAAAACCAATTACAACAATCATTACGGGAGTGCAGCAGCTGAAAACTCTAACTGTCTCACTCACTTAATCTGTCTACACTTAGCAGTAATCAGTAATTGATTATTAATAAACAGATCCTCAAAGTGATTTCAAACTCACTTAACACCATCCTCTCACCCATCCATTCATCACTTACCCATTTTTTTATTTTCCTGTCACAGTTCTTTTTTTTTTCCCCTACAAAACATTATATTTTGGTTCTGACTGAGTACAAAGAGCTTTCGCCTATCTTCTCTCTCTTTCACCCTCGCATGCCATCTAAATGAGTCACTGTGATGTGCTGATGCTGGTCCCTCGTAGCCACACGAGGGGACACTCACCTTCACTCCAGCCAGGAGACTCATCAGCAGTGGAAAAGGAGGAGAGACACTCATCACTAATGTTCTCACAGGCTCCACTCATTTCAATCCTCCTCCTCCCTGCTCTCTACCATAATAAGCTCCTGTGAGTTCGTGAGGTTCATGTCCAGAAAACAAAAAGCAGGTAACTGTCACTGACAGTAAAAGTAAAAGGTCATAGCTGACGGTTTCAGGGTGAAGTAGTAGTTGCAGGGAAATATACTGATTCTGCTTTAATTTTTATTTTTTTCTGAGGGACTGGTTATTTCCATTTTGGGACACTCAAAGGGAAATACTGTACTTTTTACTCCACTACACTGAAAGTCAGGTTTTATATCCACCACATGATAAGATAATAATTATAAATACTTATTTTGATAAAATTTCTTTCATATTTTCTTCCATGGTTTGTTCTGTCATGCCTTCTGTCTGTCTTTCCTCTTCATGTCCACCATCATCTCATTCCTAACTTTCTTTCCTTCTCTCCTTTCCATCCCTCTCTGCCTTTGCTTTTTCTTCACTAGCTCCTTCCCGTCAGTTAAGCCGTGTCATTATGTCACTGTATATATCTGTATACGTATCTGTATACTCTGCAACAACAATGGTGGACCACACTGTCTCTTTTCAAGGGTTGCTCCTGGCTTTGTGGGATTTTCCAAATTCTTTTAAAATGGCGGTCACGAAGTCTTAGTTGGTTTTGTTGGTCATGATAATCCCGCGTCCAGCCCTGACCTAAACTGCTCTTGGTTCTAGACCAGCAAAGTGTTGCTGCAGCTCTCAAACCAGTTTTCCTGACCTTGTCAAAATGCCAAGAACTGGTTCGAGATTAGGAACAGGCCCTCGAACTGCCGTGGTGGAGACGGCTATAATCATTTCTTTTATTCTTTCTTCTGTTTCAGCTGTGTGGCAGTATGGCTGAACACTGAACTCTTTTTCACTCAGTATCTTTACTGCAGCTACAACTTGTTCACTAGTTTGCTTTTACTTAACTGGATCTTTAAAAGCAGGATGAGAAGGAGTGTGACATACATAGAAACACGTTAATGGAACTGGAGGGTTTAACACTCACAGTCGACATGAAGCAGTGGTCCAGGTTTTCATCAGAAAAAAGAACTCCATCTTTAATGAAAACAGCGCTCGCTCTCAGGATGAAGGAGAAGAACAGGTTGATGTGGATGTAGTTTCTGGTGCAGTGAAACTTCCTGTAGAGCATAGAGAAAAAAAAAACACATACACACACACCAAACAGTTTTTCAGGTTTTAACCTGTCTAGCTTTGAAAATGATGGCATTAGGGTCGGATATAAAAATTATGTGAGATTCTTTTGGACAGAAGAATTTTGGTAACAGCTTTACCTGAACACAGTGAAGACAAAAATGGCCGAGATGAGAGAGACGAGGGAGGTAGCATAGCCAGCAGTGTACACCTGTTTGAAGTTGGAGAAGTACGTTGTCTGAAATGCAAGAAAACAAAAACAGAAAAACAACAAAGGAGAATAAAAAAAATGCACCACTGTAATAATTCGTTATGAATAGATCCTTAGAAGTGTTTATTAATGTAATGAGAGTTGGATGTGAGAGCTGCCGTTACACTGACATCTGGTGGATGACAGGTCGTAAATTTACAGGGTTATGGTGCTCAATTAAAGTTTTTACATAAAGATTGTTGGACACTGAGCAGACATCTGCATTTATCAGTGTTGACCCAACTGTTATATTCTCAGCCTCCTCCCACAGACCTTCTTCATCAATATGCCCACATCACACTCCTTCCTCCTCCTTAGAGAGGAGAGTCAATATTTGCTCGACAGCATGAGATCCGAAAAATGTTAACATGGCACTTCTTAAAGTTGTTTAAATGACTTATTATTTTTCCAGGGACGACAGTCCTCCATGGTTCATGTTGGTGTCAGAGTGAAGGAGAGAACTGTCAATCACCGACTTCACAGCCTGCTTGAAATAACATCTGTAATTAAGCCTTTCTGGACCATAATTAGCAAAAATGAGGGTTTGAGCTGAAAGGGTAGTAATTAAAATCTTTACATCTTTAATCTTTAATACAAGTCGTTATATGTGCATGTGAGCCAGCCTACAGTACACACTGGTACTCAGCAGAGTTACAGGTTTCGCCTGATGGGTCCTCAAAAATGTGAGGAGTGATGCCTCCCATCTTTTGTTTTACGCAATGGTAATTTACAGGCAGCAGAACAGACAGACGATCCAAATGAGAGGGTTATTAAAGAGAAAGATATTGACACTGAATGGACATTTACAGACAATTTGTGTCTTTCCAGACTAATTCTGACTGAAAATAAAAGCCATCTACCTCTGGTTCCGTCTCTTCATCTTCCGCAAACTCACAGGCCTCCTCATAGGATGGGTAGACCTCAGACCATCCATCTTCAGTGCAGTTCCTGTAGATGTAACCTAAAAAAGAAAATTAAAAAAAGAATTACAGCAGAGCTGAGAAATGAAGAAGAGGACGTGAGAATAAAAATCTCAACCAAGAGTAAAAAGAGTGAAAAGTGAGAGATGTGGAACCTATCAGTCAGACAAGAGACAAGAAAAGTCCAGGCAGAGTAAATAAAAGACTGACATAAGTATTTGAGTTTCAGGGTGAAGAGTCTACACTGAAGGACTTGGCAACACTGGAGGAACGTCAGACAGTTGGCAAAGAAATATAAACAAAGTAAAGACAGTGATTAAAGACATATGTTTTGTCTCTGCTCTGGTTTTTAGGACACTGACAGATGTTATTATATTAATATATATTTACATAATATATTGAGTCAAAATTCTTCTTTGATAGATATTTAGTGCTACCAGCAATGAAAATAAATATTTATTAGCTCCTGTAGGAGCTTGAAGGGTCTGAATTAACGTCAATGTCATTTGTTTGTGTTACTCAAAGCTATCTCTGAAAAAAGCTGCTGCTCTCTACTGAACATTGTCTCTGGAACTAAATTCTACCCACCTCAGTGGCACTGAGGATGGTGGGGACACGGTTGTCCTTATACTTTTGTCACTAGGCCCCTTATTCCAACCAACAGACATCTTAACACTACAGCATACAACAATACTTTAGACAACAGTGTGCTGCTGACTTTGTGTCACCAGTTTGGCGAAGGCTCTTTCCTTTTTCAACATTAAAATAAAATAACAAAAAAACTAATTAAAAAGGTACAAAGGTATAAATCACCAAAGGTAGCACAACAGATTTAAACAGGAAAGCTGTTCCAGAGTTACGGGGGGGACAGTCGCCTTTATTTTTAAGTCTAGACTGCTGTTACCAGGGTTTAGTTGTAGGATCTGACATGAAGTTGAAAGTACAATTAGAACAGAGTCTCACAAATTTCTGCTGGAGTCTGACAGTGGAGAGCTTTGAAAATAACAAAGTAAAACTTCAAATTAATTTGAAAAACTGGGAGCCAGTGTCTCATACTGGGGGTTTGTGATTTGAGCTCGTTGACAGTCTGACTGCAGCGTTCTGTAGAAATTGATGCAAGCCCGCTGTGATATTCAAAACAAGTGGTTTTCCCTGCTAAGTGATGTAGACCTTATCACCCAACGTCAGTAATGTGTAAACCTCACTAATGTCCTAATGTGGCCTAATGGGATAAAATCCCTGCAGCAGGTTCGACATCTGTTGGAAAGACTGAAACCAGATGTGTGGAGGCTGTTAGAGCAGCATGTGTGCAACACCACTGGGGTAAATTCAGTTAAAATCAATATCCTTTATTTGTCCCATAAGGGGCAACTCAAGGCAGGAAGTCTGCAAACAAAGCTATATACATAAAAACAATCCAAAAGTACAAACACACACAAAAGAGTTCAAATACACAGGATCTACAACAATGACTGGTCCAGATCTACCACAGGTTACAGTTTACAGTAGTCATAGATACCCATTCACACACACTGATGGTACAACCATCAGGGGCAGTTTGAGGCTCAGCATCTTGCCCCAAGGAAATGCAGACTGGGAGAGACGGAGATCGAAGCACCGACGATTAGTGGCAAACCTGCTCTACCTCCTGAGCCACAGCTGCCCACAGGTGGGCAGGTGGCTAACAATCTTCTAACCTTTGTGAGGAATTATTCAGTTTAAAACTGTACGAGACATCTTTGTGTCTTGCCAGTAATTTTAGAGCTGAGGCGAACAACAGCATCCAGTCCGTTCTCGTACTTCTGACAAAAGGAAGTAAACATCAGAATTCTCTGATCTACTCCAGTAGACTTTCTCTGCTGCCTGACAGTAGACAAAGGTTGTTACATGTGTTTTGTTGAGATGATTTTTTTTTTTTTTTTTAGTTTTGAATTACATTTAAATGTTAAAAAAAAAAGAAGAGATGTGTGTGGCTGTTCTGACTGACAGAAAAGAAACATAACTGCGATTTTTACATTCCTCGGTATACAAGATAAAAAACAAAGCAAAAAGGACACAAGTTCTGTTGACAATCCATCTGATGGGTTGATGATCTAAATGGGAGTAGGAGGCTGACGAGAAGCCAGCACAAAGTAAACAGTATTTGTTATTGCAGTTTGGGTGAAACAAATCCTTTACAAAACTGACCCAAACTTAAACCTATATGCTGCAGTCAGTACAGACACATCCATCAAACTGCAGCATGAATATGCATCTGTCCTGATAGAGGGTTAGGGTCACAGTGGAGGCTGGTAATGACTCGTGTTGAATTTTTAAAGGCAACAGCTGTGACCAGAAACCCATTCTGTACATTATTTACTGCTACTATTTTGTGTTTCAGTACAGCTGACCGCACATCATAAGTGCTCTGCTCCCACTGTCAGATAACTGCACATGAACGTAACAGTGATTTGACTTAAGGTCAGAAATGCTACCGGCCAGTGATTATGGTTGGCCTATCACATCACCACAAAACTCTGACAACACAAACAGAAAAATGTATCAGAAAATAAACAAAACATGCATTATACAGTCAAATATAGCGACAAATAAAAGCAGCAGTTTCTCTTTCTACACTTTCACAATGCAGAGTTTCACCCAGATTTTGAGATGACTGACTTTTTCACAGTTAAAAAATTTACAGATGTTGAAAGTTGTTATTCTGATTTTAAAACATTTGGAGAAGCTTTGTCTGGGAGGGAAACGGCTGAAAACCTGATCTGTCTTGCCTCATTGCTGCTGTTCCTCCCTGATATCTGGAGCTGGGAAATACTGTCCAACCACAGGAAACAACAACCTTTTCTTAAACACCTCCAGTCCTTCGGGATGCTTTGATTTAGCCAATGCACTAGAACACAAACGCCCACTGAGCTTGTGTAACTGTTTGCAGAATCTGTAATTCAACTTTCCCGAAGTCATTCAGTTTTTTTTTTTTTTGGCTCATTAGCATCTGCTCTCAGTAGATGAATGTCCCTGTTCACTGAGAAAATGTTGCTTCAACATGTCCAAGTTCAACCATCGGCGAACTATATGGCGTTTTAGGTTGGAGGACTTTGTCCCTTCCCTCTGATACGACCTGTACAGCAGGAGCTGCTCCTGAATTAGTGGCCCTGAGGTGGCAGGAGAAATAACAGAAACATACAATCATAGCTGAAGAACATATGCGCTTTTTATAATGTGACAAGTAAAAGTTTGGGCAGGCTTAGGCACAAAAATGATTTGGTTGGGTTTAGGGAAAGATTGTGGTTGTGGTTAAAATAAAAGCTTCATTAAGGCTAGAGGCTCCCAGTTGTTGTGGTTACAGTATTAAACACATGGTTAAAGTTACAGAGTGATCATGGTCATGGTCAAAAGAAAACAGGGAGGAAGTGAACGGTGGTCTCCCCTGTTAAAGTCAACCTATGGGACAGATCCTGTGAGTCCGGGGTTCGTACTTTGTTCCCTCCTCTGACAGCTCTAGGTAAGTATGAGTGTAACCTGGTCAAGTGAAGACTGTAAACGATGAATTTAAATGAGGCAAATTTGCAGCGATGTTCTCCCACCATGGCCTGAAGTTAGAATGACGGAGCTCAATCATGGAGCTCTACGACAGCCATGACCCACACAGAGTCACCTGGTTTTCTCAGTGAAGAGGCAGAATGAAAAGTGTACAGTGAAATCACAGGTTTGAGTTTGATGATGTGAAGATGCCCGTCCAGCTCCTCGGCACTGCTGAGCAGAGCGTGGGGGTTTGAGTGGTGGGTGGATTTACTGCTATCCAGCTGCATGAGCCTCAGTATAATGCAGTGTGCAGAGCCTGCAGGCCTGCAGCCGCAGCGTCGGCGGGTGAATGGTTGGATGTGAATTGGGTTGAAGGTCGAGGCTCCGGGGAGGGCGCTAGTGCTCATACCTGCCTGCTTAACAAGCAGCGCCAATTCCTTCTTCATGCTCTCGGCTCTTACAGTGAACCCTTTGATTTTCCAATTCATGGTTTTCTCTGCATGCAGCCTCCGGTTGGTTAGTCTGGATCTAACTGCACAGCTACAGCGCTTGACTTTTCCCGGTGTCTGTGGAGGAGGAAATCCAATGGGGTCCAGGAACCCACTAACACTGAGTTATGAGGTCGTCAGCAGCAACCTCCGCCTCCTGATCCCTCCACAGAAAGAGTACGGTTAACTTTCACTGAGATCATCATCATTTCTACACACAGCATCCTACATACTGTACATGCTCTCTGCCTGTTCAGCTGAAAGCTATTCACCAGCACTTACTCACTTGGAAGAGCCTGGACTTTATTCAACCTGAGTGTTTCAGCACAGCACAGGGACAACACTCATGCATGATACTTCCCAGATACATTTAAACCAGTAAGCTGAGTGTGCAATTTTGTTAACATACCAAAGCACCAAATACCTACATACAAACAAACCCCTGCAGATAGCGACGACACAAACCAAATCAGGTCACTTTACCACAAAGGCGAAAACTGATCTCTGACGAGCCCTCAGTTTGTCACAACCCAGGAACCACCAAAGGGATTCTGAAAGTAATATAAATGTCCCGTAACAGTAACAGTTCACATTAACTTCTCCTTCATTCCCTTCTGACCGTATCAATCAATAACACATCAATACAAAACATTCGTTGAATATTTAGCATCCAAAAGGACTGGCCTTTTTACAAAGTATTTTGGTCCACACTTTGTCTTTATGGATGTTTTTACATAGGTAATCTTGAGTAGATGAATAAAGCTTTTTACTGTCTGTCCTGTAAACAGTCAGGAGAGTGCCGCTCTCTGCTGCCAAGTTGAGACAACGGAGACGAGTCCACATGATCCACGTAGAAAAACGTCTCGTCTCCATAAACCACTCAGTGAAAGCATAACACTAATCCTAAGAGATATCTAAATATAACCTGCTTGAAGCTGAAAGATGGATGAACTGAGCACAAGTTCATTGTGCCGGATGAGTTAAATCTGCCTGCTTTTTGGCTTTTAAACAAAGGGAACTCGCACTCTTATTTCCAGTTTCAGAAGCCCTGTTCTACAGGCAGAAGTCAACATGGCCTTGAGACAGAGTATTTACCGACAACATCAATGGAGGGAAAATGGTGGAGGATAAGACAAAAGATCAGAACGACTGTTGGCAGCATTATTAATCATTTCTCTACACTGCCTCATACAAGGCTGATATGAGCATTTCTGCTGCCACAACAATAAAATCAAAAGGTGGAAATGTGGACAACAAAAATAAATTTCAATCCTCACAATCAGAATTCCAAACTATAAAGAGCACAGAAGTTTAAAAGGCACATAACATATGAATCCTCTGTGTTTTCCGTGCATTGTTGATGGTTGGTGAGTTTTATAAAGGTCCATCTAGGGACGACACTGCAGATTAGCTTAGGCTAGTATTTAGCATGAACCAGTGCTGTGGTAGGAGACATTGGTTCATTCTATAAACTTGTCCCTATACAAATAAAGATTAAATTACAGGTTAAAAAACACTGATTAAACAAAGGTTTTACAGTGCTCCCAATACCTCAACATCTGGTACACCAAACACCATTTGTTGTCAGACTTTAAATAAATAAATAAAGACAAACTTCATTTTCATTTAGTCTGATGGGCCCTCAGTGATTAAAGGTCCTGAGGAGCCTCTTACTGACCCACCTCTGTCAAAGCTGAGCACAAGTGCCTTACCTTGGTTATTAGCAAACAGCTGGGAAACATTAGCACACGAGACGCTGACCACCTGTCCCACCTTAGCACTGTACCAGCACCGAATGGTGTCCCAAACTGTCGGACAACCTGAGACGAGAAGACAACATTTATCACAAGTTAGTAAGAAAGAGTTGGTAGTTGGTAATATGGAATCATTATACAGCAAGTAAACAAGTGTCCCAGCAGAGCATCAATAAATCTGAATAACAAATAACAATAAAAGTTACTTTTAAACCTAATAGTCACAGGGAGACCCCGTGCCCTAAAGTAAGGCACATGCACTACACACTCTTTCTCAGGTAGATTTTATCAGAATGTTGATCCTGGTGTGAACTGCTGGTGGTGATGTGTGTGGTATAAACATTTGGGGGTGTGGGGTGAAGGAGAGAAGACACACTTCGATTGTGTAATTGATTTATTGAATTTAAATTGTGTTCACCTGCCACCTTTTTTGCACCTCTTCCTCTGTCAGACCAGGAACAGCCCAACCTGAGCTGGAGCAGTCCACATGGTTAAATAGGGGGTTCACAGGGGAAGAAACCAAGTGTGGTAGACTGGGAGGGGTGTTTTGTCTTTTGTGGTGAAATAACTGGTATAAGTATCTTGTTTAAAAAGAAATATGTGTTTTTAAAGTAAATTTAAGTGAACTTCTATTTGATAAGATGTTATTTGATATTGTGATTATTGTAAATGTGCTGGAAGAGATAACTAATATTGATTTCTTGAGAAGGTGGAGTCCACCGGTATAAAAGGGAGGAGGCTGTGGGGGCTAGAGGCTAAAAAGGAGAGAGGCACAGCTCCAGATTGTGGCTCCTGCCTTGGGCTCAAACTCTAGGGGCATAGCCAGAAGGACAGTTTAGAGTGAATTCTTTTGTTGAGTATTATTTTGATTATTTTTTTTTTTTTTGACAAGTGAGTTTTTTTGTTTTTGTTTTTTTCCCTTTTGCTTAGTTTTTTCTTTCAGGTTGGCCCATTGTGCACTTTTTATTGCAGTTTTTGAGCAGAATTCTAATTTTCTTAAATAAAAAGGAATTTGGAATTGCTCCAGACTGCCGGAACTCAATGTTGGGTACCGGGTTTCTCGGCCACCCTCACACTAATATTAATAATTATGGTTATGGAGGCATATTAAAATACAAGATTTCAACACTATGTCAAGAAATCAACAGACTGTCAGTAGGGACAAATGGGAAAAATAAACATAGAGAAAATATACAATTGGTAGAAGAAAGGGGAGGAAAAATCAGGGAATTCATATTCTTCCTTTTGGATTCAGGCAAAGTCAGAAGTTGCTGATAAAGAGAGGTGGAGGTGAGGTTTGCAAACTTCTACCTCTCTCCCTCCCTCTCTGTCTGTCTGTGCTGTAATTACAGGAGTGGGATCAGGTGTGCAGGTGTGGGGCGACACGCTGCTAATCATCTCCAATCTACTCTGTTTTAAATATCGACCTTCGACTCCACCATGTCACCAGATCATAGACTCAGTCAAACATGGGATACACATTCGCTTGCATGGAGAACATTCAAATCACCTGCCACCAGGACACACACCTGCACATACATCTTTATATATCATGTAGTGATCTATAAAGGTAAACATGGCTGAAACTGATGTTAAGTTAATTCTGTACAATTTTTTTTTTAGTTTTAGTTTTTATTCTGTTTTTTAAAAAATGCACGCAGCTTAATACGACCCATCTCTGCACTTTATTATTAATCTAGTGGTCACATGAGGTCATCAATCTTTTCAGCAAAGGCCCCAAAATGTTTACGTTGAAGTGACAGTGCCCACTAGTGGTTGCAGTAATTATGACGGTAGCAAAGTAGGAAGTCAGGTGACTCATCAGACTTGATGTGGAGATCTCTGCAGTGTCTACACTGAAATGAGATAAACGAACAGATGGATGAAAATGTTTGGTTATCTCTGATCAAATCCTGGTTGTAGATGTCAACTATGCATTGCTCTTTAAATTTAATCAGTGAGTGACTTGTTTGGCTCTGAACGCCTCTGAATGGTGCAGTATTTACTGACGTTAACTATCGATTCATCCACCTATCTGAAAATCATCCTGTCTGTATAGAGAGTCAGTCTACTCATGTCATTTTTCAAGGGGTTTCCCCAAGTCAGGGAATGAGAAGGGGTGTTTGATTTAGTGATGTCCTCAGCCCTCCTCTCTGCCCACGCATTGTCTGAGCCGTTCCCCTCACATGGCTGACAAGCTTTCCCTGCAGCCTCCGTCGCTCCAAACGAGGTAGGTGTGAAGGGGAGGGGGGGCACAGCAGTAATGAGGAGTCTCTCGTCTCTCTCCGCCACCACAACCCCTCATACATCAAAGCCGCTTGGCCCTGTGTCAATTAAAACAGCAGCGCGTGGAGACACACCACCACTCATTCATAATAAAACACAGCATTTGGCTTGTGCTGGAGGTTCTGCTGCCAAAGCTGTGGTGAAGCAAACATGTCGTTGGATAAATGTGACATTGAACTCTCCTTTTTAATGTTTTTTTTTTTTTTTTGGTTTGCATTGTGCCTACTGTGTGTTCACAGAACAGCAGATGACATCTTCATGTGCAGTATCGCTTCAAAGTGGCACGTTATGAGGCTGTTATTGTGACTGCCCCAGTGGCTCTCCTGGTAATGAAAAGCCACTCTGTGTATATACAGACTGTTGTGGTATCAACGGGAAAAGTGTTTTTGTTTGAATCCCAGTGTGTGATCACACACTGCATCAGTAAGTTCCTCATTAGGTCCTAATTAAAGCAAAGCTCATGACACTTTGACAGGATGACAGAGTGGATGAGCCTGTGTGGCAGGCTGTTATATAATGTTCTTCATCAGCATCATTATGCTCACACATGTATGAACATCTCATTGACACACACCTTCTTTCACATCTTTTTTTTTTTTTTCGTATTTCAAGATACATATTTTGATTTTGTTGCAGAATAATGCTGAAATCACACCAAACAGCAGTGGTTTCATAAGTATTCAGTGAAAACCTGTCTTTAGAAATGTTTGCTAAATAAAGGCTATTTAGCTCATTTTTAAATAGATGCATTGACTCTATTAGTGTTAATGTTGGATTTTATTTATATGAAACTGCCAGCTGTCCTGTTTTGCTGCTCTTTTGGCTCCAATTTCAGGTCAGAGCCACCAAAAGCTCCCAGATTTCCTACTTGTAATCTATAATGTGAGAGTAACAAAGGGTTTTTTTCCTGCCATATTTATTCATTTCAAACCATCCAGTGTGTTTCTGGTCAGTTATTATCGTGACTGTTATGGGTAACTGTTTTTCGGTATTTCATCCTAATGCTCTTCTCTGCCTATTTAAAGCACTTTCAAATGCCCCTGTGTTTCAAGTGTGTTATTTAAATAAAGCTGCCTTGTCTTGCTGTGAGTGTCTATGCATTTTAAGGGGGTGGGGGATGGCTGGGAGCCATTTAATCCTAACCCTGTTTTATAGAAATGACTTATAAGCTAATTTTCAACAGCAAATACTGTTTGTAAGAAATGAAATGACGCTCATATACCTGCAAATTCAAAAACAAAACAAAGCTGTATCTATCAGCAAATTATACACTGACAGCATATTTAATTTAATTTCCACTCATGCTTAATGGTTTTTATGGTTATATTTAGGTAACAGACTGTAGTCATGGTATAACACTAAAAATGTCTATGGTGTCTTATAGATCAAGACACGATGTGTTTACTTCAATAACATTTAACCAAAACCTAAAACTTTTCCTGACCTTAACCTCAGTGCTTTTGTTGCCTAAATCAAGATGAGATCGTCTCCATTGCCTGTAACGCCATGTTTCCCTTCAAAACTGTATTGCAAGTCGCAAAAATGTTGATACTGAACGTATCAGTAAAATATTCGCTGACAATGTATTTGTTTTCCTACAACATTCACTTGTAGAAACTAAAGTAGGTTACTGGTTTTTTTATGGTTATCTGTGGGCAACTCAGAGAACCTGCTTAAGGATGAAAAAGTCCAGAGTGAACAATGTGTCTATGAACATTTTCCCAGCTTTAACCCAAGTGCCTTTCTGGCCTAAATCTAACCACAGCCAGAGGTCTGGATGCAACATAATCCAAACAGAGATCACCAGGTTTGCCATCACAATCACCTGGGAAATGAATGTAATAATATAGAAGCCTAACTTTTAGGAGATATTACAGAGCCTATTTGGAAATTTAGGATATGAGTTGACTGGTGGTTTGACGGGGAAAAGAAAACAGAGCATGTTTCCTGTTAATACCACAGCTGCCTCTAAGTTGACTTATTGGATTATCTTTCTTGTCAGGGACTGAGGCTGGTAGACAAAGTCAGACCCGAGTGGCCTGTCCACAAACTTTGTCCTGTGTGCTTCACTAAACAAGGATTCACCCCTCTGACATTTATGTGACCTATAGTAAATATTAAGAGGTAACCTTTGTCATTTCCCAGGGGCAGACATAATGCGAGAAGGTGCAAGACTGACCAAGCATCAGTTTAAACTTGTGTCCTGTGTCTCTGCTGCACCTATGGCCATATCTCAGTATTTTATTCTTCCTCTAGCTTCAAATCTACCTTCGACACTTCACCATCCAGTGTTTTCATGGATCAGTAAAGCATTAGTCTTCTGTTTGTCATGTACACTGCTGCTGCTGCTGCTGCTGTAATACTGTTACAACTATTACACAAGAAGAGGCTCCACTGAGATTTATACAACAATATCTGCCCTTTAATAAATAATGTTAGGTGATAAGGGAGAAGCAGAGGTGGACAAAGACACAGAGAGGACAAGGAGCAGGAAGTGACAGAGGGGAGATGTTCAAACGGACGAAGAGCTCAATCAGAAATTCGAGACAGCGTTTGTGTGGATTATGGGAGGATAAAGTTTGTTTTATGTTCTGTTCAGACTGAGCAAACATCTCTACTCCCTAGATCTCGCATCTAATCTCCCTCCTGCTCTGCAAACCCAAACTCCACAATCTGTCACTCCCACCTGAGACTGATAATTCATCGACTGCAGCTAGTTGCTGCAGTCAAAAGACAGAGAGTAGCACAAAATTTTCCTTTGACATGTGAAGTAGCACGTGTACACCAGTGGTTTCAAACTCGAATTACACTCGGGCCGGTGGTCAGATTCTTCTCTCCTAGCTGTGTCAGGGGATGTTGCACAGAAAAAAGTGTGCTATTGGTCCTGGATACAGGACAATTGTGGAAAAAACAGCTTTACAGTGTGTCTCCTCCATTACTGTGTATGCGATGGCTCGAAGTGGATGTCTAAGAAGAGCAAGGACTCATGCAAAGATCAAATTTGTTCAAATTAAATGTAAAGACTGGGGAAACCAAGACAAAATTAAAGGAATAGATTGCGGGCACCCAGATGTATGCACATGCAGCACTGAGAAAATAAAGTAACTCAACATCACACTTAGATACAGGGTTTGAGTACATTTTCCAGGGTTGCACATGATGATTAAAGATAATTATCTGATTAATTACTTTGACTATAATCTCAGAAAAATAGTTCACAATAGTCATTCTGGTGGTCTAGTGTTTAAGATGCATGCTACAGAACTGTTCTGGCACTATTCAATAAAAAAGGATCATCCTAATTTTAAAAAGTTAGAGACAGCACGTCTTCATTTTTTATCTGACAGTTCAAAACCCAAGGACGTTCACTTTACAATCATATAAAACACTGGAAAATGCATTTCTTATTAACAGCACTGTTGATAAACCTAATGTTCTTATGTTTATGGACCAATCATTTCTGCAATTAGATTTATAGTAACTTTTCACCTCTGGCATTTAGTCTGTGCAATTAGTTAGGAAAATGACAATTGTGGGAAACCACTGAGATGTAGAGAGGACAGGACAGCCATAGTGGGAAATGATCTGAGGAAATGTCAACAGTGCAGTGTGAAAGCAATGTGGAAATAGGCGCTGACACAAACACACACACACACACACACACACACACACACACACACACACACACACACACACACACACACACACAC
>JBBMJY010000022.1:21374173-21384923 GCA_037833715.1 Toxotes lorentzi
AAAACTTAACTAAACAAAATGTCCACAACAGAGTTCATAAGAAAAGTGTTCAGAAAACAGCCCCTCTTAGGGGCTAGTCATGACAAAATGGGGGTGTCGTCTTTCATTAGATACGCTTTTTATTGAATGTTGATGTCTTTTGTATCTACCAATAAATCTCATGCTGAATGAGATCGAAGTGGCATGATTCTCCGTGGACTCAGACTGCCAGTGCCTGTAACCTGGAGGTTGGCAGTGGTTCTCCTTTAATGAGGAACCTCCGTATGGTAATCAATTCCCTGAACGTGGGAGCTCACTGACTTTTTCAACCCCTGACATTTGCTGTTGAATGTGCAACGCCTTTCATTCCTCTTAACACCCTCTGAAGAGGAGGAGGATGGGAAGAAGTGACCCTTCAGCCTAAAATGAACTTTAGTGAAATATATGAATCTACTGTACTCTGACAACAGGGGCTACATGTATTAAAAGAGTTAAAATAGATTTTAACTACTTCCTGACTGCAGTCAAACTAGATTTGTGCAGCACTGTAAAATCCAATAATTTGCCGCTCTCTCCCTTCATTCCCAAACCTCAGAATGTCAGACTCTGTCCCCAATGTCTGTAATTTAACAACCTGACATGGCTCCAGCCCACCCAGAAGTGCTCCTGATGGCCCTCAAAGTTTGTTGTTTGTTTGTTTGTTTGTTTTGTTTTTTTAAGTCTTATCTGGAGAATTGTTCCACACAGGAAAAGTCAGGATGGAGATTCTAAGAAAAAACATCTGTCAGAAAACAGGAAAACCTATAGAACAGGTTAGGAAGGAGGAGGGTAGAGGCGGAGGTGAAGAAAAAATGATTTGTAGTTATCAGAATTTCTCTGTTGTCGTTTCCCACTCATCTTTTGGTTGGAGGAGAGGAAAGTGTTTCAAGCGTGAATTAGTGGCTGTAGTGAATATTAACAGATGGTACATGGTACATTACTGTAGATATAATGTCACCTCTGAGTGATTGCCAAGGAAGTTTCAGGTAAAACTTATAAAGAATCAAAATGAATATAAACTAAAATATACTTACTGTACAATTTTAATGAGTCATCTTGTTCAGTCGAAATTCATCCAACATATAAAATAAAAAGGTAAATACACTGCACTGTCTTGGTTTTGACTCTTATAAGGACACTTATTGACTCTCATTAATTCTCTAGCTCTTGATCTTCACTATAGCTCTACGTGCCCAAACCCAGCCTTCCCTTAACCTGAGCCAAAGCTTAATTCTGCCTTATTTCTACTTTGTCCCCAAAGTCTTACTGTGACACTAAAGCCAGTGGGTACATGACATTTGTCCCCAGGAGGGAGGCGAGTCCCTACAAAGCCAAAAAACACAGACTGACCTGTCCGGGTGGAGTGGTTGTTCTCCTCCTGTTTGAGGATCTGGTTACATTCTTCCTGAGCTTTCATGTGCTGAACCACCAGGGCGCAGTCTGGGTGGATGGCCTCCGTCTGAAGAGCAGAGAGACCATTAGCACAGTTCAGTTACACAGGAAAACACAGCAGCACTGTGATGGTTCCAATGTTTCTTCTAGAAATAATGTCAGAGCAAAACAAAACATTTGTATCGCTGTCTCCATAATTTGGTAAGAAAGGCTAAAACTATACTATTCAAATCCAAGAATTTTAGTATAGTATAGTTTAGTATATGAATACCGACTACTGCTTATTAACAATCAGTTAACAATTATTACACTTCTTACACTAAGTGTTCTAAAATGACACTGAGTGTAATTCCTTTGAATTACTTGGTGGACATAAATTAAATGAAACAAAAACACCAACAAAACATCAACACAGTGAACTTTTAGACATTTTAATCGGCATAAGACAAGTGAAAACGGTCGATATTTGTGTTTTCAGAGCCACTTAAAGCTGAAATGAATACATTTTTTTTTGCAGAGAAAACAGGTGATTTCCTTGGCAAAGTGTTATTAGAAGCTGAGCGTTTAAACCTGCTGTCTATTCATCTCAATAACCTTTCAAAAAAATGTGCATGTACTTGTACATTTGCATTTTATGATGCCTTTAAATTTTATGATGCCTTATAAAATGCCTTATATAATTCAGAGGGAAATATATAAAAATATAATATATATTATAATTAATGAGAAAGAGATGTTGAAAGCATAACTTTGTTGTAGTTGTAATTGAGTATTTTCACATTGTGACACTGCACAGCTGTCATATTGAATAGTGTCTGCAGGCCTACTCAGGGCTGAGGTACAGCCTCCACCAATCAGAGGGTAGAGCCTCTCTATAGCCTGAAAGGTGAAGCTCAGGGCTGTTTCTGCTTATAAAGCTTAATTACTGCAAATGCACAGTGATACTTGAAAGCGACCTAAGCAAACATAACTCCTCTGGATTCTGATTAGAGATTTTAGTGACTAAATCAAACTGAAACCTTAAAAGTGAAGGAAACAAAAACAGTGAACTGTGAAGACCCTGCTCCCCTCCAGTGATGAACCTCCGTATGCTAATCAGCACCACTGACAGCTGAAACGTGGGAGTTCAGCGACTTCCTCTTAAAGCCCTGACATCTGCTGACAAGGCTCTTCTGCCTTTTACACCTTCTGAATAACATGAGGAACAGGAGGACCCATGCAGGCCTATGACAATCTCAGATGATAAATAAGTTCACACATGAAGATGAAATTCAGATTCCAAAAGCGTCTCCACCCTGTAGCTGACTTTAATTTGTGCAGCCATGTCGCAAAAATTGATCTGTTACGTCGTCAGGTGAAAAATGAGTGATTGCTTGTTGTCTAATTCATTTCTCTGGTGGATGTATTTGGTTTGAAACCTAAGAACCGTCTCAGGTGAAACACCTGCCTGTTGAACAGATGGGGACACTGCAGGTGAGTGGGACATTTGACCCCGTTGACTCGCAGCACTGCAGTGTCCAGGATTAAAGGAGAGAGGAGACGCTCTCTGCTACTGGACAGAAACGCCTCCTGATTTATTGTAGGACATTTTACTCTACAGCTGTCATGTTGTAGAGTCCAGTTGAATCTGTTTGCATCTACAGTGTGTACACGTGTGTTGTTCCTTTACTGAACCAGCTGTCGAGAAGCTGAAGAATAAAGTAGCAGTAGAGTGCTGACCCTGAGGAACTTTTCTGCATGTTGCTCCTCATCTGTCGGTCCCCTCACTTCCTGTTTTCTCTCTAGCATTGACTATAACTGATAAAGGAAAAAAATGTTCAAAAACAAATACTTATCATATAAGTATGATTTTTGTGCTGACATTTAAGCAGAGCGTCGGGTAAAGATCGTCTTGGTTAAATTTGGAAACAGTCAAAGGCTTGAAGCACGAGACACAACATGTTTCCTGTTTGAACTTTTAACCCAAACTACAGCCAAAGTGTTTCAGTAGCCTAACCTTTACCACAGTGAGGAGGCAGTACATGGATCCTGGTCCCCAGTGTCAGTGTCACAGCTTATTCATTATTATTGTTATTTCAGACCCTGCCACACCTACCTGCCCTGCAGTAACCCCTTCTCAAGGTTGCAACTCTCAGGCTGGGATCTACTTCCTTACACAGTAAGTTCAGGCGTTAAATAAATAAATAACCCCATCACCTGCTTATACAACACAGACTAATACTTGGATGACTAACATGAAGGATGGCAGAAACTCTTCTTGTCAAATTTCCCAACAGCTTTAAATTAAATACTTTCATTGTCTATTTTAAGGATTATCTGATAAAACAGTGTAAGCTAAACACACAACCTGATATGAGAAGACTTTCTCGTGAAAAGACTAAATATTTCCACACTGTTTTTGAACAGGGTGGCCCCATGAACTCCTTCATCATTAATAGTTTATATCTACAGTAGCAAACAAATGAGTCTGTGGCAGCTTAATCTGGCAGCGCAGCCTCACCGTGACACAGGACAGTAGTCATATCTCCTCTGCAGGTTTATGGAACAAACCTCCTTTATACAAGCAAGATAGCTACACAACATGTGGCCTAAGGAACCCGCACCACGTGTACAGCTCAGGGATGTGCGAGTCTGATGTAACTCATGATGATCTGCAGAGCCTGGCAGATGTTTTCACAACATCTCTAAACTGCAACAGTAAGTACGTTCTGTAAGAGATCACTGACTGGATGTTCAGAGGCAGCGTGTTCAGTCATCATCAAATGCCCATCAGTTCGTGATGACGTTGCACCTTTGGTCGGCCGGCTGAGATTTGATGTTGCGCTCTCAAAATTAACTGATGCAGTTTATATTACATCATTCGGAGGCGTTTACAAGCAGTGTTACCAACATAGTGGTTTTACCGGTAGCTTTCCTGTAGTTTGGAGATTTTGTTTCCACAAGAGCACCTAGCAACAAATCTAGCGGCTTTCTGGACAAACCTTAGCTATTTGATGAAGAAGACAGTCTTAAGTATTTCCCCATAAGCGTAAGGTCAGACTTTGCCTCCACAGGCACACCACTCTATGCATCTCCTTCAACTGACTGCATTGCAGCTGTGAATTAGCTTCTAACTTTCTCTGTGACCATTTTACAGGTAAATACAGATGAACTCACAGCACAGCCGTTATCTTTAACTTATGTATGCTGTGGTTTTGTCACAAGACATCGTGGTTATAAAATCAGGATTTTGAGGGGAGCAGCAGCTTGGAGAGGTTACTGCTGGTTAACGTGTCGTCTTAATGGGCCGAGTCTCAGTCAATATTTCATGCTTGTTCCAGAGAGAAACATCTAAATGGGAACAGCTTTAATGGGTATTCAGCTGTATTACATTACCGGTAATGAACAGTCCAGCCATATACCAGGTTCTGACCAAGTTTGGTTCTGTATTAAACCAGACCAGGATCTTTCCCTAACCTTAAGTGCTGTGAGAGTCTAAACAGAACCATTAAAGGCTTTCATAATGCTGGAATCACTACAGATGGGTATTGTAACTCAAGATCAGATATTTTGGTGGAAAACAAATACGTTATCAGTGAACATTTTACTGATATGATCAGTATCAATGTATTTGAACCTTGCAAAAATATCAATATTAACAGCGTATCCTCATTATGTTAATAGAAATTAACCCCAATAACAATTTGTACAAAACACATTTGCTGTTGCAGCTTAGTTGTACAGAAACATCATTTTCAGGGGAGAGAGCTGAAACCTAGATGCAGCCTAATGAAATTAGACTGTGTAAATGTGTGTGTGAGCGAGGAGCTGGAGTGCCATTTGAGTGTGCACTTTAATTATTGGAAACCTCACTTCTAAATGGCAACAGTTTACGTGACAGCAATGTCATTTAAATTCAATCACTGTCTTAACCAGGGTCATTATCAAAGGGCACCGGTCGCCACCAGCAAACCTCTACCAAGCTGTATTATTTACATTTAAATTTCATAGTGACACGAGGGATGGGTGATCACCAGGCCTCTGATGTTGTTAAAGTGTGTGTGTAATTGGCCCTGTGATGCTTGCAAACACAGCTGATGGAGGAGTGTTGAGGTAGTAGAAGGTAGTATTTCTTATCATTTTTACACTGATGATACACAGGTAGATGGGCATATATTTCAGACCCCTCCTCTGTTAACTCCCTTGGATCTCAAGTAATTTTATGATGGTGCAATAAATGGCTCTGTTCCATTTGGGTTTGCACATTGCACGAGGGGACAGAAATCTTGGTGTGGTCTTTGTTATCTTACTTTTGCTGCCATCAGACTGTAAACTACAACCCTACAGGACCACACTGTGTGAGATGGATCTGATAAAGTTTTGGTCCCAGTCTGTGTCAAAGATAATTCAGTAAATGTCTGGTGAACTGCAGAGCTAAAATGGACCGAATTAGTTTTAATGAATAAACACAGAGACATGTCAGCAACTCATGTTGTCCATCTGTGCACTTTAGTTCTATAAAGAGGAGGAGGACAGTGTGGTGCTGGTTGTGTCCTGGGAGAGGGGGGTAACATGTAATACCATTTTTTTTAATTTATACATTTTTTTGAACAGCAGTATCATGTTAGTTTTGTGGTGGTGGTCACTGTCACTCAACAATAGAGGTTTGGGGGCAAGTTAAGAGTCCAGCTTTGGACTTGGAGTTGACCCTGGAGATCGAGGGGTTGCTGGTTCGATTCCTCGACCAAGCACAACAGATATGGGTGGTGGTGCAGGTATGGGTGGTGGTGAAGGAGACACACCCCCCCTGCCTCTGCGACCACGGCTGTGGTGCCCCTGTGCAAGGCACCGATCCACCCCGGCTCCCTGGGCACCTTACTAGGCAGCCCCCTGCCCCAGCATCTCTAGTGCATGCTTGTATGTGTTTTGTTCACTTGGTGAGGGTAAAATACAGAGAACAATTTCCCCAGTTTGAGGGATCAATAAAGTAAATAAAGCTGTTTTAATACCGCTCGTCTTTGTTCTCTACGAAACTCTAAGTCGACTCTCGGCAGACTTCAGCAGCGTGTGTGCAGGTAAAGATTAACAGTTAAATTCAGTCTCTTCTCATGTGTGACGATGCAATCGAGGGTCCCTCGACTTTTGTCTGGAACTCTGTTCAGACGTGTTCAGTGCAAACAAATCAAATTTCTAACACATTTTCAAAGTGCACTGGATAACCATCTTCATTGAATGAATCAGTAGCTTTTAGCTGGGCAGCTCCAGTTGCTGGTGGCTGAGAGCGCTTTTGTCTGCTCAGCTGTGATTCACAGTGTGTTACATCCTCATTAAAAGCATATTTAAAGACTGAACTTATGTGCAGACTACTGGCGTACTGAACTGAAGGTAAAAAGCCTGAAGTCAGTATCAGATCTGAATGTCAGGCCATTTGAACGGTCATGTGTTCACTTACTGCTGCACATACTGAAGCTATGATGCCAAGAACAACACAGGGATCCCTTACATTTGTTTTAAAAAAGAACTGTGACCATAAAACTGAGGGGGGCACTCTGCAGTTGAAAAGCAAATTCAGTGTAAAACTCAGATATTCCTTTGGGTTTTCTGCACTGAAATTGCTTGTTGTTTATCAGTCAAAATATGCATTAATACAATAAAAATACTATATATCTGTAATAAGCAGATATTTACCCTGAAAAAGCAATCTGACGGAGTTCAGTTTGAACGAAACAAAACCACCACACCAGGGCTCTCAGAGGATCATGAAAGAAAACGGAGCACGTTTCCTCCATTTTGGCCTCTGTGCTCTGGTTACCTGTGGCCTTTCAAATTGATTTTAAGGTGTTACGGCTTATTTTAAAGGCAGAGACATGACTCGCCTCAGGCTGGAGACTGAGGGTAGTGAGTCACTTTGACGTCACAGATCAAAAGCTCTGGGAGAGTCTTCATTTGCAAATCAGAGGAGAAGCCTCTCTGAATTTGTGTCTTTAACTGAAACTCTGTGAAAAAGGCTTTTTTCAAAAATCAGCTCTCAGCAAGTGTAATTACAAATATTTTCTCAAGTACTGTCCTTAAGTACAGTACTTTACTTGAGTATTACTAATTTTTACATACATTGCAACTGACCTAGCAGAATAAGATGTATTTCTATTTCCTTCCTTAAAAAACACATGCAAAGTTAATTTGAAATCTGCTTTGTTTACATCCATGTTTTCAAGCAAGCGGTCATCTTCTTTCGTGTCTAACATAAAACCATCTGCATGAGCTGATACGGCATCGCCCAACAACTCTGGATGAAATGATATGTGATTTGTAACACGAGAGGTGTCACATCGTAGTACCAAACTCAAAGAAAGTTACCACACAACTACAGTCACACTAAATCGCTGCCGCATCACTTAGATGCAATTACAGTGACCCAGAAGGTCAGTAGGTGACATTACACGTCCATCTCGCTGTCACCAAAAAGCTCTGTAATGAAAAGGCAGAGGGGACAAAATGAGCAGTTCCAGGCCTGACAGCAATAAAAGTGCAGCAGAGAGTCTGGTGGAAGCAGCTAATAAAGGAAGAGACAACAAAGGATCATTACCAGCCCTCGGGATCAGGAAAGACACCTCACAGACCCAAATCCTCCACCATGACAAGATGAAACCAGAGGTGCGAACACAGCTGATGGAGGAGAAATGCCTCCATGATGGTATTACATCCAAATTCAAATATGGATAAAATGGAATAAAACAGAGAGATTCTTCACTCTGAATTGTCTGCATTATTTGAATTTCAAACTGGCTTATGTGCATGTGCAAAAAAAAAAAAAAAAAAGAAAATATTAATGCTTTCTCTTTGCTGCTGTCTGTGTGAAGCCAAAGGCAGCAGAGTCAAGTGACTGTCCAGTATTAATGGAGTCACAGGAGACGCCACTGGATCCATTCTTTTTCATCTAATATTTATTTTAGGTATATGTGTGTTGTTTTTAATCATTGGTTGCTCCTGTTGACAGGTTACAGTTTCTCTCAGTTTTATGTTTCATTCATCAAATGTCATGATTTGTCTCATTTGGACCAAAACCAAGCAGAAAGAAAAAGTCAAGCTGATATCACAATAGTCAGGGACATTAAAACGTCCGTCTGACAGAAAAGCCGATAATTAGGTTAGAAATGGAGAACTGATCATTAAATGTGATCCCCAGGGATCTGACACCGCTCAGGACAAATGAGTCATCCATCAGGTGATTATGAGCATCATTCAGTCCAGACCTGTCAGACAAACATCAGATCAGCAGCTTCCATAACTGAAGCACATTTACTTTGTAGGAAATGCCCAAACATTTCCCCCCATTTTTATTTATTTTTTCACTGTGAAATCAGTTGTGATATTCACATGGATTTATTTATTCATCACAACTTGTATGGGATGTATCAGCAAAATGAACAAAGACAAAGCTGACACAATAAAATATATCAAACCAACAACTGCTTATGGTATTAAATCTGTCATAAAACCAAGGCTTTTACACCCTTTACTCCAGGATGACCCTATAGACAAAATATACAAGCTCAGTGCAGAGACACATTTGTTCTGTATTTTG
Organism: Toxotes lorentzi; assembly: GCA_037833715.1. NCBI lineage: Eukaryota > Metazoa > Chordata > Actinopteri > Toxotidae > Toxotes > Toxotes lorentzi. Next base: position 21,383,148 of record JBBMJY010000022.1, read on the forward strand.
CAAATACAAAAAAAGAGGAAAATGATTAAATACACACAAACAAGTAAACAAGCACACTGGTAAATATTCAGTATTAAAAAGCACAATTACTATTCAGAAACTTGGCAAGATTGGTCACCTGTTTATGAATAGTGTTGAGTAATTTTTAATTGTGTCAGTTAATCATATTTATATTTTTAAACTAATCTGTTTATGTCATCGTCAGAAACAAGACAAACTATTGTAATGATGATGACGGTGATATGTAATGATGCTCGACACCTTGATCTCTAATCAGACTTTCATATGGCAGCAGATGGAGACTGATTTGTTCTGGAAACATGCAGTGATGAGCAAGAGGATCAAACCTGACAGTCCTGAACAACACACACGCACCTACACACGGACATCGACCGGCATCATAAACCTCATCAGCCCCAAAGATCCATTCGGTTAACCGGAATGTTTCGGGTGGACTCACCGTTTCCCAAACCGCCAGCTGAAGGAGCAGACCCAAGTGAAGTAATGTGACCATCCACCTCAAGTACGAGTTCCACGAGCTCCCAGAGGTGAACGTACTGAGCATGAACATCTTCAAGCTTCGTTCACTTTGAAAAGTGCGCACAAAAAAAGTAAAAAAATAAAAATTAAATTAAAAAAAAAAAAACTTCCGAGGAAAAAAAAAAAAAAAACAGTGTCTGATAATTTGTTAAATTTCCACAATTGGCGACAGTCCATGAACTATTGGCAGTTTGCCGACGTGAACGTGGTCGGTGTCTCTCCCGGTGTCCGGTCCACGAGACGGTCCGCGTTACGCGCGGAGGAGAGAAGACTCGACTGAGCCAAACAAGGTGCGCTCCTCCCTGAAGAGGCAGCGACGGAGCGCAGCGCACAGACGCAGCAGCGGCGCAGAGCTGCGCACTGACACAGCGATGGAGGACGGAATAAACCTTTAACTGCGGACAGTCTCCTGGAGTCTGAACTGAGAGACTGTAAAGTAGTTCTATTAAACAGGCCTTCCTTATAGTATTTGATGTCCTGTGAATGAAAGTGAACTGTTCTGCATGTCTCTGTATGATACGCGAAAATATCTCAAAATAAATGTTTTCCGACATTATTTGTAGATGAATATAACCCATTTTAAAACCATCACTGAAATATCAAATAACCTGAGACAGACATTAAAGAACCAGTTATGAGATGTGGCTGGAAGATCCAGAAAAGCCTTGACTATGTTGTTCAAATAAATATTTTCAGAGTGCTCTCGTGGGAAATTTCTTCCACAGAAAAATTAATATCCACTATGAAAGTTATGAAAACTGACTGAACTATTTCATAACTGAGAATAATTATCATAAACTAGAAAAGTAGAATTCCTTAGTAATAAAATACACCAGTGATTGATTTAATTTGATTTAATGCACTTTGCTGTGTATGTGCAGCTACAGCCTTTCTTGCTCTGTTGTGACAAGCAGCTTATAGAGACAAACACCTTACAGACTTTGTTAGGTGATAAGATTCTCATTTCCTGCAACACACATATCAAATACATTAGGATGGTGAATATTTATATTTACATGATGAACTAATGAAGACCCAGTAGGGCCTTCATCATGTTGCTCTTCTCCGTGGTACCTCACAGTTCTGTTTTATTACTCAGGATATTTAATATAAACAGTTAGAGTAAACTAAACAGTGCAGGCTGACAGCAGCCCACAGAGTAGCACTGTGTGTGTGTGTGTGTGTGTGTGTGTGTGTGTGTGTGTGTGTGTGTGTGTGTGTGTGTGTGTGTGTGTG
>JBBMJY010000022.1:21385023-21425522 GCA_037833715.1 Toxotes lorentzi
TGTGTGTGTGTGTGTGTGTGTGTGTGTGTGTGTGTGTGTGTGTGTGTGTGTGTGTGTGTGTGTGTGTGAGTGTCTGTGTGTGTGTGTGTGTGAGAGAGAGAGAGAGAGAGAGTGCGTGTTGGAGGCACCTTGCAGAGGTCAATCGATGACAGACGGTGCCTTTGCCTTTTCCTTCAGACCAACAGCTCTGAAGTTCCTGCAGACAGCAGCACCTGTGAGCAGAGAGGGGTCCTCCATGAACATGTGTCTTTGTATGTGTGAAAGAATTTCTGTGTGCACTGTATATTTTTTATGTTGATGGGCACAACATGAGACATTCATGGAGAAATATAAGGTAAACCCTTTATTTTAGGATTTAGACATAAGTTGCTCATCATTGTCCTCAAAAAAGGACCCAGGTCTTTTTTTTTTTTTTTTTTTTTTAATATCTCAAAAACTAAAACCACTTGGTTAAAACAAACCAACACTGACTTTTGGCAGAAGACAAATCAGTTTACTATGCTTTCACCTCATCACTCCCTCATTCACTTGTTCTCCTGACATAATGAACACAGTTCACAGTGAGTGGTAAATTCGTAACACTACTTGTGTCATTTTGTACCATCATTGACATGTGGTGTCACAAATGCCACAGGTGACTCATTAGACTGGGATTTTTATTAGTCTACGTGCTTTTGAAGGGTAACATGCAGCGCATACATTTTACACTTATTAACTCAGACACTCAGATGAAACAACATTATTATAATGCATTGGTAGCCAACAAGGGGCCATAGACTTTCTGCTGCAGGATGACAGGGTCTCACTTAGTCTACCTCTGCTGCACACAGCTTGCTCACAACAGGCTTTATTAACAACAATAATTCAGACTGAATTCAATTATTTTTTAATGGGAAAAAAATCACCATAAACTTTGTCCCCAACTTTGACACAGATTCATGCTTTTAACCACTAGCAAGCCATCTGCAGTGATTTGGAGACACCTGTAGAGTCTGAAATGGAGAAAGCCATTGTTGCCCCGGGAGTGAGATGGGAGGCAGCCCCCCCCACCCCCCCACCCCACACCCCCGGGGACATACTAAACAATCTGAAGACTTACACCCCAGGAAAATCAGCACAACTAAAAAAAATATATATGTACTACCAAACACCAGAGACAGTCAAACACTGACTGACTGCTTTCTATGCTGATTTATTCTCATTTTTGTGACATGCTAGACCTTTGGAACTACATTTCCCAAGTCTGTTTGCATGACAAAGCACAGGTGTGCACAGAGCTGTCTTCTCACCATATATCCCTGCTCTGCCAGAATGAGAAAATGCACCAGCAGAGCTCCCATCTTTGTTTCCACTTTGCCATGAATAAAACTGACATTAGCAGTCGTCCAGCACAGCAAATGAATGTCGCTCTGTGACTTTCTGGTGTGTGTAACAATAATATTACGAAGCTAGAATTGTCCAGTCTGAATGTGCTTGACTTTGACTCGGGAACAAACTGTCCTCATCTCACACACATCTGCTGTCCCAGTTCGTCCCTCGTTAAATCACAACAGGATAATTTTTCTATTAAGCTGACAAACCACCGGAGATTTGCTTGAATGTAAGAGGTGATTTATTCAAGCTCTACAGAACGTAACACTGAACTCTGTTCAGATTGAAATATCACTGTGAAACATTAAAATATACGTATTAAATATATGTCATTAAAATATACAATGAATGACTTAGAAACACAGTTCAGTTAAAGAGTAAATATGATTTAGGAGATAATTCAATTAAAAAAGAAACAAAAGATAAACAAACTGTATGAAATGAATGAGTTGTACAGTAAAGTAGAATTATCAGACGGGTCATCAATAGACATCTTTAGCCTCTGACCTGGACCCCTGCTGCTGTATCAGAACCACAGCTGACCTCTTCCCTGTTTGTCCTGATCTGTTCCTTTGTGGATTGGTTCTGGCCTTCAAACTGCATTCCTCTGTACAATGTATTCATGTGTGTGTGCTATCACTGCTGGACACCTGCTGTTTGCAGCTGCATTTCCCCCAACGGCTCACAGAGACACTGCAAGACTCTGAACCCTGGACGGAAACTGATGGAACAAACTCGTCCAGATGTGTCACGTATCAGCTCGTCTCCTTAGGATTTCATCTCTGCTCTTATCTGAGGAAAAACAAGACAAAGCCCAGAGTTTTAATCTGTCACCACCTGTGGCAGTGGCTCTGTGAGACTGTAATCCTCATCAAGAGGTAAGACAGAGAAAAGTTTAGATTCACTTTTATTTTTTGGTGTCAGGGGAAATGTCTTTGGCTCTAGATAAAAAGGGCTCACACTCTGTGGAACATAAATGTTAATACAAAATATTATGAAAATCCATTCAGTAATTCTCAAGATTTCACTCCGGAAAAAAGCGATGGCCTGAACAAAAGATGAAACATCACGTGAAAGGTCACTGTTGGCTCTGGATTGCTCATTTACTTCTTATACGAAGTCTTATATAAAGTCTCTTTTTCAAATGACAGAGCAGAATGTTAAGATTCTGAATAAAAATGTTTTGTCAGTGATGCTGGTCTAACTTTCAGCTGTAAAAATATCAGGGAGGTGAAGTGGAATAAAACATGACAATCATCGCCATGGTCCATCACGTTTTAAAAATGGCTTGGTACTGGCCTCATTCTTCAAACAGACAAAGCAATCCAGCTGTCTCATAATGGAGGTGTGGGTTATTGAGTGGCAGCCGTGCAGTCCACTTTCATTCTTGTTTGTTGTGAGCTGTACCTGAAAAATAGATTGAACATCTCAGCTCAATAAAGAACAATTATCTTAAAAGTCTAATAATTCAGTGCCAATGATGCTAGACACAATTTTTTTTAATCTTTGATGAGAAAAGTAAAATTTAAACATTCTTAAATAAGATATAATGACTTTATTGAATTTCCTTTTTTCGTGTGCACACAGCTGATGTTTAAGAAAGTTTGAGTTGATGCAGTCACACTGTTAAAGCCACTACATGTAGGATGTGAACATTTTTAATCTGATGCCCTCAAGTGTTGAATGATGAATGAAAAAAACATCAACTTAGACGACACAAAATTTAACAACAAAACTCACTGAACATAGCAGTGGTTCCAGATCTGGGGAGGTCACAGGTGAAACCGGGGTGAAACTTCGTCACCATATTCATCTCAGTTCATCCTCACATCCTCACCAAAAATGTCAGAGTCAGGGGATCGCCAAAGTGAGTAGGATTCATCCTCTGGGGATCATGAACGCAACATACAAACTGCAAACATTTGTTTTCATTTCCAGTTAAAGATCTGATGCTCAGCAGAGACAAGAGGTCACTAATGTCAGTGCGTAACAAGCTGTGGCCAGATGGTGAGCTCCGGGAGAGTCAATACTGAATTACAGCTTTCAGACAAAACAAGGCTGACATGAGACTGAGCCATGTGTGCTCCAGCTTGTTGACAGGAAGGTGGGATTGCAGCATGGACGTCCTAAAGAAACAAAGCTCTAATGCAGGGGAGCTGGTTTTCACTCGATCCTTTCACATTAAAAGCCCATGCTCATTATTCAGCAGGGGTTTGCACAAAATGAGTCTTTATATGACAGTCCCGTGATAGACTGGTGACTGGTGTGTTATGAGTGTACCCCACATCTTGGCTTTGCAACCTCCTCCCTACAAACTGTCACAGGATAATTAATATAGCTGATGGATGTGTGTGTCCGAAACATGTGCATCATCTACATTTGACGTGCAGAGCTACTGTTTTGACTGACGTTTCACTGACACATGGGGTGTGATAACCTTCAGACGCCACTCTGGAATTCATGGGGAGACATTTTCTGAAGATGATTTGAACGATAATAAACTGAAAGTCATGCTTATGTAACATTTAATACGTTATATTGCTGTTAGACCAAACCAGGCTTAATATGATTTGGCCATTTCCTCATATAATAATTTTAGTGGAAGGCGCTTCTCTAATCTTTATTCATTTCATCCTTGTGTCGTCTGTTATTTATTTGCTGTTTGTGTTTTTATGTTTGTTGTTTTATTTCACTAATGTGTCTCCATCAGTATAAAGTGTGTTTTTTTATTCCACCAATTTATAGCTCTTTACAACTCCTTGTATTTGTCAATTACTTTTTTAGATTCTTTTTTTCTTCTCTTTGTTTCTGTGTACTTATGAGGTTTTGTCCTAAAATGAACTAAAAGAATAAAGGAGATGAAGCAAATGGAAATGTAAGTCCAGTCACTCCTGATATGAGTTAAACTGCTTTGGGGTTTTGATGTTTCGTTGAAACATGAGGATGGAGCTGCCTGAAGGTTAAATTTAATTGTACTGAAGAGTGAAGAGCCCAGTTTTTATATTTTCAAGTCTGACCCAGACAGTCAAAGATGTTGTGGATGGCTTTGACTGTAAAATGGTCACAAGGCAGATTTGCAGGAAGAGAGCAGACATGTACAGTACGTGTCCATCTTCAAACTAATACCACACAAAAACATCTGGAAATCATTCGTTGAGTTAAATGAAATATCATGATCACAGAGAGCAATTTTTCAACAGAATAAAAAAAAAGACTTCTTTTGAGATGATGGAGCTCTATGAGGCTGTACTTATTTAACACTGTTAAATGCTAACATCATTGTAACATGCTCACAGTGCACACAGAACCTGGATGTAACAGTTATAAACACACAGGAGACTAGGTAAAAGTTCAAAAACCAAAGTCTTTATTTCTGAGCTGGAGGTCATTAGTCAGTGCAGCAAACAGTACAGGTGCAGAGTAACAGGTGAAACAAAGACAACTACTATCTATACACAGAAGGCTGACTGGCTGAACAAAATAAACTGACAGAGAAAAAACAAATGGTGCGCAGCAATGCTCTGACTTCTTTGGAACATTATGTCAGTGTTTTGTTTTTTTTTTCTGGTCCTCAGAGGAGGAAACACACATGCTTTGAACAGCCATCATTCCTGCCTTTGTACTGAAGGGCAGGAGTTTATCTTGAAAATGAAAGGTCACACTAAACACAGCTCGAACGTGACCAGAATCATTTTTCTCAGCAACACTGGAAGGTTTTTTAATTTTATTTTATTCTGTGTATTATTAAGTCCAAATACAGGACTCTGCAGTACCACCAGTGTCTTCAAAGCCCTAACCCTAAACACAGTGGAGCTGCTCTCACTACAACAGCATCATTAAAAAAGAAACATGATCAGCATTATCTTTACAAGGACCGACAAGGGCAGAAGCAGCAGCGGGTCTGTCCCCGCTGACTGAGAGGAACCCTTCAGAATAAAAAGTTTGTTTTCTCTTTTCTCATTAGTCCTGATTGAGGTCAGAAGTCAGGACAAACACAGAAAACTGACGAGCAGGTAAACAGATTCAAAAGAAAGATGTCGGCCGCTAAACCTCCACGCAAGAGGCTCATCGTACTCATCATAAGGCTCACTGTCTTCAGGTTTAACCAAACACCCCCAAAAAGACTTTTATTTATTACGTTTATTTTAGACTCATTTATACAGACACAGTTTATAGAACATGCACAAAATAGTAGTTTACAGTACACAGGGTCCTCTAGTGATGAGGACAGCTCAGAGAAAACACAAATGAACAGCTTATAATGCAGCAGAGTATCTGTAAGCTGATAAACAAGACACCCATGCTCTGTCCCGTTTCTGCTCAGTGAGGTGATTCTCATGCACAGCAGCGCTTTCAGCGAAATACTAATGTCAGCATGCTCACAGCTGCTGAGGCTAAGCAAGTACAGTGTTTATCATATTCACCATGTGAGGATCAAACATTACCTGTACATACTCGTTATAGTAACTATTCTGTGATTGGCAGTTTGTGATCTGTTTATAGTTTACTAACCATTAAACTAACTGTCTAATGTGGTGCTAATACAATTTTAAATTGTATCATATATGATATCAACCCGATAACACAGCTCGTCTTGAGTCTTTTTTGGACGTTCACTGCACAACAGGGCAGAGGAGTTATTTAATGATGATTTATGTTTTATTTCCAAACAGGTCATCATCACATGATCCAGATGGTTCAGTGCTGCTCTGAACATGCTGCCCTTCACTAAAGCTTCACTATTTTTTTTTAAACATTATTTTTTATTTTATTTTATTCCAACTAAAAAAATTAAAATAATATGCTTCATTTGAGCCCACAGCTTAGTTTCAGACCTCTGAACATATCTCTGCTGTGTGTGACGATTCTGTTAAACAAATCTTTTCTTAAACCAGACTCTTGTTGCTGTGAATCCTGGACCTTTGTCGCTCCTGTGTTGCAGCACAGCAATCCTTCAGCTCCTGCTTACTCTGACCTGTAAACAAGGTTTAATGAGAATATCAGGTTGGAGATGGATAGCTAGCTCCTAATTATAGCTTCATCCAAAGCCTGACTCTTGTGCCTTTTAGAGAGGCCTCATTGATCTCTTGTGTTTACGTCATCTCTCCAAAGAATCAAGCTTTCTTTATGGTGACGGTTGCTATAGAGTTTCAGAAGTCTCTGTATAATCAGATGAACGTGCCGAACCGTGTGCATTTCCTCCCTTTCTGATGATGTCCTGTAATTGAGCGCTCGAAGCCTTGCATTAATCACCATTACCTCTGAAACACGTAAACGCTGTTCACATTCTGTTCATCACGGTGGCTGCCATTCATTAAGATCATTTGTTGTTTAAGGTGTAGCATCACCTTTAAATGCAAGTCAATATGTTCATGTGCATGAAAGCTGAGGACTGCAGACATCTCTAATGCATCATGTCATGTTTGGTGGGGGAGTCAATGGTCCTGTTGTGTGGGACAGCAGCTCCAAGGAGGACACAAGACAAATCTTAGGAGCTGCAAGATGGTTAGCATCATGTTTTTTCCCCCTCATATATCAAATCTTGTGAAACGCTGGACAGTTTTACCTGTATAGGACTAGAAAGTCTATGAAAATTAAACTACCTGGGAAGAGAACAGCTCTCTGGTTTACAGGTGAGGATGGTTTGGCCATAAAGACCAGTAACACTGAATAAATGCCAATGATTAAAAAATACTAACTTTTTGAAGATATCACAGCTATGTGGTATTTAAAAAGCACTTTGTATGTTTTTCCTCATGACTTCAAACTGTGAATGACACTGAGTTTCTTGGACCAAAATGTATTATGATTATTGTCTTTTCTTCATGAGTTTTGGTTGATGAAGGACTGTTGAAATATTTTCATCACACATGTGTCTTCATCACCCAGGCAAACTCACACTGTTATGAAGGGGCAGCTGTGCCCAGGAAAACGAGGGGAAACACCCAAACGCAGACATCACTAGATGGACTGATGATTGACAGTGACCTCTTATTAACCAAAACTCACAGCGCTGAACCTGAGGCTGAACCTGAGATAAATGCTATTTAGTGAGTACAGCTAAGGATCATTAGTTTTGCATGTACTGTATTTGATCATAAATCTTTGAATATCTGTGTCAAGATGTTTCATTCTGAGCCACACGTTAGTCACATGGTGGTGACAGAGGTAAAGTCTGGTGATCACCAAAGACAGGAGGATCCATCAGTGTCTGCATCAAGTGTCATGGACTGTTCAATAGTCATTGCGACCAAAGTGGTGGACAAATGGACCGACTCTGCCATCCACAGTCACGCCACTTGTGAGGATAAAAACTTCCAAACATTTTCCAGTACAGAAATGGCACATTTAGATTTTTCTGCAGTCTTGGCGGAGGTGTATGCTCTCTGACTGTTTTCTAGCTGACATTTAGCAGATCTCACATATCACTCATGAGAGTTGTTTTCATGCAGCACTGTAAAGATTCAAAGAGATGTTTGAGGGAGCTGTGGTTCTGCTTTGGAGACATGAATGCAGCTTTAGGGGCCAAAATTAAGGCTGAAATCAGCGTCTGCAGCATGCATGAAGGCGGTTGGTTGCATCAAGGAACTGCAGCCTGTGGGGGATCGATCAGTGGTTTCTCACTAAAAGCCACATCTCATGTTCCCATTATGGGTAAACTTATCTCTCTGTTTATTATGATGGACAAATCAGCTGCAGTCCCTTGGGCAGCTTCTCTCTGAACACAACAACAGACAGACACACGACAGGCGTTATTATTATTTATCATTGTCAGGCTTCATGCAGCCAATGTCCTATACCACATTTTAATTTTTCACTTCACACACGTCCACATTCACGTGTCAGCTTCACTCCCGTCACATGTCTCGGCTGTCCTGGGCTGTTGGCTGAAGTATAAAGGAGAACATGGAAATATAAACAACTCTGGGAGAAATCCTGAAGCTGCAAATGAGAAGGAGTTAACCTTTCCTGTGCTAGATTATGCAGATGTAACTCTGGCAGCTGTCCCCCTTTGTGAACATGTCCCACGACAGTAGAAGTTTCTATGCTCATCATGATGGATGTAGATCAGGGTCCCACAGGTGCAGATGACATACAAATCTCAAATAATATCTAAAGATCACCACATCCACACTGCTGCAAATTCATTTCCCACTGTGGAGATGTAAACCACATAAACCCTGGTAAAGGCAACTGTATTAGGCCGGCATGTGTGCTTTAATGACATATTTATGAACGCTGATGCCGATACGTAATTGAAAGAGCATATGACTGTGAAAGCCCAAAATCTCAGGAGCCAAAGGTAATAAAAGCCATTCCTCTCTGGGGAGGAGAATTTTTTTTTTTTCTTTTTTTAAATTTGAACTGATTAAAACTGGACTTATGGACGATAATGTCCATTAAAGCTTTAATACATGTGTGACCTTTAATGCAAATGGTTTATTGAAAGGAAAAAGGCAGAAGAGGAAAAAAACAGAGAACCTTTCAGAAATAAAAATAGAAAATAGGTGAGACTGAAAAAAAATAAAGAGTCCGAATTCAGGTCAGAAATGAATAAATTCCCAATGAACTCAATGAAAAATAAACCACAGTAACAGAAACCCCCTGACTCCACAAAGTGGATAAAACAGAATGAGAAAGTTGTCTTGAAACTTGAAACTGAGCTCAACCAATGAAACATTTGTGCTGCACAGCTCAGGGTCTCTTTTCGAAATCAAACCCAGATCTGGACTGATTTATCAGAATCGGTGCAGGTGACGGGTCAGCTGAAAAATGTCACAGCGACTTCCAGTCCATCAAGACCGATGAAATTTGTTCCCCGTCCTGCTGGAAGCTTCCTGACTGTGCACAGGAGGATTGATGTGTTCAGATCCAAAACAGATAACCAGTAAACACAGTGTATTAGAGCTGGATTCTATCTTTCTTCAGATCAGAGACGGAATGAGTCCGTGTTCGTCTGCTTCCTGTGGATGACAACATCAACAGCTTACGTCATACATGAGTGGATGTGTTCATATATTTATTGTCTTTTTTCTTCCTCAGCCAGACAGCGTTGCTGTCATTGCTATAAATATATTCTGACACTGATTCATCATTTCTTTAAGGAGAGAAAACATGTGTAACTATAAATGGTAGCGATGGTACTGTGGCTGTGAGCAACCTGCTTTTAGTTTTTATCATTCATTTATTTTATTGAACTCTAGCTTGTGATATGGGAACTGATCTATACAAAATGAGAGGATTTAAAATTGGATTTTTGCAAATGTTCCTCAGTTAAAATCTGACAAGACTGAAATCCTTATCATGACTGCATGGAACCAGTCCTCACTCGGTCCTTTGTCCAACATCATGAAGTGAGGTGTGATTTTTGTTGTAGTCCCGTACAGGTTCCATACAGGAAAAGTTGGCTTAATCATAGGTGAACAAATTGTTTCCTGTTGTCTTACCTGTACCAGTTGAACACATAAGACAGCCTCCTGTCTCCTGTCTTCTGTCTAACCTTCCGAGTGAATAACACAAACATTTGTTAAACACTTCATGTAGAATCTTTTGGACATTGAGATTTAGAATATTAAGTCCATCTATATTTGTGTCTTCGGGTATAGAAATTCTACTATTGCAGTGCCCGTTGTTTGTTACTAACATTCTTGGTGTTTCATTTGTCCCTTTTCTTTGTTTTTATGTTGTTGTTCTCATTGTGTTCGGTTGTTGTTGTTTTAGATAAATGGGACATGAATACATTTATCATTTCATTATTTAATCAACAAGATGTGTGTATCACTGTGTGAGCGGCAGCATAACTCCAGACTTTCTGCACATTCAGCGAGTCTAGAAATGTCACGCTGACTCCTATGTGGAAAAGGTCTGCTGCTTCCGGCTCTGTGTGTTTTATTATGCAGACATTATCGCTCCGACAAACCCACCCGTAGTTCAACTGGTGCAGTCTTCAAGCTCAGTGCTCCCTCTTTATGTAAACACACACATGCAGGATCTGGACTTTTTTTTGCATAATGATGAATATGCTTGAAAATGCTGAGCAGGTTGGACTAAAGGGTTTGTTGCTTTGTTGAGTTGCAGGGCCTTGTATTAAGACTCAAGGCTGCTTCCCCCACTGCCGCCAACTGTGCCCTTGGGTATATAAAAGACTCATCACAGAGCACAGCACAGCACTCCTAAGTAGCATAGAGGTCATCCACATCGCGGATCACGACGAGAGAAAGAGGAAACGCAGTGGACAGCAGGATCAAAAGCAACCGGAACGAAGACAAATATCCAGTGAGGCATCATTTGAAAAAAAGATGAGACAGAAGAAGTGAGACCTGAGGAGACTTGCACTTTAATGTAAGAAAACCTTGTGTGTATTCAGATCACACAGAGTTGTAGTACATGCAGTGTTACACTGACGAAGTCGAGGCCGACATGACACCAACGCTTACTTCAAAGCCGCCAAAGCAGCGTTTTGTTGTGTCCTAAGTATAACAGACATTTCAGATCCCAGCAAGGCTATCAATCTGACTGTGAACAGTTCATTTCCTGCCTGTTCTATGTTTCATTCCTGTCTTAACAGCGCAAAAGTCCACCGTGAAATGTGCATTTGCAGCAGCTGAAAAGTCAGACAGGATGCAGACAAAATCACAGACCAGCATCATGTCAGTAGGGTTTAATGACAGAGGACGCACACGCTGAAGGACAAGTGATGAGAAGTTTACTGCTTCTGTAATTGTGTGAGAGGGATCAGCTAAGAAAGAACACAGTTGGCATTTTGGCCATATTGTGAAATTATTACTGGCACACTGTACTGAGACTGTTCAGACTTGATGCAAAGCAGATTTAGAGGCAATGCGATTGCATGCAAATTTGCCTAGAGCAACACAAATTAAAGTGAAGTCTGTATTTCATGTCCAGATATCATAGGGAAATGGACGAAAAAAAACCCTACTTCAACTTCATCCCATTTCTTTAGGCTATAACTTGTTTTACACCATCGTAACTTTCTTTTAGATGGTCCGGTTCACATCTGATCAGCCAGATGCAAAAGCCAGAGCAGAAATCTGTGGACTCGTGTGATCAGAAAAAATCTAACCAAAGAATTTTGAAAGTTGATGCAGTTACAACAGTTTTCTTCATAATAAAAACATAAACCACTCTCTCTGAGGAACTTAAGGTTTGTTTTGTATAATGAAAGGCAGTCATTTTGGAAATCAAGATGACAAATAATGAAACCAAAGTTGTATGACCTGTGTGTAGAGTGAGAGGCTAAATGAGAACATATTTACTGCTGCTGAGGCACCAAGAAAAAGAATCTCTGTTATTAATGAGTTGCAGGAAACTGTGAGGCATCCTGTTTATTTATGTTTTTAATACACTCCACTGTTAACTGGGCTCAGGCTTTCAGGGGACAGGGATGAATACAGCATATTTAATGGTAGCACAGTGTGGGTAAAAGTATAGACTAAACATTAGAGGACCATGAATGGATCCCTGGGGAGCACCACATACAGCCTTCATTAAACTGCTCACACTCACAAATTCAGGGGTTCCTTGCAGACATTCCACTTAAGGTCTTCATCTGGGATTAATTTAGGACTCTAAATATGGCTGCAGGAGCATGTGATCATGTAAGGAACTTCTCCTTCATTTTTTGGTCCACAAAACATTCACATCAAATATTCTTTTCCATTGTTGCCACAGAAATATGTGTGCTGCCTTTTCAGTAAACACACATGTAGGACTTTCTGCTTTAATCATTTGTGTTTATTCACCTGAACCAGTCGCAATTAACATCCAACATAAATGAAAAAGGCCACATGTTCCACCCTAAGTAGATATTCGAGTGCAATTTTTTCAACTTTGAATTATATAACATACAGTTAGTCCAAAAAACATCAGTTACAATGCTAGATTCAAAACAGCATTTTCATATCCAAGAGCAATAAATCCCTTCCTGAGGTGAAATTCAAATATCAAATAATAAACATTCCAGTCAACAGATACAAATTTTGCTGACTTATATAAAGCAACTGATCCAGTCACCGTCCTAAAGTCTCATTAGTGACAAAACATTAAGCTACAATACTGAGCTTACTTAGCAAATGGACAACAATTCTATTTACAGCTGTTCTGTGCAGTGGCATTTATTAGATGCCACACTGAAATCATTACCGTGCTGTTTCTTTGGTGGATTTTTTTCTGTTTGAAATAATTATTCACTCTCATTTTAAAAATTGTAAATAAAAAGTTTAAAGACAATTATCAAACACTAACAGAAAACAATGAACTACAAAATCATAATATTACAGTGAAACATTGTTTATCTTTGCCAACACATCCTCTAAGTCTGTGACTGTCTGTCAATTTTCTTGTCTTTAGATTATAGTGCAAAATTACTTAAGCCATGTGTTGGTACTTTTTCTTCATACAATACTAAACAAGTGAAAAAAACAATATTCTTATGAATGATACAAGCCTGATCAACCTTCCCAGCACCGATGCAGTAAATTATATAAATGTCCATGTTTTAATTGTTGATGTGTGCACTTCCACATATTCATAAAAGAAAAACAAACCAATCAAGTGAAAGGATATTGTCCAAAGGACAATGAGTAAGCTGAGGGGGTTTTCCAGTTTGGTAAGTGTCCCCTCAGCGATAGAGACACATGCTGGTGCTCTGATACAGATACATGTAGGCATCACAGAAGAGTCGCTTGGCCACACCCTTCATGTCTCGAGGCACCTGACTGGCCAGCTCGGCGGGAGACATTTCCAGGTACATGCCGACCTCAGGGCAGGCATGTACCTCAGGGATGTTGAAGCCATCTCTTTCTCCTGAACACAACAAACAACTGAGCCAGAGAGTATTTGTATAAACGATGCATGTGATGAGACCATGCGTAAACAGACTGCTCACCTTGTCTGTCCGCCATGCTGTCAAAGAAGATCCAGTCCTCACTCTCTGGTCCGTATTTGATGAAGGACACGTAGTGGCTCGTCTCGATGCAGAGCACAGCGAACAGCTCCAGTTTGTCTCTGGTCAGGGTGTGAGGCGTGCTGCGACCCAGGTAACCTTTGGGGATGTCCAGAGCAGTTGGCTGATGGGACTGGCGCTGCGGATGAGAGTGCACCTGAAAAGAGAGACAAACAATAAGCAATTACTGATTAAATTAAATATTATTCTGTTATCTTCTATGATCTTATTTTTTCATTATCTTTTTTTTCCACTCCTCCCTAATTGTTAATAAGTTTTTACAAACAGCCAAGACTTTTGGACTTTTGATTTCTAATGTGAAGACTAAATAAACCAGTGCCTCCACAGGTTTCACCAAGTTACACTTGAGACTTTTTAAGACCTTTACAACATATAATAAAACATCTACTGATTGTAATACTGTTGATGTCACTCATAAAAGAAGTAATTAACTGTGTCATTGAACCATTTACCTACATATGTAACAAATCTTTTTTAACAGGTGCTTTTCCTGATAAAATAGCTAATAGCTAAAGTGATTCCAATTTATAAAAATGGTAATAAGCACAAATTACAGACCTGTTTGACTGTTACCTCAATTTTCTAAAATACTGGAAAAATTGTTTGTTGAAAGACTTGATGCCTTTACTGAGAAACATAAGCTACTAAATGGTCATCACTATGGTTTTTAGGAGTAATCGATCTAAATCTCTAGCAGTGATGGAATTTGTAGAATATATAGCCACAGCAATATTTAAGAAAGAGCATGCTGTGGGTGTATAAGAGGTGTCGCACGATGTTGGTTAAAAGTTATTTAAACAATAGGTTTCAATATGTAAAAATTAATAATATTGAATCACAAATGAAAAGAATAACCTGTGGTGTTCCATAAGGGTCAGTAAGGTTCAGTGTAATAACTAAGTTATTTATACTTTATTTAAATTCTATTTGCAGAGTTTCAAATATATTAAAATTTGTTATGTTTGCTGATGATACTAATTTATTTTGTTCTGGGGAGAACATGAATCAATTATTAAAAAACATAGAAAGGGAAATGATCATGTTTAAAAAAAAGTTATCACTAAATGAAAATAAAACTAAATTTATGGTGTTTGGTGGTATTAAAGCCAACTGTGACATAAAACTGAATTTAAATGGTGCTGAAATTGAAAGGGTAAATGAAACTAAGTTTTTGGGAGTGATTGTAGATTATAAACTGTGTTAGAAGCCACATATAGAATATATCAAACGGAATATATCAAACAAATATATCAGTTGCTGTTTTTTATAAAGTAAGAGATTTGCTACATACAAAATGTCTGCATGTATTGTATTCTTCACTTGTTCTGCCTTACATGTCATATTGTGCTTTAGTTTGGGGAAATTCATATAAAACAAATATAGACCCAATTATTAAACTTCAGAAAAGAGCCATTAGAATAATAAACAAAGTTGGATACCAGCAACCAACTAATCAATTGTTTATAGAATCCTCTATTTTAAAATTAATGGATATTGTGTTTTACAGACACCAGAAGTGCTTTTCGGGTGGTGAACAATAGCGTTCCTATTTGCATTTAGACTCTATTTAAATTAAGAGAAGGATATTATAATTTAAGCGGATGGTTTATGTTTGAAACGTGCAAAGTGAGAACAGATATAAAATATAGATGTGTTTCAGTTTTGGGTGTCAAACTGTGGAATGGACTTAAAGATGAATTGAAATTATGTTGTTTCCTGTTGGGGTTCAAGAAAACTTTAAAATGACAAGTAATTAATTCCTATAATGTGAGTCGATAAAATGCAAGACAGTTATAGATTAGAATTCAGGGTATAATGCAGTTTATTTTATTTCATCTTTCTTTTGTTTTGTTGTTGATATTCTGGGTTATTCCTTGGATGGTATAGGATAGGCAATAATAAGCCTTGTGCTTCAGCTTATTCCTTTTTCGGTTATTGACTGTGACATTTGTGTGAAATGATCTTTTTTTATTTTATAAGATGTATGTAACCAAAATAAAAATTGAAAATTGAAATTGAGAATACACACACTAATACCTGTTCCACAGTCATGCCAACCAAACCATTAATATCAGAGATATTACCGGCAGGGACGATACGGCCTACAATTATATAAAAAGTACATGAATTTATATTTTTTTAACAATAACTCCCAATATCATCACCTAATAATCATGAAACACAACCTGTACCTGCAGAAGCAGCAGAACATGAAAGGCCTAACCAATTAAAATATAACTTTAAATGGCTCATCTGGACTGATCTGAAACAGTCATACTGGAGATTTTCCAGCCAGTTTTACAAAATCGAAGTTTTTAAAACTTCAAGATCTGCAGATATCCTGTAACCAAATGCTCAGTGTTCTGAATGACAGGTGTAATTTGAGTAGTTTCACAAATCTGTCCAATCTATCGAATCCTGTTTTAAAATACGGTCAGAGGTCTATATGTCACTATTCAACAAATCATTAAATGTCTGGTTAAGTGTATAGTTCAGTGCTGATAGCTTTTCTAAATAGATATTTGTTTGTTTCTTCCCTGTATTATAGCTCTATCCCTTAATAGTAGCCAGAGCTGGTGAAGTGGTGACGTGGATTGTATAATATGGAAAATTAACAGACAAAATCACACAGGTGTCGAGATGATGACACAAACCTGAGATAAGCACGTCTTACAGAAGACTTTGAATCCTGTCTGGCTGAACACGGGATCTTTAAAACAGTCGGTGCACTGTTTCTCGGCCAGGCCTCCACACAGTACGCACTGCTGAGGCCCTGAAACGCACACACACACCACATGTTGTATTCACTTGTGTTTTTACATGTCAGTCTGTGTTCACCATGTGTATATGCCTGTTTACCTTCAGAAAGGAGGTCAGTGATGTCCAGCTCCAGAGAGGGAATGATTTTTTCAAACATCTTGAATTTCTTTCCAAAGCGAGGCATCTGGAGGATGAGGCAGGAGGGCACCTGCAGTGATACGACAACAAAATGAGGACATTAAACACTGCACAAACAGAAAACGCAAAAATAAACTGGTTCCAACAGATGAGAAGATCTGCTGAGAAAACTGTCCAACAGAGGCATCTTCTGGAAACTTAAAATTGAAGAAGGAAAGCAGCTGAATAAACCTAGTATCCTCTGTACTGAAGTTAATTAGAATTTTATAAGCTATTTTATAAGCTATTCTACAATATTACAAAGCGTTTGTTCTTTACCGCTTCAAAAATGCAAAGTGTTAGGTGCTTAATTATTATGAAAGGAATTCATGGTAACTGCACTTAATTTATTATTAAAGGAATTCATGGTAACTGCACTGGATTCATAGATCACCTTTATCTGGAGACAGGAAAGTGTCTCACAAAATTGAAATGAAATGACGTGAAAATTATTATACACAGCAGCATTTGTTATTTAATTTACTTTCAGTTCAGCCCATAAAAAAATAATCTGCATACTTATGAAAAGTTAGTGGAGCTATATGTTACTGCTCATCATCGTGTGAAAGACCATTTCCAAGAACGACATAAAAGTGGTGCATAAGTAAAAGTGTGGTATATGAGGAGTGTAGCAGAAATCCAGGGGGTCTCACCTCTGCCAGTTTGAGTCCTGCACTGTGGAAGGAATGTTCCAGCAGCTGCTGGACTGTAGGCAGCACCAGGCTGTGGTTCTGGTCAAGGAAGATCTGATAGCAGTAGCTCTCCTGCACTTTACCTCCAGCTGAACTAAATGGCAGAGGACAAGTAGTTAACGACTGTTCAATAATGGAGCCGTAACAGCTCATTATACTCTTATAGCTTTACAGTGGGGAGTTAGTATGTAAGTATTCAGTGGTGCTGTAAGCCTACAGTTTGAGTAGAGGGTCCAGGGCGAGAATATGGTGCATGATGACAATAAGGAACTCCTCTGGGTCTACAAGGCAACAGTCACATCAACAGTCACATTAAACCAAAAAATAAATCATGTGTTTGTTTCCAGCAGCTCTGCATGTCACACTAACCCTTCTCCTCCGTGGTGAAGGAGTGACTGTAACCGTGTTTCTGCAGCTGCTGCCGGAGCTTCATGATGTGCCGACCTTCCACAAATCCTTTACTGCAAGGAGTACAGACAATATAACGTGTAGTGTTTTTAACTAAATAAATAAATAAATGAATTATTTGACAAAATACATAAAATCACCTGCGGAGGGGGTTGACAATGTCATGAAGCAGTGTTCTCTGGATGGGGGCATCTTGAGGTGCTGTTGATTTAAACAGCATAGAGTCCAGACAAGAGGAGCAGGAAAACAAACTGAACACACACAAATGAAACAGAGGTTTGACATGAAACACCATAAAATTACAGCAAAACAAAAAGCTAATGCTTCATTTGGTTACCTACACTGAAAGCAGCCAGTTTTGATTCTATAAAAAATTACACCTGCAGAGATCTGAAACTAGCTTGAGAAAGGTGATGAAGTGCAGCACACAGTCCTGTACACTGGGATCATGTTCAAAGCTTGTCCATTCAGCTTTTTAAAATTTGGAATTTACAGCCCCCCCCCCAAAAAAAAAAACATTGCCTTTGTGAGCTGTAGTTAGAAATTATAATTCAGATGATTAAAAGGCAAATACAGCCTGAGTAACATGGGTGATGTGATTCTGATTAACAGTTGCCTGGGATGTAGGAAATGATTCCAAAAACCACTGACACTCCTAAACAAATGCTCTACAATCACGTAATTTACCTGTGATTCATAGAGTTAATGGGATTAAACCTGCTAAACTTTAGCATAGACCTTAAAAAACATATTATTTATCATTATGTGTTCATCATCCTGACCTGAACAGTGCAGCATCCATGTAGCAAGAGTTGCAGTGGCCTTGGATCCCCTTCATCCGTCCAGTCAGAATCTGCTTCACCTGCTCAGTGCTGATAGGAGGAACAGTCTCCAGCTTCTCTGTACCGTGCTCAGTCTCTCTCTCTGTTGAAACACACAAACGCACACATAAATTATTATGTATGTATGTAAACACGTCAAAGCAATAACACATTACACAACAGGCAGGTCCAGCTGGTGATAATTTCTGATGCAGTGTTGCCCCCAGCTGCTGGGCCAGCTGGCAAATACAGCATTCAGCTTTATGTAAGATACTATTTTATGTAATTTATATATGTAGCAAAGCATTAAAAAATACAATATGTAAACTGTATGTACAGGATCCCTGTATGTGCAATTTTTCTCTTTTACTAACGTCCTGCTCCTCTTGTTTTTTTCAAATAAGGATTGGAAAAAGGGTAAATGATTTACCAGAAACTGTCTTTATTTTCTACTGCAAGATTGTTAATTTCTTAATTAAAAAAAAAAAAAAACATCCTCCACATAAGTGGACAGTAAACAATGCAAAAGACTTTTCCAAACTGTCACTCTGCTGCCATCAGGACCACTGTGTCCACAAGAGGGCACTGAGTGTTCCCACAGTTAAAACTGTCTATTAGAACAAATAATCCACTGTGAAGGAGGCAAGTTAGACGTCAGATTATCAATCCTGTTCTAACCTGTGTCTTCCTCTTCTGGCATTTTCTCACTGTCATTGGCTGATATGCTCTGAAAGCGTGAGTCGGGACGGCAAGAGCTCAGCTTCACAAACAGAGCTCTCTTCGGAGGACATTCGAAGTAACGCACATTTTTAAAGGTACCATCACTCACTCCCCTTTCTTCATCCTGCAGACAGAAATACAGACTGATGTGACTGATGGATGAAACAAAATCTCATTGCACTGTACAACTCGTGTTCTGCAATGACAATTAAGATTATTCTGATTCTGAAACTGAACCCAAGGTTAAAGTTAGGTTGTCTAAACCTAATCAGCATTCCTAAAACTTCAAAATGAGTTCCAGCACTTCACGCTTCTCCACTGCAAATGTTTTCACAAAGCACAGGTTCAAACTGTGCTTTTGAAACTACATATATTATTACATTTGAATTAAAAAATGTGGCCTGGCAGCTATTTTTCAGTTTTGAAGCTGCACAGTAACATAACTCAGTATAAAGATTACCAGCTCTAGTCCAGCCATGATGTGCCCATGATCAGTCAAAGTGCCGATCCAGCGGATGATTCCATACGAATTGCCTGCAGCCAAGGTCACCTCTACCACAGAGTTCAGACTCAGGCCCATGTACAGATCATCACTGTGTTCCACTGGTGGCGTATCAAAGTTCATGCTCTCTGGCTCTATAGTGAGGAATATATTTGGGTCAGTCTTATCACTAATATGAGAAATAGCCTCACACTTCATCGTGTAAATAGTTGCTCAAACCTGCAGGTACCACTCCCTTCACGACACACTCTAGTGGAAGTATAACTTCCCCTCCTGCCTTTGTGTGCTCATCTGTGTCCTAGAAATACCAACAAAAAAAAGTTATAAATGTCTTGCAAATTGTTAACTTTGTGTCAAAGGAAGTGGCAAATTTGTTTGAAATCTGAAGGTTTGGTTTCATCAGAGAGCTCACGGATGTGTGATAGCATGGTGTCTGATGGCCAAAGCTTACAGTATGTGTAGATATGAAAAAAAAAACAGCAGCCTGAAAGATAATTATAATCAAAGTCACAGAAGAGGCTGTTCTGACAATGACAGGTCGGTTGCAAATTTCATTAACTTCTATTCTAAGACATTTTTAATGTTATTCACGATAGAATATTTTAAAAAAATCAGGTAAATTTTATCAATTCAAATCAAAGACAACTGGTCACATTTAAGGAATTAGTCAGCATGTCTGGTTAAGTTTATTCACCAGAGGAGCAGCACACCACGGAAACATTATCCGAAGGAGCAAAACACTGCATTTTATTATTAGTGCCGATAAACTGAAAAACTGAAGTATTACTTACTGTTAAGATCTGAACAAAACGTTGTCCGTCCTTTTCCTGCGCACCCACCACCAATCCATGGCAACATTTATCACTGGTGAAGTAAGTGACACTGTCCCCTAAGATTAGCTCCTCTCTTTGTGGCTGTGAGGAGGGCGACAAGGAACTGGGAACCAAAGGCCTGACTGTGCAGAATGGGGCAAAAATGCCACAATCTTTTGAACAGGTGAAGAGGGTTTCATATTTGTAGGTCCCATTGGTATTCCCCTTCCCCCAGTCTGCTCCCTGGAGGTGGAGAGAAGCATAGCAGAGCCCCTGTCAGTTTCTGTCTCAGTTCCATTCTACTAAAAACTGAATCTATACATTTTTTTGTTAAAGCTGAAAAAGCATATACCCAAAGTATTTTTTTTTTTTTATCCCTAGTGGTACTAGTCATGCAGATACTTATGGCTCCATTTACTGCATGAACAATACCGAATTTTTTGAGGCTGATACTGATTTAGAAATGAGTGAAAAAAAACCCTTATGTTTAAACAAACAAACAAATAAATAAATAATACGTACTTTTTAAAATATTAAGACATAAACAAGTGTTGTGAGCACATTGTGTACTGAGTGGGACATTTTCAATTTGAAAAGTAAACTATTCATTGTTTTTCAAGCATAATTGAAGGTGCAAAACACCATATTAAACTAAATGTTTTAATTCTGTGAACACCACAAACACAATTCCATCCTCCTCCATAAAGTGGAAACATAAATCTCAGAGAAGCATATTTAAAACCAAATGGAACCAAAATTACTGCATATGCATGGGCAGATATCAGAAAGGGAAAGATAGAAAAATATGTTTTTTTGTTTTTTGGCTTGAACGAATACTTCACAGCCCTGACCTGCAGCTCAATCCCAAAGAACGTCCCCATTACAGGATTTGAAGCAGTTGGTTTTGTCAGGCTTCCAATGTAGCGGATGGTGCCTCTCAGCTCCTGTCCTCTTTCCTCTACAATAACTGAAGTGCCGATAGTGAGTCCTAGTGCTGTTCGGAGAGCAGCTCCCTCTCTGAACCACTTCAGCCTGTCTGCGTCCTCTGGCAGGGCCATCAGCAGCTTGGCTTCCTCTGCACTCAGCGGTTTCATGCAACTCAAGTCTATCCTATAATCTAACACAGTATGAGAGCCCAAAGGGATGACTGGCAACTTTGAAGCAGATCTGTGTCTTCTGTAGGTGGATTCACGGATGTAACATATGCGGCCAGAGCTGATGTGTCCCAGATATTCTGGCTTTTCTGTTAGGATGAAGTAAATGTTGTTGTCTGTTGATGTCATGTTGCTGAGTGCCAGGAGATGTAGCAGGGTACTGTACAGAAACACACACACATATACACAGGTGTTAATATAACAACAATACGCCTATCACCAGTTTATTTTGCTGGCGACGTTAATGAACACTGTTCAACATCAAACTGAAATCACAGGTAACACTGTAAACAACTTCAGTGTGGGTTAGCTAAGATTTTTTATTCCTTACTTTCTCATACAATCTTACAATCATACTTTTTTTTTATTTAACAAACTTAGCCTTAGTTCACGTTACCTTCACGTACTCGGCGACTTTAAAGTTTGCTTTCCGTTTATTCCTCGGCTCCTCTTGGTTTATGTCCAACCAGTAAGTTTCACTTCCCCTTTCATTTCATTTCAGAGCGGCGTCATTTGTCGTTTCACTCTCCTCCGCTCAAAGTTCCACTTCGTAGCTAAGTTCGTATAAGTTTGTAAACCAGTTAAATAAGCATGTATTTGTCCGACAGACTTCGTTAATGTTTTGACCGAATAGTTTCAGCTGTTTTCAAATCACTTGACAGGCTTCAGCAAGTCGTGCTATTGGAACAGGGTAGAGTACACCCTCCGTGTGGTCTTACAGGCAACCTCCGGCTTTACCAGATTAGTACTTAAAGAAACAAACTTTATTCTGTTGAAAAGCAGGTGTAGTCACGTGGTGCTGAGTTTAAATCTGGTTATGTAGCACGTACACTTTGAACTAGTGGCTCGCTGTTTTCTACCTTTCTGTAATAGATGAAACCAGAGCTGTCTTTAAATATTTGTAACCAAGTCTTGAGTCCTTAGAGGGCAATTCCAGGTCAGGTCTTTAGCGGTGGCACTAATGAGCTGCAAAAGGTGCATTTGTCATTGTTTGTAGGTCATAAGGTAAGTAGGAGTCCAGGGTGAAAAGCAAGTCCTGATTCGACTCAAGTCCAAGTCTCAAGTCTTCACTTCTGGCTGAAAGGAGATTTATTATTGTCTAACAGATCCATTATTTAATTGTTGCAATGATACTCCTTTTTTAATGTTTACATAACAGTTTACAGCCTTGCTTACAGATTATGCCATTATCAGAGCAAATCTAGCGCTATTTTAAGGGGTGAATTCACCAAAATTCCAAAAATGTACATATACTTTCTCACTTAGTGCTGTCTATCCATGCTGATAGTTTTTATATGTTCAGGTTTTGAGATATCTTTCCAGTCATGCAAGGACTTCCATGAGGTTTGGATTGTGCTGTTCCATTGTATCCACATTTGTGCTGATTAAAATGTAGGCCAGAGGTGTCCAAACTGTTCCACAAAGGGCCATGTGGCTGCAGGTTTTTGAATTAAAAAAAATGTGTTATTGCATCTTCTGTGTGTACCACAGTTGTCTCTGTAATGAACGTCCACCCTGCAAGACAAAGGCGCGGGCACATTTTACCCAGCTAGGTAAGATTTAGGGTAACTCTGCTGCGTACACTGTACTCTGACTGGACGGTACAAAAATCGTCATCCGCAAGCGCCTTCTTAGTCCCTGTTTGATGACGGTTCAGGCATAAACATGGAGGAGAGAGAAGCTCTGAAGAGGCAAATTGAACTTCTTCAGAGTAGGTCTTGGTTTGTAAATGTCGACAGTTGTATGAGAAGCAAGCCGTTGAGTGCGGCCCGCTCTTTCTGGCGTTTATAAACGAACGCTAACCGTTAGCTTTTCCTCTGTCGTCAAACCAACCGTTAACGTTACTCACCCGTCTAAAAATAGACATGCCTTCATAACATAGGATATCATTTGTAGAGGCAGCTAGTTAATATACCGGTGTCTAATTTCTGTTTGAAGCGGGTAACTGGTTATTTATGCAGCAAACGGTTAGCAGTAAAGTGAAAGGCAGTGAAAGGTTGATAGTTTTCTGTCCTAACAATGCATCGAATCAGTTAACTAAGTTTTCCATATCATATCATATCATATACGTGACTTTTCTCTGATTCTGATTCTTTTATATCTCATGGATCAGATTGTTGATAACAGTGATGCTGAATGACCTTGCTTCTAACATCTCACTCAGCATCTTTCCCCTTATATTTTTCTCCGGCCTCAGCTTGTTGTATCACTTTGCCTCTTTCATGATTATTCTGCCATCATGGGGATTTTGGGTACACAGTCTGCTGAGCAAAATGCTTTTCCTGTTCATGTGTTCAGCTTCTTGATAATATCCACTCAGGGAATCTCCAGTTTAAGTGATCACCAGTGTTCCTCTGCGTTTCTGTTGGTTTCTTTCATCCTCATTTTAGTGGATTGCTTTGAATTGTACCTCACTAAGAGAAAGCAAAGATTTCCAAAATTTCTCAAAGATCTATGTTTTATTTTTTTTGTTTTACAAACATGAACATGTTTTCTCCTCCACTGATTTCAGGTTCCTCAATCAGATGCAATATTTTGCACACATACATACATTACCTTTGTGCAAACAGTTCACTTACTCATACTGGTGGTATGAAAGTACAGATGACAAATTAAAATAAAAAGCAACATAAAATGTCCTAGTAAATTGTTAGTTAGATTTTAATAGTCAATTTATTAAATCTAGAGCCAAAAGCTAATGGTTCACGCTAAAGGAAGCAAATTAAACTTACCTCCCACAGTGAGTCTATTGTTTCCATCAGAATGGGTATTTAACTCCCTAAAATGTGAAGGTTCAGTTGGATTGAGATATGGTGATTGTGGATGTTGCAGCATTAAAGCTACAACTAACTGTTGATTATATTCTTGATTAAACAACTAATGGTTTAGTCTAAAAAGTGTCAGATAACTGATAAAATGGTTTTCCAGAGGCTGAGGTGATGTCTACAGATAGCTTGTTTTGCCTAACCAGTACTCCAAGACCCAAATATAGTCCATTTACAGTGCTTGACCCAAGTAAACACAAAATGCAGTCTTTAAGTGATGATAGTTTTTTTTCCCTTAAAAAATCATTTTGCATGCATTTTGCAATGCATTTTGTGTTTACTTAGGTTATCTTTGTCTAATATTTAAATTTGTTTGATGATCTGAAACATTGAAGTAACATATATGCAAAAAAAAAAAAAAGAGATCAGGAAGGGGGCAAATACTTTTTCACAGCACTGTACTGTATAAGACTAAGAAAACAAAGTGGTGATTTTTTTGGCATTTGTCGTCTGCTGTAGTTCCAACAAAACCTGATCACAGCATGTGTTGTAATGAGGTCGATCATCCTGGACAGACATTGTTGTTGAAGAGTTTTTGTGAGAACTACAAATGAAATTCTACTCATCTCCATTGTACTGGGTTAATGGGTTAGGGTTAGGGTGAGATTGATAGCTCAAGTCATGGTCACACAAAATATAAAGTGCATTACGAGATAATGCAAATATAAAGTGAAAAATGTTTTTGTGTCTTTTCTGTTCTCACTACTTGAACTGCGTTTTATCATAGTGATACATTTGATGTGACAAAGTTAAATCTAATCTAATGTTTCTCAGTGAACAGACCCGTTAAAATGGTTTACATTTTCCTATTATTGTTTATCAATCTGCAAGTGAGTAACAACTAATTCACACTCATTTTTAAATTCCCAGATCTCATCAACAAGCACAAGAGTGTCCATGGTGATGCACCATTTACAAGAGCTGAGCAGAGGCATCTAGATGGTCCAGTCTCTGCGAGAGGCAGAGGTCACAGCACATCTGTCATTCATCCTCACGGTTCCAGAGGGACACTGTATGCTCCTCACACTGATGGAAGTTGGAGGAAAACGTACTCACTGAGAAACAAGAACCCTCAGTCCTTGTTCGGACATCACTCAGCTTCTGCCTCCTCCTCTGTGGATAAGTCTAGTTCCCAACCTGTATCTCACAGCATCTCACTGCCCAGCCACAGCAGAGGGGAGGGAACTGCTGCTTTATCATCAGGGACTGCTCAACAGAAGAAAGAGGGACATGTAAGCAGGATCACAGGTATTAGGGAGGGTACAGCAAAGGGACCATCCACAGACATTCTTCATAAAAGATGTGAAGGGGCAGCTGTGTCTCAGCACCAAGATGGAAAAGGAGGTTCAATCTCAACAGGAACTGGCTTGCAAGACTTTCAGCAGAAGGCTGACAGCAGGTACGTTGTACCTCCAAGAATGATAGACAGTGGTTCTTCAGAAGTGCCTTCTCCAGTCAAGACCAGTACCTCAGCCAGTTTGCAGAGCAGCTCTAAAGTACAGATCAAACCTACCCTGACCAGCAAAACAAGCACTGTGTCTAAGCAGACGCCAGCAATTCCTACGACTGGTAATGCCACGTTACATCTCTCTGCTCTGGCTAAGGAAGCAAAACAACCTTCCCTCCAATCTCAGAGCAGCCAGGTCCAAGTCAATCAGTCTTTTTTGAAAAAATCCAAGTTCACTTGGGTAAAGAGCCAGAATGTGGGAGGTGTTGAGTCCAGACAAGGTAGCTCCATTTCTTTACCCACAGCAAAAGCTGTGACTGTTGCCCCAACGTCAGTCTCAAAAGCTGAAGTAGGCAGTGGAAGCTCCCCCTCCTTCACAGTAAGTAAGAGAACCCCTGCTAAGAAGTTACCCCGAAAGCTTAGCCCAGTCACCGCTGCACCCAAGACCTCCAAATACAAGTGGGTCTCCTCCTCTGCCGGAGCACAAGTCAAGACATCTCGAAAACCACTGATGCCCAAAGCCCTGAGTCTTGCTCAGAGAGCTCTAGAGAAGGGAGAGGCCACCAAGAAACTCAGATCACCCTCCACTCCCTCTGCTAAAATAAAAAAGGCAGCCAGTTCTTCACTCAGTAGCCGTTATCGCTGGAAGGCTGGGTGGCAGAATACCACTGGAGCAGCAACAGCAGAGGCAGCAGTAGCTCGTCGTCGGTCTGCCTTCCACTGGACTTCAGAAAAAAGCATCAAAGGAGTGAAAGGAGGGCTTGTTGTTTCCCCATCTCTACCTCAACGTGCCTCCTTCCCATCCTCCTCCACTGCTGGGTACAAACTCCGCAGCAGGATGAAAATCATTAGGAAGTCTGCTAACAGGTATATGATGGAAACATTCACATGATCAGATTTACTTTCTTCTAGGTTTCTTTCTCTAATTATGTTATTTTAGTATAACTTTCGTTTGCCAGAAGGTGGCAGTAAAGTATGGCCTTACATATTTATGTGTCCTTGTTCATGTTGCTGTTACATTACTATACATTAATGACATTGATTTTTCTTGTCATAATTTGGTTAATAATAACCTCTAGTGTCTTACTGATCACACTGTTCTCTTTTGCCCTCTGCACTGGGACCACAGTGGAGGTGGGTCAGAGAAGGGGAGCAGCCTGTCAGCAGTAAAGTACTCCCCACGGGGCCGAACATACACCTCAACTAGGACTCCCATAGGAGTTAAGAGGACACCCTCCAGGGAGCTTGTGTCTTTTGGCAGACACAAGTTGAGGCGGCTCTCCCCCACCCTGTCAAGGACAAGTAAGGAACACACACTAGAGACTGCAGGACAAGATTATTGCTGTTTAGATTTGTTCTGTTCAGTTTCATTAAAGCCAGTTCTTATACACAGTTTTTCCGTCTTAAGTTTGCCATCACCAACCAAAAACTTTTGCAGGTCTGAACTGAACTGTGATTTTCCTATATTGTTAAAACGCTTAAACTTGATCACGTGATCACCACTGTTCCTCTGTGTTTCTGTTGCTTTCTTTCATCCTGATTTTAGTGATTTGCTTTGCTTTTTTTCATATCTCTCTTCAGTGGTTGTGTCAGTTCCACACGAGCTGTGCTCTAGTGTTCTCTGACTGCAGTTATCTGCATGCTTTATTATATAGTTTGGGTTTTACTCTTACTTCTGTAGTTTTTCTATTTTTACTTTTGTACTAATGGGAAATCATCTAGTAGGTGTTCTGTGGGAAGTCAGTAAGAAGTGTATTGAGTTCCATTCTAAATCAATTTCAATATTTTTCAGTTAGTTTCTTCTTTGCTGCCTTTATGTATTGCATTTTAAGACAGTAGTGTAAAGCGACAGGACACTCAAAAATCAAGGGGATTTACTGTCCTGACTCCTCTGAGTATAATTTACCTTTGGACAAATCCTCTAAGTAATTGGCCCTTCAGCTGTAACTCTGACAGTAACTATTACAAAGATCTCCAGTAGAGGGCAGCAGCTCACATATGTCTTCCTTGTAGGGGCTTTGTGTTGCTGGCTGTCACAGGAGAGGAGTACACACGGGCTATGAGAGGAGGGGGGAGGTTAATTGATTGCCCAATTCAACCGTGATGGCGAACAAGTGCCGATAGCGGGTAATTTGCAGAGGTGGAGGCAGGCAGCGACACTGCTATCAAGCCCTGGCACTGCTCTCCCTCCAGTAGATAAAAAGGAGCTAATGCATAATTATCCTTTTGCAAATTGGATTGTTTTAACGAACTGTAGAATATAGGCCCAACCTGATGGAAAGCAATCATTGTTTTTACAGCCCCCCCCTCCTCCCTCTCTCTCCCTCCCCTTCCTCCCCCCTGCACTTGCCCCTCCAACCCTCCGGTCATTGTGCGTGTACCCTACACGCCTCATGCCCATCTTGGTGTAATCTCCCATACTCAATGGAGTCAGAAGACATTAGAAAAGCCATCACTATTAACATTAGGGTTTATTCGTCCCCATGGCTCTGCTTCTCTTTTTCTGATTCTTTAACTTTATGCATCCTTTCTTACACCTCCTACATCATTTTCCTTTTCCCTTCCTCTTCATCATTCCTCCTTTTTTTTTATGTTGTGTGGAGAACCTGAATGGCCTACTGCGGGAACACATGCATCTCTAATTAAAGATGTGGATTCAGAATCAGAGACACAGGCAAGGTGGAGCAGGGGTGAGAGCAGAGGAAGATGGAGTGAGGAAAGCTGCTTGTAGCCGTCTGTGCCTCTGATAAGAGCCGCTAATAAAGAGCAAATTGAATTACTAATGATGGGAAGCAGAGTCCCTATAGATGAGCCCGTTAAAAACCAACCTTATGACCACTCACACATGCATGATAATACACTCGCAAACAATGTTTCTTAATTCCCTCCCCAATGAGCAGCTTCAGCCTCCCCGCTTCACGTTAGGGGGTGAGCTCTTTCTGAGGTGCTTGGTTATCTGTGGTTTAATTTAAAGAGGGCATAAACCTAAGTAAGCAGTTAAAGCTGTAATGAATCAAGAGGTGTGTGTATGTATATATCTATATATATGTGTGTGTGCTTGCATGCGCTTGGAGACAGCCATGTAGCCCAGATAATCTAATAAAGCAGATAAATGTCAGGAACGGACAGAACACAGAGAGGAAGAGTGCTGAGCCGAGCGGCTTCAGGCCCCATGTGACAGGTTTCTGGAGCATTTAGGTCTCTATCTAACTCTGCTTTCTTTCCTCCCTCACCGTCTCATCCAGTCTCACTCAGTCGTTTTCCTCTCTGTAGCCGTCTTCACTGCTCTGCTAATATTCCCTGTGACTTTTTGTAAGCCCAGCACTATATATCACTTTGCAGACTGCAGACATTTTCTGTATCGTCTCATTTTAGGTCTGAACTCTACCATAAACTCAGTTAATCAGACTTCCTGAATTGAAACTTTCTAAAAATACAATGTTTAATTAACAACAAATCAACGCACAAAACATCTGTTTTTACAAGATAATGAAACATCACAGTGTGTCAGGTAATAAATCTTGGGATTAAGCACATTACAGAATAATTAGAATCTAGGGCTGCAACGATTATTTCCACTATTGATTATTTCTTCAATTGGTGAAAAAAAAAATTGGTTATTTTTTTTTCTCAGTGTAATATCTGTAGTCCTGTTGTCTTTTTTTTTTTTGAGTTTCAGTTCAAAACCCAGAGATTCAGTTTACTATCACATAAGAGAAAGAGAAGCAGCCAATCCTCACATTTGATAAACTGTAATTAGGAAATGATTGGTATTGTTGCTCTGAAAATGCAACTGATTGATTAGTTTCCCACTTGTTTCAGCTTGAAGCTGACTGATAACTGCACGTTTTCAAAAGACACTTTAATAGGAAAAAGGTAGTACATTAGACATTTATGAGAAACAGTCCACTGGACTGAGGCAGTGTGGGCACCATATACAGGGCTATATTGTATGTTACCTTGAGGTTATGTTTTATAGCATGTGTTAAAGTATTTATTTATAGGGAGAGTTTATGGAAATGTTTTTTTTTTTTTTTTTTTTTTTTTTTACAGCTTGGGTCTGTTATTTCTCTTGTTTTTCTCATATTTATATCGATGTATAACATTTTACTCACCGCTGTCAGTGCAGAGATCTGGCTTTGCAACATGTAGCTTTAGGCAACCAGAGAGATTTGTCCGGAAAAGCTTGATATTTTAGGAAATACACTCATTTGCTTTCTTGCTGTCTCCAGGGTGATACTGGTCCATCTATGATGGTGCAATCAAATATTTCTATCAGTCAAATATGAACAAGTGCAAATTCCAGTGAGATTACTTAACTGTACAGTAAACTTAATAGTGTAATTTACCTTTAACCTCGCAACTGTCCAGACAGAGAATAAAACAATTGCTGCTGTGATAACTTGTTGTAAAGTCCTGTCTTATGGTGTTTAAACCTGCTGTGTAGTTTTGTATTAGACGCCACTATTTTCAGTCTGAACATGGCTCTCTTATTTCTCTAAATTAGCAGTTGGACTTTGATGTGTACATTACTTACACCAGTTGTACTTCTGAGTTCATCCCTTGTACTTCTGAGTTCATCCCTGATGAATTTTCTGTTTAGGGAAATCAGAAAATGCCCGCTCGCACACACTGGGGCCTGTTTGTGTGTTGCAGCAGGAGTGGCTCTCTGATGGTGGCAGTGCTGCCACCTTTGCTCTCTCAGCATCAGCTTACCAACATGCTGCTCCCCTCCACCCGCCAATATCATGGATCGCATTACTACCACAAAAGAATCCTCCCTCCTCGCCCCCCTCTGTCAGGGATCCTGTGACTGCTCCTACAGTGATCCCATATATTTCACCCATAAATCATATGTGCTACTCTGCATCGAGGCCATGCTCTCACTGACATTTTCCATGTTCTCTGGTGGTATGTATGTACAATCTACTGTACGCAAAGACACATGCGAACACAGATGGAATACTATTAATGATCATAGGCTGTACTGTGCAGTGTAATAATTTGAGAAGCTCAGAACCATTTTTATTGAAGTGAATCAGCAAATATGTCAAATATGTCTTCAGTGATTAATGTAAAACATGGCGACTCTTAATGTTGTTTAGAGCCAGTGATAACTTCACATTTGTATATTGGGAGTTATGTCTGTCTTGTCTCTGCCTTCTCTCAGTCTCGATTACAAGACTGGTAATCTGATTCTTGGAGTATCAGTCTCTTAGTTTATCATTTATATGCTTTGAGTTTTGAAACCCTACTCATTTGTTTGTTTTTGTGCTGGTGGGTGAAAACTGTATCTCCTTGCTAGCCATGTTCTTTTTGGCTTAACAACATTATATTTGATGATGTTAGCTTTGAAAAAGTTTTTGTGCGCCCAAGTAGTCCATGAATTTTGCTTTCAGTGGTTATATGATTACACAATAAATATTGCAGCCAGTACATTTTTCATGCATTGAAACATGTGCAACAGCACTCTAAAGCCCCGCCTGTCCTTTTCTGACTTTAGCTTGGCACGACACACGTTTGTTTATTTTTGTTTGTTTATTTGCATCACTCTCTGGTTCACACTTGCTCCAGTTTCTCCCACTTTTCCTTCACACTGTGGCCACTTGTCCTGCGCTCTCCTCTCACTGACTCATGCTCCCACATTTACACACACACACACACACACACACACACACACACTCAGAGGCATCTTATAGAGGACACTGACTCACTGTTTGTTTGTTTGGACCTCAGAGCACACAGCTAGTGTTGCTATGTGCATACTGGAAGTGTCACTCAATATCCTATGTATTTGTATGCTGATCTTTCTCCGAACTTTTTATTGGTCAAATGATTTTAATAGTTTGTGTGTGTGTGTGTGTGTGTGTGTGTGTGTGTGTTTTAGTGTGTATCATTGTCCCAGCAGCTGCTTTTCTACATACCGTTCTCTAAATGCCATTCCCCAGTGCTCCCATAGTATTATCAGTTGGATGACATGCACACATTTGCACCATGTGGACCTTAACCTAATGCAAACACACACACACACACACACACACACACACACACACACTCTCATACTCTGGCATTCTGCTCATTCCTCTGCACTTTCTCAGGCTCTCTGTGTCAAACAGGTGGACCTCTGTCTTCTCTTTCTGTCTGTCCGTCTCTAACTATGGCTTTCGCTCTCTTCCTTTCTCTTTATATCTGTCACCATTTGTCTTGCTCACACACATGCTCTACATGACGTGTGCCCACACATATGCAAACAAATCATGCATCCAGATTTGCTACATTGCTGTAATGATTTAAGTAGAGACTGCTATTGCCTTTGCAAACAGAGAAGGAGAGGTACAAAATTATTTTTGTTTTCCTTTGTATATTTTAGTATTTAGGATGAAAAAGTAGCTTGAGCCTCCACATGCATTTATCTTTGTGCCTATATATATAAACAGTATGCCTATTCGGTTGCATGAATGATTCAGTTTCTCGTGTAAGATGGTGTCTTGTGCAGGACTGGCTCAGTATAGCTCTCTGGCACGGTGCACAGTAACATTTGGCATTTTGATTAACCCCAGGACCCAGGGAGCCATGCATGCTAGTGACCAGACCCCTGTACCTACAGTATGTCGACATGAGTAACTCGTCCCCATCTGTGTTGTAAGACCTCTCCTCCTTCCTCAGACTCTCATCAAACTGTCAACTGGCCATAATTAAACTTCTGACTCATTTGAGATCAACATGTAGAGTGACCTCTCTGGTCCTCCTGAGGACACACAGCGAGCAGTGAACACTTGTAATGTTTCACTAAACCTGGTCAAATGACTGGTCAAGTTATGTTGAATGAGTTTCAAATTACTCAACAGGGTTTATGCATTTTCCTTAAGAAGTATTAGTTTCACGCTAGAGGTTCGAACAGTCTTTTATTCATTTTACTTGATCAGTGTGTTTTTAATTGAACCCTAAATCTACTTTCACACATCAATTACCCATAGGAGCTGCATGTGAGAACGCAGATGGGCAAATCGGTTGAACTGGACATTAAAGGGACTTTACCCTGCCTGCTCTCTAGAGCAAAGTCCATGTTAATGTCTGATTTATGTGTTAATAGAGCTCGACGTCCGCAGAATTCACAACGAGCGAGTGTGTTGTATGTTTCTATCTTGCCTCCTGTACGCTCTACCCAGGTGCCTCAGTATTCCTAGCAGGTGTGAACATGTCTCAAACGGGCATTCTCCGGTTGTGTGCTGCATATGTGAAAGGGCAACTCAGGCAAGGTCAATATTTGGACCTGACGCTCTGGACATTGTGCAGAGTTCAGATGTGAAAACGACTTAAGATGAGCTCAGAGTGCTGTGTGTCGTCGTGAGGGGGTGTTTCTATGCTGAGTGTCTGCGATGAGGGATGAGCGGCATGTGTTGAAATGTGCAATCAATACTATTGAGTCCTGAAACTTTAGCCTGAGATGACTGTGACTCCTTCCCAGTTAAGGAGGTAAATGTTTTCTTGGTATCCAGAGGAGTGGCCCATGTGCCAGGCTGCCTGAATAAATCAGAAACCTAACTGGACGCAGTAGGAGCCCTACTAATTATCTGAGAACACATGGCAGGCAATGCAAGTACCATTTATTGGTAAATGGCTTGGCTGTGGTAGGAAGTGTTGCCATCTTTAGCCATAGGAGTATGAATCCTGACGATAATGAACGTGCCAAATTCCCTATGACGTTCTCTTCTGCCCACAGACTGTGGTGTCAGATTTACTCTGTTCAAGTAATGATTTCCTGTTCTGCTTTTTTTTTTCTTTTTTTAAATTATTTGATTTTTAATTTTTTTTTTTTTCCTCAAAGCACTATACCAGTGTTTTACAAGTTCTGTTATAATTCATAAATGGTAAATCATCGTTATTACATATTTTTTGATACTAGTGCCAGTAATTTAACTCTGGTACACACACCAAACAATAGTATTATTTACCATCTCACTATCAATTCAGTATCGGTATCAAAACTGGACTGCATCCACCTAGAAGCATAATCAGAAACCTCAAACACTAAATCAGCAAATGACTACAAAATCACTGGAATGATCCTTTTAACAGTTGCTTGTATAACATGTCTCCACAGTTAGAAATATACTAAGCGTAAATCATGCAACAAAATCTAAACTCTGTTTCTACAACTTTATTAATGAGTGTGTTTCAGTCCAGTGGGGTTTTGGTCTTGTTGTGTTACATAAAGCTCGTCTGTTCTGGTAACAGGGAGGGGAAAGTCAGGGGCCGTTAGGAGCTGCTCCATAAATCTCCACCTTTTGTCAGCTGGAGAGCATGCTGGTATAGCTGCCCAGACCCTCACCCTGCTGTACCTCCGACCCTATGACAGTAACACTATCCCCCCAGCTCTCCTCCATATGTCTGCACACACTGACGTGTTACCATAATAATCATTGGGGGTTTGGCGTTTACGTGAGAAGACGAGCAAAGACTCTGAGGAGCGCTCGGCATGTTAATAATGTCCCACACACACAGGCACAGACACATGGTAGAACAGGGATTGTGTGACTGATTGGGGGTGGTTGGTCACTGGTTGGTCATTATGGCCAGAGCAGGGTTATCTGGGCACTGGGCATGGCTGTTGACATTGGGGATGGTTTATGACTTCAGGGTCTTGTTGGGAATTTCTCAGAAGTTTATAAATTGCACTGTACAATTTAATCACATAATACAACTATCTTTTTAAGACTGTGGGATCCCTGTATTAACTTTACAGTTTTTGTATAGACAGTTTCAGTCTAGCTAATCAGGGTAGATAATAGATGAGGTGCTGGGTGCACAAGCAACGTGCAAGATGCTTCAAAACTCTTCAAAGCATTCAGACATAAGGTATCGCTCGTTGTAGGTTTCAAACATCACAATGTTTCTGTCAAATACCTTGTTATGAATGATGTGCTGATCGTTTTGCAATGAGTGTTGATGCTTTCAAAAGGCATTCATGTGAGAGGGTCTTTTCATTAGTAGTAGATAGAGTAGAATTTTCACTGCATAATCCTATCAATTGGAAAACTGGCTTTAACAGAACTTTTCAGAAATGTGTGTTACTTAATTGTAATCAGCCTTGGTGAGTAACTGCATGCAGTCTTGCTTGCACTGCCAAATAGTTATAACAAAATAGTTTTCTTAAACCTTGTGCAGCAATGATGTGTAGCATTGCACTGTAGTACCAAGGTATATCACGGCTTGGGTTGGTACAACAGGCCTCACCTGACCACACTCAGCCATGTAAGAAGACAACAACATATGTCATAGTATGACAATATTCAAAATGTTATTGTCTTATGAGCTAAAATGTGGTCTAGACACACAAAATGTGGCAGCATTTTATGGTTATTGAAAATTGTGAATTCTTCATGGTTTTATACACATAACCCAGCTCTGAATAAACATCTCATGTGTGATTGTGAACTGAATCAAGGCACAAAAGCCAGCAGGGATCCTCTGCAGAGGTCACACTGACCACTCACATGTACAGCATGCAGGTTAATTTCTGTACTTTCCATCTTTTTCTCTCTACACTATCCCTCTTTCAGGTCTTCCATCTGCAGTCACATTCTGTAATTGCTCACCCACACTTTCACTCTTTCTCCACTTCCTCCCTGTTCAGAGGAATTAGCTGTATTTCCCTAATTGATGACTTGGCTGCAAGTCCAAGTAGGTTGGTGGAGCCAAGTAGGGGCCAAGACCCGTATTCCGTGAATTCTGTGTGGTCATGTGAACTGATCATCCCTTGTAGCTCAGGACTCAGGTTTTATGATCGTAAGCTCTTATCTTTTTAATCTCTGTCTTGCTGTCTGTCTCCATCTTTCTGTCCCACTTTCTGCCCCCCCACCTGCTCCTCCTGGCTCTCCATTCAAATCCCAGAGCCAGGTTCAGGTTGAGACAGCAAGCTGAGGAGAAACCTGACCCCTTATCTTCATGACGTTTTTTTTTTTTTTTTTCTAAGCCTTTCCAACTTTCCATTTCAGTCATACCAGCCTGGACACCCGAACCCCCCCTAGTCTATTCTGGTCTTGTTGAGTTATTCAGTGACCCCCTACTATCTCCTCCACCGGCCCCTACTACTCTTTTCCCATCCATCTAAGTACCTCCTTTCCTCTCTTGGTCACCACTCGTACCCTCCTTCCCTTTTTCTCCTTTGCGTCTTTGTCCCTCCCATGGGGAAAGTTAGGTTTTGTCCACTCTCTCTGGGCCCCACGGATATTTGACAGTGTGCCTCCAGCCATGATTGGCATGCAAACCTCTAAGCTCAATGCCCTGACTTTCCATCACATCCCTGACCTCCCTGCTTGTGGTCAGAGTGTAGGCTTCCCAAGCCCACCGTAGCCTCCCTACAGGTGTCCCCAAATACAGTCATTAGTAATAATGTTGGGTTGGAAACAACTGTGGAACAGATTCTTCAGCAGAGACATGATGGACAGGTGGAAACTGAATTATAGATTGGTCCTGCCAAGCACTTTCTTTTATTCCTCTCGTAATTACAATTTTGGTCTTATTTTTAGGGTTTGTTGGCAGCTTCATGAAACTTTTCTTTTTAACAGTTAAGTCATAAAAAAGTCACTTCTGGATTCTCTCTTTGGTTTAATGTGCTGAGAGGAGCCTTCAGTAAGTGTACATGTAAAACTGAATTTCATTACGTCATTAGTTTAACAAAGGAGTTGTCTGGAGCCACAGCCAACCAAGAAGATCAGCAGAACCAGAGGACCATGAGCATGGTCACCCCTTATTTTAGGGGTTTATATATTTGAATGCATTGAGCTTTGAGCCTTTTATAAAATGTTTATCTGTGCTGTTGCTATTGTTTTTTGCTAATGATTGCTTTACAGTCTGTACAACAAACAACACAGTCTGTCCACAGACCCTTGCAACAGTCATGTCTTCATGATGTCTGAGCTGCATTCTTAGATTTTATTAATTTAGATTGTGAATCTTGCACACTTTAAGCACTAGTTTAGAAATTTATGGTCCGTGCTGGAGCAATCAAATGATCATACAAGTTGTAAACAAATCCCCAGGTCCATTAGACTAATTTGAAAGAGAAAACAGAGACCGATTTTACAGACTGACTTTGTCCTGCTGTACTTACCAAACTGGTCCTCAGCAATGATGAGTTATTACCCACATTTTGAGTGTGTCTTTTGAATTTTGAACAAGCTGTTGGCTTGTTTACAATCTGTCTGATCATCTGACTGCTTATGTTTCTTGCCCCCGCTGGACTTTGTTTCAAGATATTTGAGACCTTTGTTACAATTTTAAAAAGGATTGATTTGACGACAAAAACTACAAAAGTAACTTGCGGGAAAAAAAGTTGCAATAAAGTGGAGGTATCCTTTAATTTGTCCTTCTTTCTCCATTTCATTAATCTATTTCTCCCTCCTCCTCAATCTCATTTAACCCCCCCCCCCCCCCCCAACATTCAATCTCGCCGATCCTCCTCACCCTCCTTCCATCATCACACCACTTGTTCCCCTGATTTTTTCATGTGTGTCCCCCCCCTTTGTGCATGGTCGCAGTGTTGTTTTGGTATTTAATAATGGATGATTGTTTGTATTGGTCAGTCAGTACGCTATTGTTGAAGGGTTTTAAGATAACTGCTAATTCCAGCAAGGCCGTATTGATTAGCTGCGCTGGGTGCAGATTGTTTTATAGCCAGAGAAGAATGCTGCATCCCCCTCCATCATCCCCTTCCCATGCTCCTTCAGTACCCTCTCCCTTTCCTCTCTCTTCATCAAGGGTCTCTCTCTCTCTCTCTCTGGTTGAATAATTAATGCTTAACCTATTTAATTAGTGAGATTTGCTCTGAACAGAAGCAGAGTAATTGAGTCCTCAACTCTGTGTGCGGTTGCGTGAAGTGTGTTGGTGTTCTCTGTGGCTGTGTGTATCCATCGCACATGCAGAGATTGCAGCATTAAGTGGCTCACTTCCTCCTGCACTCTCAGTTAAAACAGCTCGCATGATTTACAGTAGCCCTGTGGCTTGGATGTGACTGTCTGTGAGTTGGCATTAGCAGTGCTGGCATTTGTTGTGGTGGAGGTGTAACCGTTTTGATATGGCAACTCCGGCACTGGATGGTGTGGTTGTTTTCAGCAGCAGTCACGCCAGCAGGCTTGTCATGGAGGGCAAAGTGGAGTTCAGACTGTGAGTTGTGATATTAATAACCGATTACACAGGCCAAAACAATGATGAAGGATTTGTTGATCATCTTTGGTGTTGTAATTGAAGCTCAACACTTTGGCCTTCATTCTGATCAAATGAACTGATGCTAAATGTTCCAGGAATCACGGTGCTCTGTTGGGACATAAGTTTGACTGTGAATGTGAGACACTGAAAATGTGACAGTGACGAGTTTGAGACACCAATTTTCAGTTCAGCACAGCATTATCTTAATTATTACCTATGTTAACAACCCTTTTATTAACCACTTTTAACTGAAGCAAATGACTCTGCAGATGCCAAAATCAGTCATGGTTCAGAAAATGTTATTCTCAAATAAATGTGCAAATTCAAGGGTTTCACTTGCATTTGTTAGATTTTCAGTGTTTGCATTGTCATAGAGTTTGTGATCAGTAAGTTATTGTTAAGTTTATAAAATGTGAGAAAATGGTGAAAAATTCTCCATCTTCAAATTACTTGACCAGTAGATGTGAAGCAGCATGTCTTCACAACTTTGAAACTGGGAATACATAATTCTAAATTATGTAAGAAGTAAATTCATGTCTTGTTAATTGTTGGTTTCAGATTTTCTGATCTCCTAAAATCAACTTATTTTTCCAGGGAGACATAGCTGAGCAGGAGTAAAAATTAACATTAAATTTAATAATTTGATGATGTCTTGATGATTAGTTGGTCTGTTCCTAATTTAAAGCCTGGCTGATGGTTGGTTATCAGCAGTGGTTAGAGTCTGCTGGCAGCGATAATGATTTGACTGTTGTCCCACACTGGCCAACGGTAGAGACAGCACTGATTGGTCAGAGAATTCCATCATGTCTTCTTGGCCCTGTAGTGACTTGGCAGGAAAACCCAGAATGGGGGGTCAGTACTATTTATACTCACCTGTGAGTGGGTCAGGGTGTACAGCCAGATTCAGGACACGTACACACACACACACACGCTGACACACTCACACTCTTTTAAAAACACACCTGCACATGTACGCTTGCGTGCATGTGAACCATCAGATCCTGCTGCTGCATTCCTGCCAGTGATCTGCAGAGGGGGCTCTGCACATGTTCCCTGCTGGCTCAGCAGCCTGAGCAACTGGTGAACTCCTGCCCCACCCCACCCCCCTTTCGGAACAGGGCTAACCTGTCACTTTAACACAAAACTAAGACCGAGGTTTTTCATCAGTATCAAAATGTTTTGAGGGTAATGTTTACACTCACAAGAAGAACAAAGGCAAACAATGTGGAAGCTTGTTTTGATATAGGAGCATCTCAAAAGCAAGCATAATATACATAGCAGGCACAGAATAACATTAACATCAACAGTTACAGCATTGCAGAAACATAAAGTTTTAACAATAGTGATAAAAGGTGACTATGAGAGCCAGCACACATAAAAATGTAGAATGTTGCATATAGCAAACAGAGGAAAGCAACACACAAGACAAGATGTGCAAGTACATTTGATGCAGTGTAGAAGCTTGACAGTATTACACATCCTATGTATAACTGGCACATTTCAAAAAGTCATAAATGGACAAATCAAGATGAAAATATGATCAAGTATTAACTAATGTCATCATAAACATGTTAGGGAGCAGCACTCAGTGTGATCACAGGCTTTTCATTAAGTTTATTAAAGTCACACACTGGTGCTGAGAGATGACTCAGTAGCTGGTGGTTGTACTGTTCTTATACTGCTGTACTTCTGTGGGTGAATCATTTTATTTGTGGATGTGTTGCTCCAGGTAAACTGGTTGATTCACTGAAGGGGGATATTGAGTTGCTGCGTATTAAAGGTTGACCTTAACCAGAGTATGACAAATAGCCAGGTCGCATCACGAATGTAAACACACAGGAATATTCTTATATGGCAGACCTGCATCTTTACTGGTGTCCAGGGTTCTCACTCACACAGTCTAAAATACTTGCACACTTGCCCTTTTTTTCAGTTAACACTTACGTGAGGTATTGCATGCAAACACAGTCATTCTTATTTCCATCTCTGAAACTGAATGAAAACGGAAAGTGTCCTCCTCTGCTTGGTGGGCCACACAGTGCTGTGTATCTGTGGAGGAGAGCAGAGAGTGACTGTGAGAGAGAGTACAGTATTGATCCGGGGCAGTTCATTTTCTGCTGTCCCTGGTGAGTTGCTCTGGGGGAAATAGCTAGTTTGTCTCCTGTCATTGTAGCTTCAGAGTTAAAGAGGAGTTAAAAAAAAAGAGAGAGAGAGAGAGAGAGCGGTGGGGAGAGGTGGTCTAACAAGAGCATCACGACCACGAAGACTTCCTCAGTCTCAGAGAAACATCAGAATCAAACTGGCCTCAGTTGGGCCTGAAATGTTGACATATTTATGCACACGATTTAAATGCTGTCCCCTGGAGACACGTTTGTGTATTTGCGCATGCACTTGTGTTATATCTATCTACACGTGGTACAAATACAGTATTGTGTGAGCTTTCCTGAAGGAGGCAATATTGATCACTTGCCGTTTACTGTCCCCTGCTCCCTTGTGAATTTCTCTGTGGGAAGTGGTTAATTTGTCTCCTGTCCAGGAGGCTTCTGTGTGTGTGTGTGTGTGTGTGTGTGTGTGTGTGTGTGTGTGTGTGTGTGTGTGTGTGTGTGTGTGTGTG
>JBBMJY010000022.1:21425622-21435995 GCA_037833715.1 Toxotes lorentzi
GTGTGTGTGTGTGTGTGTGTGTGTGTGTGTGTGTGTGTGTGTGTGTGTGTGTGTGTGTGTGTGTGTGTGTCCATGCATCACATGTGTATGCCTGTAGTGTGTGGTTAATTTGTGTCCTGTCTTTGGGGGGCTTAGCTGTTAAATACCTCACTCTGTCTCTGTGGCGACACACACCGATATCATTGATCGTCTTGTTCGATGACAGTAATGCCGGACTGATTGGCAAATAGCCGTCATTAACAATCTAAGCTCTAATGTAAATGCAGAAAATTCAAAGCGGTGTTGGTGAAAGCGAGGAAAACCTTTTTGGTTTGGTTTGTTTGGTTTTTTTTTAATGTTCCCAGTGTTAACCTGTCCATCAGACAC
Source organism: Toxotes lorentzi (assembly GCA_037833715.1). Lineage (NCBI taxonomy): Eukaryota > Metazoa > Chordata > Actinopteri > Toxotidae > Toxotes > Toxotes lorentzi. Next base: position 21,425,989 of record JBBMJY010000022.1, read on the forward strand.
AATGCAGAGTGGACGCATTTACAGCCATATTCCTCCTTTTTTCTATCCTGGTCTAAACATCGACATCTTAAAAACTATAGACAGATAGATGTATGTTTGTCATCTTAAACTGCTATCTGCTCATCTGCTAATCCTTTGTTTTTCTCACTAAAATGAAGAAATGTCTTTGAAAAATGAGGGTGGATGTCCAGGTATGAAAACCTCTACAGCGTGCTATTAATGATGCAAAAGCTATCAAGTTTCATGCATTTACATCAGGTTTATTCTTCAAAACCATCAGTATTATGATTAAACTCAGAGGCCAGGTCATGCAGTGAAATTCAGAACCCTGAGATCAGTTTCTCCTGCTGACACCTCCGGTTTGCAGCAGCCATCCTTTGCTTGCATGTGATATTTTTATAGCATATCTGTTCTCTTACAGTTATGCTTCTGTACTTGAGGTTCATGGCCTCTGGTCTATTTTGGAGGGGATTACCACACTTCTATTTCCTCACTTATCTGTCTCACATCAAAGCTTGGCTTTCACTGTATTCTTGCTTTAATGAGTTTGTACATATAAACAACCAGTTTGGACCAATGTGTGTTGAATTACCATGGTGATGGGGTTTGTGTAACTAATGCTGTGGCTTTGAGAGAAGGAAATGGAAAAAAAATAAACCATTGATGTTACAGTCCTGGTCATTTCCATTTGTTTTTAATAGTAGTTTCTCTAAAACCTTGGTCTTTTATATCTTTGGCTAAATTAATTGATTAATCTCTTTTGTGGTTGAAAGAAGAGACATTGGATTTTACTGGAAAATAATTGACAACCCACATCTGGAATGACATTCTAATGTTGTAATTGTACCTATTGTTTTCTGTGTAAGCCCACACATTAGCGGTGTCGTAAGACGGGTGGATTGATGCATGTTGTTGTGTCAGGGTATGCCACTGTCCTATTTCTTAACATGGATACTAAACAAAAGCAGAAAATGTATCACATTTCTTCCTTAAATTAGCACATTTCAGCTGCCATTCTGTTTTTTTTCCCCACTAAGTGCTGCTGGTGTCAAATGACAGGAAACATCACAGAAAGTTTGCTAACCTGCTGGCTAATGGTGATACCTTCAAGTGGGCAGTGATTTATTCACTGAGAATACTCAGAGTTTGGAGAATTATTGTTGAAAATCTAAGGTCAGAACCTTCTAGCTGGGCTTGGAATCATAGAGAAGAACAGCTATTTCTGTGAACACTACTTAAGTGTGATGGATTTTTTTTTAAGTAATTTTCTGTCGTCAAGTCAGGTTATGACTTCATGCATCCGGTAGTTTCAGAAAGTTGTTTTTATAGATATATTTTTTTCTTTCTCTGCTTCGGTATTCCGTGATGTTGTAGCCAGCATAGTCTAGAACCAGTAACTGATAATACAGTAAATGTGATCTTAGTGTGATCTTACTTCATGTGGTGAATGACTAGACTGTGACTTTGAAGGACCTTTATTAGTGCATATGCCTCAGTGTATTTGTTTGTGAGCGGACTCTGCCAGTGGTTCAGCAGCAATGCCCACTCCTCCTGGTTGTGATCAGCATTTTAGCGGGCTGCTGCCAGTTCTTCCTGGGCCCAAAGGGACCAATTAGGCCCTGGCAGCTGCACCATGAATGCCACCACGGAATGAGGGGGCTGTGGGTGGGTGAGGATGTTGCACAAGAGAAGGGCAGATAGAGCTAAGGACATACATGTGGATGTGGAGAGTAACAACACTGAGCTACTACAAAAAGGGTCCACAACTTAGACTAAAGAGCAGATGGTTTGTTGCGAGCAGAAAGTGACCAATTACTGGAGCTGATGAAGAAGAGAAAGGTGGAAAATAGCCGGAGGTGCACAGTGTTTATTTGGATCCTGTCTTCTTCAGAGCACCTACTGGTCTTCTAAAGGATCAGAAAGAGCAGCGTGGAAGCCCCTTGGCCCCCTGCCCTCACCAAATTAGCACGCAAGCCGACAAGAGACTTGACTGTCCCTCATCACGCCGTCGCCCCCCTTTCTCCCTCCTGACCTTTAGCCCCTTAACCCTCACTTTTCACACTGGCAAATGCAGTGCCATGTCCAGAGCTGTGTGGCCCTGTTACTGAGCTGACCATGGCATGTGGCCAGAGTGAACCATTAGACGTAGGTTCTGTAGTTATTCCAGCAGGCCCTCCTCATTACATTGAGATTTAAAGGGCAAATATCAGTGTCATTGCCGATGGTCATTTGAAAATCTGTACTCTATATATTAAACACACCAACCCTTATACTTACACAGGGAGGCCACTTTCTTATCCCAGTGTTGTTGTCAAATGTTGACAATTGTAAAGGGAGTAGAAGTAACAAAAACACAAAGGTAACTTCTGGTACCTTATCAGCATGATAAAGACATGATCAATCAAGACAAAAACGTTATTGTTTAAATGTATATCAGGCTAAATCCCTTTAGATATGTTTTTGAGTGTATCCCGCAAAACAAATACGAGAAAAGGAAAGGAAAACATGATATGAACAGTACAACAATGCCAGTAATAATAGGACAACCAGCAGTCAACACAAAATCAAAATCACTAAACAATTACAACCACAGGATGGCCACAGGGAAGCACAAGAAAAAAAGGGATCATGCAATAAGGAGGCAGCGATCAATTTGGGTTTTAGATAAGAAAACAAAGAATTCTTAAATAAACCAAACGAGCACAGCTATCTACTCTGTACAGATAAATTATCCTAATCAAAAGCGGCTTTAAACATAAAGGCTCCTATTTCCAATATTTGTCCTATGGGCTATAATAATGGAGCTCATCAGAGTGCCTCAGTGAGTAATGTGAAGTGTAAGAGGAAAAACAGACTGTTTTTAACAACACTGTGCAAAGGTATGTGGACACCCAGACATTACACTCACATGTGATTATTCAGCATGTCATTACAAAACAGTGGTCATTTACGTCCTGCCCACAGCCTCCACTCTCTTAAGCAAAGCTTTCCCCAATTTTTGGAGACCTGGCTTCAAAGATTTCATTTTATTCATCCACAGGAGCATTAGTGAGGTTCAGCACTGATGTTGGGCGACAAAATTGGTGCACTTAATTTCACATATGCCTGACTGAGTGATGCCAAGATCGAAAAATGGCTGATCTTATGCCACTAGTGGTTAAGAGGCATTGCCAGTATTTCACCGGCACATACCTTTTGGCTAACGGCAGGTGCCCCTTGAAAGTGGTAGGCCACAGTCAGACTGTCACACCAACAAATTGAATGCCAGCTGGAAATGTGTATTTTCTGTCTTTAGTGACAATGTTAGTGTAACATAGCGCTGTAAATAAAGTATTGACGTATAAGCTTCTCTTATCTGCTGTTCTTGGGGTATGTGTGATGTTTTACAAATGACAGTTAAATAATTTCTTATACCTTTACAATACCCATACCACTAGGGATCGGCATGTGCCGGATCATTCACTTTTTGATCTCAGCGTTAGTCAGGGCTTTGTGCAGGGCAGTCAATTTCTTTAGCATCAAACTGGGAAAACCATTTTCTGTATGGACCTGACACTATGCAGGGGGATGTTGTCGTTTTGGAACAGAACATTTGTTTGGTCAAAGATATTCAGTTTACTCAAATTTTAGACATTAGAAAGCAGCAGATCTCACACTGGAGAAGCTGGAATTATCAAATGACTTCAATGATGAACTAATTATCAAAATAATTGGATAATTTTGTGTTGATAGACTAATCAATTGATCAGCTAACTGTTTCAACTCTAGATTAAAGGAAAAACACGAGGAAAAGTGTAAGAGCTAAGGGGCAAACTGTTGCTGCTGTTTTCGTTCCCTGACCTTGAAGGAATCCAGCTGTATCTAAGCCTAACCATGGGTAGTTGACATACAATATTGCAGGGGATTGCATGTGTATTCATCCTGTCACACAGTATGATGAAACAAAGTCAAACCAACATACTGTAGGCCCACACACCAGCCCTTTCTCAACATTAAGTAAGTAAATAGTAAAACAAAGTGAATTTTCTGTCCGTACAGCTGAACAATGTGCTGAAACTCAGTATAAAGCTCCTTAACGCTGCAGGAAGCTGCAGATTCAAGTGAGAATTCTCTCAAGGTTTGTCACTAGGAGCAAGTCCTCGCACACTGTGATATTGTTTTCACACTGTCAAGTGAAACATTATTATACAAATAACAATTATGGCCCATCTACCAAACTGTAATTAGGATACAGGACTGAGATGGACGTTTTAAAGTTGTCTATTGTAATAGCTACGCTGTTTTTAAATGGGCTTGACACTGACATTTTTTGTTGTTTGGCGTCTGTCATATATGCTGAGTTAATATATCTGTGTTAAAGTAGGTGAATGACTGGATGAACTAATAAATAAAAACACTGAGATGAAAGGGTCAAAATATCAAATTTTGAGTAAAAAGGTTTTTTTTTTTTTAAAGAAAAAGCAAGTAAGTGAAAATGAATAAACAAACAAACTGAAATGAACTGGTAATACATTCAGAAATTAAAACTGTACAATACACAAAAAAAATCCATCAAAAATAATAAAAACGAACAAAAACCTGTCCTGAGACCCATTAGTGGTCTTTGTCCGCACATCTTTCCCATCTTCATTCTCTATCACTCAGACTCGGGGCTGCTTCGGTGCTCGGGGTCTTGATGTGTGTTTTCAGGGCAGAGGTTCACATCCCTTGTGGAATCTTGTGTTGCCCTTTAGGGATACACTCACTTAACCTTCAAGTGTCCCAGTCACATTTGGAAAAGGTTTTTATGACACACACTTATCCCCCAAGCTTTTCACTCTCTCCCACAAGCGCACACACCTCTGCCTTACCCTCTCCATACTCACAAACAGATGCACATATAACGTATGTAATAATAGCAGTCCTTAAGTGGACGAAGCCTCAGGCTCTTCCTCCTGACGCGTCTAATGGGATCTGCTGATTGACAGCCACAGTCATCCCTTTGACCAAGCATGACAGTGTGTGTGTGGCACACTTGTCATGGGACACACATGAAATGTTTGTGGTGAATCACAACCTGATGGAGTCCTGATCACTGCTTAAGATTTTGTCAGCTCTCGAGGTTGGGGTCAGGATCAAGGTTGAGTCCACAGGAAATAAGTGTTTTCATCATGTCTTATTTACATTATTGATGTTCTTTATGGCTACGGGAGCATATGGCTACTCTGGAAAAGCACACATAGGGGCTATTATCATTTAATTATTCATCAAGGATGTTGTCAGGTCTCCTTGCATATCGGTCAACATTTGGAAAAATACTTAGATGTGGATGATGGTCTTTAAGTGTGGAGACTGCGTTTTTATCTTTTGATTAAGATGATGTGGTTTTTAAACTTGTAGATCCATAATGTTGTGATAGAAGCTTAATGCTGATTATACATGACAGTCAAGAATATTGGCTCATTGTTAAAATATGCACTAATTTACAGACCTTGCTACACTTATCTAACCCTCCAAGGCCTGGGAATCAAACCTTATTTGGTTCCATTGAAAATGTGCTTGTTGTGCTTGAGTATGGCACTTTTTCTGTTATGTGTGGATGCTCGTGTTTCGACAACAGTTAATTTGAGCTGAGTTTAACTTAAGTTGAGAACATTTTTTTTCCCTGACGTAACGCTGAACATCTCTGGAAATACATGTTTTAACTTTCTTCCAGGGAGGTAGATGAGAAGGTCAGTACCCCTCTCATGTGTCTGAGTTAAGTATGAAGCTAAAACCAGGTTAGTTTAAAGACTGGAAGCGGGGGAGGGCAGCATTTAGCCTGGATATGTCCAAAGTACAACACCTCTCTACCTCACTAATCAATATGTTGCATTTCGTTTGTTTAGTAAAACAAATAGGAAAGTAAAAATGGGAGTTTGTGGTTTTCTTTTGGGTTAGTTGTAGTAACTACTTCCAAAATGCAGCTGTTATAGGCTCTAGAATTTGAAGAATTTCAAAAAAATAAATGACAAACTTTCTCAGACTATTTCTGGACTTCTAATATCTTGTAGCTTTTAATTACGAAGTTTCTATCAAATTTAATTTCTCATTTTTGCGTTGTACAAATAATTTACTTTAAAGAGTAAACAGCTATAGAAACAGCTTACCAGCATGCATTTGTGTTTGCATTTGCCTGGGTGGAAGAATTCTCCCTCCCTGAGGTTCCCCAGGTCAGCTGGTATATGTTACAGCTGATGGCTCCACTGCGATGATGGACGAGGCCACAAGCCAGTAGCCCCCCTGCTCTGTGCTCTGCCACCACCATCCCCCTACCACCCCACCCCCCCAAAAAAACACACTCTTCCCTCTGAACACTCTTTTCTGAGGTGATATCACCACCGCACTGGCTGACAGCATCTGCTGATGGCACGCACCAGGGGCCTCCTGTGTCAGTATGTGGCCCCATGCAGCCATCAGCCTGTCAGTTCATGTCAGCCCAGCTCTTCATCCACATACACACTAATGGAGCCCCTGAGTATTCCTCTAAAAAGACTGTTGCAGTTCCATCATACAGAAATACTTTCTTAAATATAAAACTGTTTATTCTCTGGCATCTGACATGCAGGCAAGTGTTAATTCAGTAATGACACAGAATAGAACTGAAGAGCAATTGATTAATGTTCGGCCATCTGTCATCACGCTTACAGTAGCATCAGTTCTCTGAAGGCAGTTCTGTTTTTAGTCTGCAGGAATGAATCAAGGTTAGATGCAGTATTACTTAAAGGATTCAGAGTACATAAACAGATACTCATGCATCCTTAAAGCTCCACTAGTCATTTTTATAATCTTAAAATCAGATAACTGTGTGGTGTTCCAGGTGTCACTGGTATTGATAGACTGACAGAATTATTTTGAACTCTGCAGCTCTGTGGAGCTTTTTAGCCTAGGCTTTGAACTCAACATTTACTGTTGAGTTCAGTCTCATTACTGTCATCAACCCTGTTTCAGTTTCTGTTTTGTGTGTAAATAGGCAATTTTTTACTAACACCCTAACCATAGCAACTTTGTAAGGCAATAATAGGCAAGGGCTGTGTTTCTGTCAGTTTGTTTTGGACTTCCTTTGCCCCTTAGTGGTGACCTTTAATGGCTAGGACGCATGCGTGGCAGGTGTTGTGAGGACACTGTGCATGGTATTTCATATTTTTTTTAATGTGCCTGTCAGATACTGGCTTTTTAAGACCAATACAAACATTGACATTAGTTAAAATTAAAAATTTTGCATAACTATAAATTGACTAAACTGTTCCTTTACATAAACACACAGTATGTACAAATATTTCTGATAAAGGCCATTTTTCATATTCTATAAAGAATAAATTATATCATTATGTCTGTGTGATAAACTAAAATGGGCTGTTACAAATGTTGATGAAATTTGAAATACATCTATTTCCTGTTGTGTAAAATGTCAGCCGCTAACTGGAAGTAAACAGGGACCCACGCTATTTATGAATGATGTAATTCAGACCAAATTGTCCATATGTATAGCTGCATATCTATCCAGCCACTACATGACACATGAAACACACAGACACACATCTGGACTTTTACAGCAGGTCAGTGATTATAAATGGATCCACATCCTGCAGCAAGGAACCCAGTGACCTTGTCTATCATCTTGGAAAGATGAGGTACACTCTTCAGACTTTACAGGCAGGGATAGCTCTGGCATTGAGCAGCAGTGTAAAGAAGTGTATGAACATTTTGTGATCTCAAAGCAAATTCCCCAGTCCTTAATTTTCTTAAAACAAGATGTTAAACTCCTTTACATGCAAGGTCTCCTGCAAAGCTCATATTCTAGTTGTACTCTACGAGTACATGATGTACTCTGAGTTACAGGAAGCAGTATTTTTAAAACCATGGAATGCACTTCTCTGTTGGCAGGGTGGGGTATCAAACTCTGTTGACATCTCTGGGTAGTCTGTCAGAAAGGAAACAGGCAGAGATCATATTATCGTAACTCTTCTGGCTTACAGCGGGTTATTAAACTGTGGTAACTCCCTTGTTAAGTCTGATGTTAGCATGGCACCGCTGTCTTCTGTAAGAGCGGCAGAGCAGTGGGAGTCGGAAGATGAGCCCCAGGGGACAGGAACATGGGATGACAGGGGGAACAGGCCCTGTCAATAATAAGATTTATTATCCATTGGGTCGTCCCGGGGAGGGGGCAGACGGACACCGCTGTTCCCTGGAATTAGCCGTCAGGTATGGAGGGGTAGACTGCTGGGGGGGGATCCCTAAGAGGATAGTGGAGGGGAGGTGCGGTGCAGTGGCCTGTCAGTAGCCCCAGTCAGGGGGGTGAGGGCTGAGGATAGAGAGATTGAGAGAAGGGAAGTATCAAAGCTCTGAAGTGGAAGACAACTTTACTCAGAGTGTAGTCCACACTGCTTAGACGAGGCTCAGTCATCTTAGGAATGTGGCTGTAGTTCAACACTCCCAGATCCACTTATGTGATGCTACATCTGCTGCTTAGTGTTGATAAAGCAGAATCTACATTAGTGATTTGTCACAAGTTTTGAGTGGATTCCTCTCAGGATCAGACCTGTTAAACTGTAGAGGGGATAAACGACGAAAAAAATAAAACTGTGATTTTGTTTTGAAGGGTTGGCTCACCCATATTACTTTTAGCGGTTTTTAGCCAGGCAAATCCTTGTGGTTTTACTTTCCCAGATTTTGAGATGTCAGATTTCTGCCTCCACTGCTTTACAGCAACTTGGATCTTATTTTCATAGCATTGACAATCAGTTTCCACTTTTTCAAATGTGAACATTTGGTAGTTTTTAATTTTCCACAAAAGAAAGTGAATATCAATTTGAAGATGTCACCTTGGTCTCATGGAAACGGTGAACAGTCAGTATTTTCCGATGGTTCATTTACCAAATGATTAATAGAGAAAACAATTGGCAGAATAATCAATGAAATGCCCTTGTTGAATTGAGTTGGAGGCACAGATTTCAGAAACAGATACCTGAAAACCTGGATAAATAATGCCAAAACTATCTGCATGGGTCGATTCCGCTAGAGTGAGAAACTGTGTTAAACCCACCCTTTAATGTGGCTCTGGTACTATAAGGAAGACCAGACCACTTGCAGAAGGAGCGATGAGAACAGCATGGAGCGACTGGAGTAGATTATCGTGGATTCACAGCAGCAAGTCAGCAAGAGATGGATGGACCATGTGCTAGCTGCATGCTTCTGCAAACGGTGTCTCCACAGCACAGGGCGTCACTTTGCCAACCCCCCCCACCCGTGTTGCAAGGCAGGCCACTGTCAAAGGTCTATTAAGGGAAGATTGAGACCCCAGGTGTATATGTGTGAGTAAGTGTGTGTTTGTGAGTGCGTGTGTTCACATGCTCATTGGTCATGGTCCTATAGTGGAAGATTGAGACCCCATTGCTCCCAGAGCCACTCAACCAACACAACCTGCAGTGGTTTACAATCAGAGCAACACCGTCCATCCATCCCTGCTGACACACACGCACACACATGCTGAGAGATCACACCACACACCAACCAACGGCACAACTCACTATAGATGTCATTAAACAGTAGCCAAGGTGGAACAGCTGTGTGACAGCATCATGGACACGGCAAGTGTCATGATGTTTGGAACGAAGGTTTAAAGGCGGATTGAGGTACAGGTTAGGGATGCAGGGGGAGGGTGTGAGGGGAGTGTAAGAGGTTGTGGGGTGGGAATCGTGGCAGCACCTTTGACAAGCCCTATTTGTCATCTGCCAGGACGCCCAAATAGCTCTGACTGCAATACAGATGGGCTGTGGGAGAAAAACGGACTTCAAGCCAGGCAACTAATCCTCTACAAAACACCACCTCCACCCCCACCTGCATCCATATACTCTCTCTAGCTCTCTCTCATGCTGTCTGTCTTTTTTTTTTTTTTTTTTTTTTTTTCCTTGCTTTTCTTTTCCCCCCACACCCCACCCCCCCTTTCCCTCAAGGTGGGGGGTGGGGGGGGGTGGTTAAAATGACCC
>JBBMJY010000022.1:21436095-21451970 GCA_037833715.1 Toxotes lorentzi
GAGAAAAAAGGACTTCAAACCAGGGAACTAATCCTCTACAAAACACCACCTCCACCCCCACCTGCATCCATGTACTCTCTCTAGCTTTTTCTCATGTTTTTTTTTTTTTTTTTTTTTTTTTTTTTTTTTGCCTGGCTCTCTCTTTCATAACACACCACACTCCTACTTTACCTACAGATGTGGGGCTGGGTGATGTGGTTAAAATGACTATAGCTACATTAATGAGAGTTTTTTTTTCTGATATTGATACATGACATAGTCTCACATGTAAATCTGCAAAATCACATAATACCCAAAGTGATCCTCAGTACAGACCCATGTTGCAAAAAACAAATAAAACAAAAAACTTTACATGTGAAACAAAAACTTTAACAACTGGTGGACTTAATTTGTCAGTTTCTAAATGCAATTAGCTTGGATTTATTGAAGGATAGTAAAAATGACGAAAGTAGTATAGTAGTGAGATATGGGAACACAGCAACGTTACCAGATGGGGCAAGGAAGGTTGTAAACAGACCAACAGTTTATAAACCACTTTCTTTGGAGGTAAAACTGAAAGTGAGTGCACATGATATGTAGAAAAAACTCTCTAACTGTAAAGTAAACCTGTGAGCACACAGAGTAGGACAGGTCAGAGTTGAAGGCAGAGTTGAAGGCCCACTACAGTCCCTTAACTGTAGTGGGCAAATGCTTCAAGAAAACCATAACACAAAGTTAATTTAAAAAAAATGAGATGAGGGCAACTATGTTCAAATCATACATGACTCATCTGCTAACATAACACCAAGTGCATCCTACTGGACCTGTCTCAGCTGTCCTGATACAATCTTAACAATTTGTCCCTCTCAGTTAGGATGGTAGAGACATGGTATAAAGCAGAATCATAGCTGTGGCACCTTTTCTGCATGCATTGTGTATCTCTTCTTGTGTGTAAGTCACAGTGTGTGCGTTTGTGAGTGTCCTAAACATGTATTCAGTATTTTGGCAGCCCCCCCAGCTCGCAGTGATTTGTTCAACAGTAAACGTTTGTCTGAGATGAATTCTCCAGCTGATCTAGAGCTTCATCCCGACAAATGAAAGCAGTGCCTGAGGGAGTAAGAGGGAAGGGGAGGAGTGGAGACATAGAGGGAGAAGGTGGAAATGTGTAGAAGTGGAAATCGAATCATTTTATTGTTTGTCACTGCAGCCCTTGTGGTCACGGTTTGTTATTGGATGCTAATTAAAATGGTAACAATCCTGATAATTGGCAATTAAATACTTGTGAAAGAGGCGATTGGAAATGAGTTCCTCACCGGGTGTATAAACTCATTTATTATCCCTCTCTCACACCTCTCTTCACTCTGTCTTTTCTTTACTCATTAGGGAGAGTGCTGTCACTGACCACCAGTGAATGGTTGGTAGAGTGGGTGGGGGGTAGTGCAGACAATGACATTTTTTGTGGGTGGATAGAATAATTTAAATGAATATGTTGAGCAATTGATTGACATTGCATTAAGTGTTTTCAGGCTGTACCTGTTTTCAGCTTTGCTTAATTCATAGAAGGCCTCATAGAATGCAGTTTTCCACAAAGCTTTTAATCCATGTCTGTGAAAGCTTATCAATAAGGATATTTCCTGTTTATTACAACTTGGATCTTATCTCTCTGTGTGTGGCCATTGTGCTGAAGAATTGAATGGTTGAGATCTGCTGGTAAACAGCTGCCAGCTGTTTGGTAGTCCAGTGTTCATGTTAAATGATCTTATGACCTATCAGTAGTGGATACCAGGCTTTGCCATGATAAATCTACTGAACCCTCTGACAGGTGACACTGTTCTCTAGCCCTCACCTAACTTTAAGCTGCCTTTAAACCTGACACTCACCAAAGCAAAGAGCAGAGACTTGGCACTATTACCTGGCTTTAAATCTACATTGTACATGCTCAGGTTAAACTACAGTGGTGGGCCTTATCAGATTAGCCCTGACTACCATCACTGTGTATCTGGTTGCATTAGTCTTATTAGAAACTCCTCTGGTATAAGAAACCTTTTATGAATCATGTTCCTCTACCTGTCCTAGCAAAGACAAAAACATGGTTTCTGTATAAAGTTGTGTGTCAATGTAACAGTGTGGAAAAGTTATCAGGTAGACGCACTTCCTGGTTCCTGTAAGTTTTCTGTGCAGTGAAGGATTGTGGTTATGTCTGCTTCGTTCACTTTGGGTTTTACTTCAGTGACAATGACTGCTCAGACCTTAAGAATTAGCTTGAATACAGTTTTATCATAACTGATCAAAATTATGCCCAAACTATGAAAATAAGACTGAATCTGTAATACACCGGGATTACAGTTTAACACAGTTTTCTACTACTACTCACAGTGACCCTACATTTCAGGCTTCAGTAGAAAGGCTCCTGGCTCATGTAGTCTTTAATCTTGGTGAACAGGGACTCAGATGATCCACAATGCAAATCCAGTTCTTTGTGCGAGTACGTCAGCCAGCCCAAGCCATCATAAAACAACATGATGGATACACAGCCAAATAAATAAATAAATAAAAATACTTAGTCCTCTTTTTTTTCTATTCCGATCTCTCTACTCTTACACCTCCTCTCTGATGGATCTGTAAAATGATATAATGAATGGGAGCCAGGCAGGGGGGGATGAAGGCAGCGAGGAAAGAGACGGAGGATATGATTTATTAGCCTCATAAAAATTCTGCCTTTGTTATTCCCTCTCATTTTTATATGTGAAGCTTATTAAAGAGCACACCTGCCAGAGTGCTCAGACAAACGTGTGTGTGTGTGTACTCACTGTTTCAAAATGATGTGTATATGTGCATTTGTTCACACACTGACTGGACATTTAGCTATCACTTCTGTTTTGTATGTGATCAGATATTCATTTGAAATTTTCATACTGATTTGTAAATGTTGCTTTCCTCAGGTCCTGCCTCCCACTGTAGCCCCGCCTCCCAGCGGGTGTTCAGGACACGCTACAAGATGGTGACCTGCCCGGGCTCCAGCACTGCACATACCCTCCACTACAACCCTGCCCTCTCCTGGAGAGCCAAGAGGATCCAGTCTGCCAGGTAATCCACAAAGACAAATTCACACACACCTCCTGCAGGTCTGAGTTTAATGTGTCTCAATGGCTAATATCCTTCAGTGCAGAGCAGTGCCCTGTCTTTTATGTCACTGTCATGTGTAGCATGAGTGGAAGAGGTCGGAAATTTATGGTGCTCATTTTTACACAGTAGATAACCCAGAGAATAAACCATTTACACCAGTGTGCTCCTCACATTATTAGAGAAAGTGTCTGTCCCTGGACAGATACAGAAGGAAGGGTGGGTGTGTCTGTTTCTTAATGTCATTACATCCCTCATCTCTTCCTTTTTTCTTTTCTTTACCTTCATTTATCTAACTTTAATCCCCTCTGTCTCAGTACTTATCCTCTGTCAGTCTCTCATTCTCACTCAAGATGTAAACCACCAGTGTTTTGATTTCACAGTAAACTAGAAGTATTGCATGGCCTTGGTATGCAGATGTAGAGGTTATGGGTGTTTTGTAGTGATAATGCAATGTTTGGGAAGGTTAGTGTTGGGTGTTCACACGCAAAACTTACACAAGATCACAGTGGCTTTGACCTTTGACCTCCAATCTGTCCAGCTTCTCTCTGTACTGCCTATTGGCTGCTGTAATGGCTTTTCTCAGTCCATACTTGGCAGCTTTGTACTACATCTCATTGCCTGAACTAAATGCAGTGGACCGAGCACGCAGCATGAGGCGTACCTGACTGTTTATCCAGGGCTTCTGGTTGGGGAACTTCCTGACTTGTATGCACAATGTTGTCAACACAAGTGCTAATGTACCCAGTCAAATACTTAGCATAATCCTGTATGCTGATGGAAGAGTCCTCCAGAGTGGCTGCCGCTTTAAGCACATCCCAGTCTGTCTGAGCAAAACAATCCTCCAGGGTGCTCTTAGTCTCTGGGGTACAGTGTTTAACTTGTTTGGTGACAGGGTTTGTTTGTTTCAGTCTTGTCTGTAGGCCGGGTACAGGAACAATGAGATGTGGTCTGAGTGTCTGAAGTGGGAGAGTGGTGCAGCCCTGTATGCACCGTGTATGTTGCTGTAGACGTGATCCAGTGTGTTTCTTTCACGGGTGGAAATGTCCACGTGTTGATAATATTTAGGGAATACAGTCCTTAGATTGAGCCATAGATCGACCATGATCTTTGACCTCTGGCCTCCAAAATCTACTCAGTTCATCCTTGAGGATTTGTTGACATTTATGCAAAGTTTGAAATCCATCCCTCAGACGGTTCTTACGATATTGCATTACCATGCAAAACATAAATATGGTCATAGTGACCTTGCTCCTTGACCTTTGACCTCCAAACTCCTTTCGGATCTGCCTTAAGTCACAGTCAACATTTGTGCAAAGTTTGACAGAGAGACCTCAAAGCGTTCTTGAGATATCGGATGTAGAAGAATCCGGGACGGATGGACAGCCAGACGAACGAACGGACAGATAGACAGACAGATGGACAACCCGAAAACATAATCTCTCCGGCCTTGGCTATCGCAGGCGGGGAGGCATAATAAATTAAGCTGCAGCTAATAAGTATTGGCATTAAAGCGAATCTCTTTTCTATGAAAGTCATAAAATAACAAGGTGTCCCTCATAACTTCCATGGAACTGCTTGTTTTATCTGACAAATAGTTCAAAATTGAAAATAAATTCATTTTACAATCCTTGCATTTGAGAACCAGAGAAAACTTTGCAGTTTGTTGCTAAGTTGATGAAAGACTTAATCGAGTTAGTTGTTTGGCAAAATTGTTGTCAACAGTTTTTTTTTCTGTCAGCGACTAAATAATTGACAAATCATTTCTGCACCAGTCTTTAAATAAAGGAATTTGGAATCCTATTTGACTTAATTGAGCATAAAATATCTTTAGGCCCAAATCATGTACAACTCATTAGATCTTTTTTTTGTGTTATATGACTTGTTGTGGTGGTGATGTCACCTCTGAGAGAAGAAAGTACATTCATGTTTGATGTGCATTCATGACGGACGTGACGTTAAAGCCTCATTCGTGGCTTTATCACGATGAAAAAGACACGTTACAGCTGACATTTATTAACCAAGCGGTGCTGAACTTGTTTTCCCTGCAGTGGCTACTCACAGTTTGAACTTTGCTTATGAAAGCTCTGACGGGTTTGAGGCTGGTTTTCATGATCTGTTAATGTGTAGAGAATTAGCTGGATGCTCTTCCTGGAAACTGGCTGCAGTGTGACTACACTGTCTCACACACACACACACACACACACACACACACACACACACACACACACACACTAATCTGCATGGTTGAAAAGGGCATGAGTGTATCTTTGTCATCTCTGTGTATTGTTTCATAGGTAAAAGAACTTTGTTGGGCTGCAACTGATGATTCTTTTCAATATTAATAAATCTGTTGATATGTATGTTTTGAATGAGTCCTAGTTTACCGTATACAATATCAGAAAATTGTATACAGATTCAGAAAAATCCGACATGGCATGAATTAATTGATTAATCATTTCAGCAGTGGTGCTATGCTATCATTTTTAGACATTTCTTAAATTCTGAATATTTTAATATAACAAATAATCATCCATTTTATGTGCTCTTTAAAGGGTCAGTTCAACTAGTTTACAAAAAAACATATATTTTCTCTCTCACCCCCTGTGGTGTCAAGCCATGCACATAATTCCACTATAGTGTCCCAAGGTTTTCAAATATGCCTGACAACTTGGGTCGCCAGAGACACTGTCCCAGTGTACCGTCCACAAACCTCACAGTCAACAGATTTTATACAGGGTTTATTTCTTTGGTAGAAAGAAATTCTTACCATCTGTGTGCCTACATGCCACTAGTGTTAAGTGCAAAAATATGTCATCTTTACAATTTGGATGAATCCTTTAAATCGTTGTTCGTTTGGGTAGACATTAATAATTAAAGCATTCTGTGTATTTGTGTTGTGTGTGTGTGTGCGTTGGTGATGGAGGGTGGGGGGTTCATTTGTGTAATCCAGATTTGGTGAGACAGAGGGCCCTGGACTGTGGCTGGACTCAGCCTCTGGTGACTTATTACTATTCATTTAGCTGCTGCAGTAAATATTGATTCATCAAGGGATTTTCAATTTGAGCCCCGTGACACCCTGTGAAATATCACCAAGTGTGTAGAAGAGAGGAAAGAGATAGGGAGGGAGGGGGACAGGTTGGGTCCCCAAGGATAGTGGATCACCCCACCCACCCACTCATCCACTCCTTTCTCATGCTTATCTATCTGTTTAACTCCAGAGACCCTCCACTTTTATCAGTTTGAAGCTATTGAGTGGATCATGAGCTCATATTCTCTGCTCTTAACTACTGAGTGCTGCTCTTCATCTTTGGCCTATCAGACCCACTGATCCCTGTCCTCATATGTTCTCAGCTCCTGTGTCTGTATCTGGTCACAGCTGAACCCCTTTCTCAGGGCCATGCATTTAAAGAAAAAAAGAAATACCAGACATAAGCTTGCACTATGTCCAGAGGATCCCAATATCTTGGGTAATCTGTATAGATTTGACATGGTGACGTAACACAGATATATAACGTGAAGACATTGTTTTGATTTTTGATAGGGCTGGATATTTCTTTCATCCAACACAAACAGAACAAAAGTTCTCAAATGTCAGATACAGGCTTCCACAAGAGGGTAGAAACAGGTCAAAAAAAGAGGCAGTCAGTATTATTGGGGAATTACAGTTTAGTCTGCACCAGAGGTCGACTGACAACTCTCACAGCAGCCCAAACTGATTGTACTAAATGGGAAAATGCAGCAGACTTCATTTTTACTGAAACAAACTGGTGAATCTGCTAAATTTAGATCTAAACCAGGAGCTATCTGATCAATAATAATTTTAGTAGCATTTTTCAAAGAGGCACGAAGTTCTTTAAGTAAAGATAGATGTTGTTCAGCAGTAGTGTTGTTCTGTGTGTTTGGGTGTCAGTTCAGAAGTGATTGCATTATAACACCAGGTGATCTTCAAAGGGCTCTGGCCCCTCAGTAAATCTTGCTCTTTCACTGCACAGTTGAAAAAAATACAGAGGCCCCATTTATTTCCTAATCTCAGTTGGATTTTTTGCCCTAAAAGACCTTAGTAATTGTACAGCCAATCGGCAAACTGAGCCCTTTTCACGTGCTTGTTGAGAACATTTCCTGTTCCAAGGCCAAAAGGAAGTGAGGTTATCCTCAGCATACCTCTCCTCCTACCCAGCATGCTATGCTTTCCACCTAGTACCAGCCACAGCAAGCATGGTGGGTGATTTAGTGCTGGGCAGCAGTTTAAAGGGACGGAGGAATCAGCTGCAGTATTTCAGCCCCCACCACCAGAAAATAGATATAATCTCAACATTAACTCCATTAATAGTAGCAGGAGTTGAATTAAGAAAGCCGTAAAGCATGCACACTGCAGGATAAATTACAGCCCAACCCTCCCTTCATCCCTCTCACACCCACTCTCTATTTTTCTCTCCCCTGTCTTTCCTCTAATTTTCTGTAGCTATGTGTTTGCTCTGTTGCTGTTCTTTAATTTTGCCTTTTCTTTCTCTTTAATAAAATTTAACAAGAATGCTGTGTCACATCCTACATATGACTGCTTTTGTCTGTTTGTTGTCTTCCACTTGGCTCTCTCTTTTTCTAATTTATTTCTGCCATAAATGTTGAAGCCCCAAACGTGACAAGACACCCCAGCCCCAAATAAGTATACTGTTTTTGAATGTATACACCTACACACACACATATATATATACACGCTCACACACTCGATTCAGCCGCTCATCTCCTTTAGTGCTTCAGTATCGATCACTACAGGATGTAAGAGACTGGGCAATAAAGTGAAGCAGTGCTCCCTCTTCTTCACTTCTCTCCTTTTCCCGCATTTACTCCCCCATTCATCCCCTTTTATTCCCCAATTCATTCATTTACTCATTACTTATCACATTACTCATCTACCTGTCTCCTACAATTGCACGTTATGAGCCTTTTCTGGTGCTCTGCACACATACTTACTGGTTTGCCTTTGTTCATTATAGTCTACCCCCTTTAAGTTGGATTTGATAGGATTGTGATGTGTAATGACACTGCTTTGGTTTCCTTAAAGTGCCTGAAGAGGAGCAGCAGCCCTCACTGCTGGAATTAGCCAGATGATGTTTTTGCTGTGCTCTGTTTCAAGGGTAACTGTTTCCCAATATGAGCCCACTAATGCTTGGGTTGCAGACAAATAGACAAGGGCAGCATTATTCTGAGCAGTCGCGCGACCCTCCAAATTCTTCCCTGTCACTAAAACAAAAGTCGGATCATTCATCAACGGCGCCGGTAGTGCTGAATCGCGCTCTCCTTTATCTGCACATCGCATGGTCAGAGCAGTGCACGTACACACACCTGCACACACACACACACACACACACACACACACACACACACACACAATTTGTCTTACGTTAGTTGTGAGGACACCCAGTGACATAATGCTTTTCATAACCCCTTACCCTAACCCTAATCTAAACCTGATTCTAACCTGAACCCTAAAACCAAGTCTCAGCCCTCAAACAGGCCTTTGGAGGTGTGTCAGAACGTGAGGTCCAGCCAAAATGTCTTCACTCAGCATGGTTTATAACTCGAACTGGTCCTCGCAAAGATAGAAGTACAAGCGTACACACATTCATGCACACATATACGCACTAGGACATTCGCATGCATCGTAGTCTCAAGGGGGTTCCTTTGTGCCCTTGCCCACTCCTGTGTTTCTTCCTTTTTCCCTCCATATTTTTTCCTTTCTTTTTTGTGGAGTTTTTGTTCTTTTACTGTGACCTCCAGTCATTGTCTTTGTTTTGTAACACACCTAAATGAGTGTCCAGTACACAACCTGTGTTTCAGAGCTGAAACAATTAGTTGATTAATCAGTTAGTTCACAAAGTTCACAGTCATTGTTATTCAAATCCAAAAAGGTAAAAATGTCCCTCAGGCTTTGTATACAAAGAGAAGGCACTGTTATATCTGTGCAGTGGAAAACATAAGAAAGGGCTCCCCCCCAAAACAACTTGGCCATCCAGCAGGGGAGGATTTGTGTATCCAATGGGCCTTTAGGCTCTCTGATAACAGATATCCCTCTGGAGCTCAAGAGCATCTCGGGGAACAGACCCAGGTTGATGTTGTGTTGTGGTGTTATTTTTTTTCCCCCCAAATACTGTTCACTCATAAGGTGTCTAAAAACCTGGTGGTCTACAAAGCATACAGCCTGGAACATGTTTCTCCATCTACATCTGTGCACAGGTGTTGTTTGGAGACATTTGTACAATTGTTTAGTGTCATACAGATTTTCGGTGTAACAGTAACGCATTATTTTAGTTTCTGCATTCAGTTTTCAACCTCTCCTCCCAGAAAGTTGGATCTTCTGTTGAGCTTTTTTGATGGACAACACATTTAGATTTGGGAAGTGTGCACATTAGCTCCGCTGTGAGCCTTTGTGACCTCAAGTAACCTATTACACTGTGTGGATCTGCAGAGAGGTTTACATGTATTTCTGCAGATGGAGAATTCCAAGTTACTGCATCTCTGGTTTCCAAGTTACTGCATCTCTGGTTTGAATCTGACCGAGGACCTTTGTCATGCCATCCCTCTCTCTCCCCGAGATAGGGGAGAGAGACTTAAAGATTAAAATGCCAAACAGTAACATAAACAAAAAGTACCTGTGCCAACATAATTTCCTGGCAACAGTAATGAATATGCATTTTAATGAGGAAAACATGGAAGTGAACTTCGGATTGCAATAAGCGTATAAGCAGGACAAACAAGTTGAGATTCGGGCTCAAAGATACAAACCCAATGTGAAAACGTCCCAACAGACTGAGTGTTACACCCCCGTTCCTCCCCCCGACTGCAGCCCTGTGTCAGGGTTAACTGCCGTCTGTGTTAACTGTTCATGTCATATCCCCATTAACCTCCATTGCGGTTCCCTAGGCTGCCTGGTCCTTGTTTAAGCCTCCCTGGGTGGCAGTCAGAGCTCCAACATTAGCCTCCATTACAGCTCCCCTGGCTGCAGTTGCCCTGTGTAGGGTAGCCACTGATCAGTGAAACTGAGTGTCTGTGCCTCTGAGTTATGGCACGCAGTCAGGTAGACCGTGTACGTGAACGCGGCTGATGGCTGATATTTGCTCCCTTTTTTTCTTATTTGCAGCAGTGCAGCAGCTCTCCGCGGGTGTAGCGTGTTAAGCATCTGTGTCAGTTGTTTTGTGCGCAGCGTGCGTTTGGGGTAACCCTCTCTTTTCTCTGTAATGGGAGGCATGAACTCTTGCTCTAAACCCATTTCCACCCCATCTGAAATACGGCAGCAAATTACCTCCAGTGGCGCCCCGCACACCAGCCCCAATCCGCCCCAAATAGAAGTGACAGGACAGCGCAATTTATCGCCATAACCCCTGCACCGCCCCACCACCACCCAACATCTCTGCACACACTGCAGGCTCACACATACACATGTCTACTGAGTGACTCCTGAATGGTGAGCATATTTGTGTAGAGGCTTGTGATTGTGTGTACTGTACGTACTGTAGCAGAAGTGTGTTGTGATACTGTGTGTGTGTGTGTGTGTGTATGTGTGTGTGTGTGGTCCCTATGCTTCAGTGTAGGGGCCAACCTTGCTGCTCTGGCCCCCTGCCCTGCCTATTATCTCATTGATTTCCTCCTCTCCTCTTCAATTCTCTCCATTTCCACACTGCCGTCCTTTCCATTAGAGGAGCAATTTAACAGAGTGCTGTGACATGGGAGGGAGAGAGGGAGGGAGAGAGAGAGAGGGAGGGAGGGAGGAGGGGAGACTCGAGGATGGGAAACATAAAGTGAGGAGGGGAGATACAGTGGAAGAGCTGGAAGGAAGACGGGCAAAAGAGGGGTGGAACTGAGGGAGAGATGAACAGATATAGTAATATCATTCCAGCATGAGTGAAAATTTCACAGTTTGTGAACTGAGCTTAAAGGATAGTGATAATCATCCAAAGCTGTAATAAACTAGAATCATCTTTTTATTGACTGTATGAATATATGACTTAAATATGACTTCCGAAGATATTTGCTTATCTCTTATTTAATCTCCTGTCCTTCGCAGGAGTTTCCTTCAGAGCCGCCTTCGAGGTCCCCACGACACACACCCATCATCCAGCCAGCACTGGAGAGGAAGTGGCATGTGCTGGATTGGTGGTTCCCTGTACCGGATGTCAGCCAATAAGCTGTCCCGCACTGTGGCGTCCAGCATGTCGATCAGCCGAACAGGTACAGTTTTAATGAATCTGTTGCTTCTGAGCAGAAAAAAAGTGTGAAGAGTTTTACAGGATAATACTGGAGCTGCAGAGTCACTGTCAGAATACTCATAACTTCTGCACAGTTACAGGTCGGTCATAAAGAGGGGTCAACTTTTTTGAGCCTTTTATCATCTGTTATCAAAAAACAAAAAATCTAAACTAAACATGATGTTGTATTTCTATTTTTAACCAGAATTTACAGATGAATTGAACTGACTGACTCTGCATGTACATAGAAATTCTCTATCAATTATTCTCTTAAATACTCTCTCAATTATTAATCTCTTCATTTATAGTGCACAAGTATATTCAAATGTTGAAATCTACTTTGGGTATTTTAATTCATGCCAATTTGAATTAATTCCAATATATATGCATTCATTCAAACTGTTGTTATGGTAAAAGCAGATCAGATCAAAGGGGTTAAAGGTTATCGGGCAGTGCACACACGTAAATATCAAGTTTGTGCATTCAACACTAAAGCTGGGCCTCGTTTGAATTTGACGTGTCATTTAATAGTAGCATTTGATACCTAATCGTTTTTGATAGTTAGTGCTCAGGCAAATTTCAGTCTGTACTAAAAAGGTACTGAGGTTCAGTACCCTGCTCCGTTCAGGACATGCCATGTGAGAACAGGGCAGTAAATCTGTGTTCACCCAGAGGTGATACGAGGGTGTTTATTCATGTTTGTGGCTGCAGCTCTGTCCACATGCTCTCTAATGGATTTAGTAGAGCTGGCTGGATTTGCCATCTGAAATAATAAAGTTGTCATCTGTCAGAGCAGCAAGGGGGAGGGCCTGGAGAACTGGATGGTGCAGATTAAAGCCCAGATCTGCCTCTACCTCCTTCACACTTCTCTCTTATACACACTCTGTAGCAACTACACCTGCAGGAGAAATTGAAGAGCTCCACTCTGTTAAACTCGTGACCGGCATCCCAACACACACGTTCCTGCATCCTCCAGAAACAAGCCTCAGGTGTCCTCTCAGCTGGAGCTACAATTTCATATCTTCCCCCAGCGAGCTTCACATTTGTTCTTGGTCTGAAGCCACCGGCCTGTAATCCTGCTGTGCTGAAATCACACCACAGCGCACACTTGATAAGAGTCTTAACAGTCAAAACTGTTCCAAAATTAGAGGTCAACTGTCATCTGTAACCCCAGCCTCCTCACCTCCTTGTCCTCTTCTCTCCTCTTCTCCTCATATTCATGGCCTCCAGCAACCCTACACACACACACACACACACACACACGCACACACACACACGCACACACACACACGCACACACACACACACACACACACACACACACACACACACACAGTGCATTGGGTACATAGTGTTTGTGATGTTCTCAGAGAGAGCTGGACGTCACGTTCGGCTTTGGCACCTATGCGTCAAACCACCACTGTATAAATAACCAGTCACATATGAGGTTGTTATTGTATCTGGCTGCACAAACATACACTTTCTTTTCTGTTGTATCTGACATGAATAGTTATAATTAATATTTGGATTTAATTTGGGTAAGATTTATGTAACATAACACCACCTGGAAATGCATGATGAACACACTTAAAACACTGATGAATAAATCAAAAGAAAGACAAAAGCTCACCTCCACTCTGCTGTCAGATATGTTTCAGTGTATTATCACCATGCAAAACTATTACCTTGTAAAACTGTGGAAACATTTCACAGCATAAGTCGGTCAGGAGGAGTTTATTCCTGATGTGCCATCAGGGATAAACTCCTCCCGACTGACTTGCACAAATTGATCCTGGACAGTGTATGATTTTGTTGTTGAGAACACTGGCACAGTGCAAATCATTAAGAAGTGAAAACAGTAATGGCCCTAGATCTACATCACACTGTAGATGTTCATTCTTGTTCCATTCTTGATGGCTAAATAGCACAACTAACACTTTTTTTATTACATAGTTATATTTCAGTGACAGTCTTCATTGGGAAATTGATTTAACTGGTTTAAGCTTAATGATGATTATTGCTTACTGTGGAGACTCTTGCCTGGACTAAACTGAAAGTTGTGTATGGGACATGTGCCCTTAAAGTGCTCTGTTTGTCTCTTTTCTCCACATTTAGGAAGACCCCCCAGCCCCCACGTCTCATCCATGGCTCCTGCTTGGAACCGACCCTCCAGCACTCGTCACTTAGCCAAGTAGGCTTTTCTCAGCACTTACGGTGCCTGTTTGATCTCTTCTCATCAGAAGCACTCTACCAGAAGTAGTGTGAACATTTCTGCATGCATATTCAACTTTTCAACTTTTTGATTAATAACATTTATATGTGGGCCATCCTGCTGGCTCTCTTCATACAACAGCCCAGCCAAGATTGTTGTATTTGATCCTCCTCTCTCTTCCTCAGTATTAACTGTCTTTCATCACTGTCGGCTAAGGGCTGTAAAGCTAGAAGTAATCTTAAAATTAAAATTAGCGTATGGAGGATACCTCTGCCCACAGTCAATCATAGGGGTGAGAGTTGAAACACTAATCCCGGCATCGTTTTTCTCCTCTTTAGTTTTACAGTAGGTTGCTTCTTATTGATTTGTGGATGCCTGTGGTTTGTCTGTGTTTTCTGAAACAAGTCGAGCAGTTCAGCGGAGCCTCGCCATAATTAGGCATGCTCACCAGAAGAAGCAGCAGAAGCAGTACTGCATGTACTACAACCGCTTTGGCAAGTGTAACCGCGGCAACAGCTGTCCCTACATACACGATCCAGACAAAGTGGCTGTCTGCACAAGGTAACATGCACATGTACATCTACAACTTCTAGGGACCATATCCATCATCTAGTCACAAGCTATCGGATCCTGTAGCATGTGCCACCAACAGCAAACTAAAGATGATACTTTAAAGGAACGTGAAGACACATTCAGTAGTTCAAACCAGTACACTTGCAGTCATAAAAATATAATATAAAAATCATAAAAATAAATAAATAAATTCACCAATCAACAAAGCATCTGAATAGGGGGCCGCTTTGATCAGCACCTCTGGTTGGTTAATCCTTCATAGAAACGGCACCTACTTCAGTACATGGGTACTGAAGTACTTTAGAGCCTGACACTGATGGAAAGTACATGATTTCTTAGGAACAACACTGGAATAATTATGACCATTGTCAGTACATTATATAAGAGACTCCTGTGTTTCTCTGCTGAAGAACATCAAGGATATCATTAAAATAAACTTGGAATTTAATGTGTGGGAAACTATTTCGAGAACCAGCAGCGCTTCACAACTCTTTAGGCGTCTGTTGTTTCAGGCTTGTTTTTGTTGTTTATGTGCAGGTTTCTGCGAGGAACGTGTAAGCAGGCAGACGGGACCTGCCCATTCTCCCATAAGGTGGCTAAGGAGAAGGTAACAGAGGGGTACACCCACACGTGGCCTAGATGTTGGTCAACATAATGTTTTAGGTTTCATTGCAAAGGCCAGGGTTGAGTACAGTCGGTATAAGATGATACTGTATTGGGTAGAGTCACTGTGTATCATATTTGCGTTCTTGGCATGGTTCCTGTTTCCATGACACAGGAAAGAGTGAGGAAGACTCAACCTGATGAGGCATTCAAGGAGGGGCTTATGGGTAAACGAGCAACCTAAAGGTTAGAGCGTGATTGTTTTTTGTTTTTTTGGGTGAGTTTAGTGCTGATGTCGGGTTCTGCTGTACGCATATAACAAAGTGGAACATAAGCTTCACCTCAGACCTACGATTACATACCTTATCCTGCTCATGAGCAACAGCAACTGTCAGTAAAGGACTATTTGTTATGGCTGAAATTAATGTCACAGTATTTAATCAGTGCACTGAAAATTTTGAAAATTGATTAAATGCTGGCAATCATGATGGGCATCGTTCACAAATTACTAAATGATTAATCAGTCTACTGTAGAGAATAATTATCTGATTAAACAATGATAAAAATATCTGTAGTTACAATATTATTTCAATATCAATATACACTGCATAATTGCAGATATATTGAACCACGTTCCTGTAAACTCTTCATATGTACGAAACAAAATGACCAAATACCAAAAAAAATTACCAACTCATATTGTTTTTTTTATTTTTTTTTTTAATTTTCTTGAAATCATCAGTCTAACTACAGTTTTTTTTTTAAATGAATGTTGTTCTGTCACAGTATGATTCTACTAAAGGTTTGATAATACTGAGTTATCAGACTGATCCAGCTCAACATCAGCAAACCAAACTCTGAGTAAAGATGGACCTAAACCCATTTTATTGAATTACAGACATTATGAAACTCTGAACTGACCTAAACTCATACTACAGTTTTCAGTAAATGTAAATGTCATCAGGGTTAATCTGATCATGTTTGTTGATACAGATATCAGGTCATTGTCACTCCTCTTGGCTCCATCCACATTTGGCCAGAGCCTCCAGCTGAACTGAGCGGGATGTGTGTGTGTGTGTGTGTGTGTGTGTGTGTGTGTGTGTGTGTGTGTGTGTGTGTGTGTGTGTGTGTGTGTGTCTG
>JBBMJY010000022.1:21456567-21473312 GCA_037833715.1 Toxotes lorentzi
CACACACACACACACACACACACACACACACACACACACACACACACACACACACACACACACACACACACAAGATGTACACAGATGTACACATCTTGCATGTGCAGGAACTAAAACAGGACTCAAACTTAAGATGCAGAGGCTCACAGGTAAAAGTAAAAGTAAAAAAAAAAGCTTTTGGTCTTTTGGCACAACTACAGCATGGGAAGCAAAGAGCAGTTGATTCAGAATACTTGAAAGAAAGTTTGTGATTGGTCAGACAGTTTACCAGCTTAGTAGTGAAGTGTTTAATCAACTGTGGAAAAAATGATGTGTGCATCATAGTTATCTTAGACTTCACTGTTCAGCCCTCATGGAAATAACAAGTCTGCTGGTGCTTTCAATGTTTTTCAGAGATCTGGATCAGGGTCTAGTTCCAGCCTCATGAATCTTCTCAGTGTTTCAGTGTTCTGGCCTTGGACTGATTTTTATGTTTTATTATCATTGTCAATAGTGGCCAGAGGACAAGAAAGTTTAAGAAGTTTAATAAGCTTCTTGCAGCCATGAAATCATGTATCACAATTCATGATATAACTGGGCCTGATGGGGTCAGTAGTGATGTCAGATACCAAATATAAAACTCTGGGCATCATCGACACCAGTGGCAGGCCTGATTTGTTGAACGAAATGTTGTGTCAAAACCGCAGCCCTATAAGATGATCCAGAGAAACATTTGACAGCGAGCTGATCTGGGGGCCGCCCTGGCACCCAGCGGTGCAGGAACATGGGTGTGAGGGGGTGAGAGGAGCTCTGATGGCAGCAAGTCAGGGCCACTGGGCTCCAGAGAGAGTTGACCAAGAGTCCACAGCGTTCCTGGAAAATCGATCTGAAGATCCCCCTCCCCTCCACACACTCCCACACACGCACACATCCCCCAATACACACTCTATTTCTGGACCTATCTGCTTCCCCGTCCCACACTCCTCACCCCTCACACACACACACACACACTCAGACACACACACACCCCCCTCGCAGCCTGCACCCCAGAGTGAATATAATTAGCTTTTCTGACAGGTGGGAGGGATCGGATCTCGTGGAGAATGAAGCTACCAATTTACACCCATATTACACTGTCATACACACTCAGTTGCAAACATGCATGTGAAAGCTTGCTCTCTTGTGCACAATGCTCCTCAGAGTGACGCTAACTGTGACCCACTTGCTCAACCTGCACATTAAAGGAGAGGCTCTCTTATGAGTAGTAACTTAAAAAAGAGTGGACAGAATCATGGAGCAAAATATCAAGGACCTGATCAGGAGCTGATCAGTTTTTTGGTTCTCCTTAAACTAGAGTGTGAATTTGAAATAAAGATTATAATGTGACTTAACTTGTAATATAGCTTCAACCTTAGTTTTTTTTTTTTCTGCATCTATATTTGATGAGGGCATCCTCTTCATATGGCGTCTATAAACACTTAAGTGAAGTTCAGATTTCAGAAGCATATCTACCCATATTAGTTTGTTGTTATATGAGCAGTTGTAATTTTCTTTGTGTATGCTGTAAAACTTCAAACACTGTCTTTGTATCTGACCACCAGTGTAAGAAGAAACACACTCTGGTATGTCCAGACTTCTCTAAGACCGGCTCCTGCCCCCGAGGAACCCGCTGTAAGCTGCGGCACCGCCAACACGCCAAACGAAGCATCAGCAACACCTCCACCACGCCACCTAAGAGAGCCCGAACCAAGGAACCCTCCAAGAGGTTAGAGGAGCAGATGTTACAGTTTATTCATTACTGATACAGATCATCACCTGCTTACAGTAATTAAACTTTGGCCATGTGTGGTCGTGTTTTTTCTTTTCTTTCAGGCCTCACCTGTCTGTTGTCATGCCACACAGCCCTCAGGCAGCTCCTCAGACACCTACCGCAGGTCCATCGGCACTGCCGTCCTTCATCTCCCTCTCCAGCTCCCCAGAGGATGCAGACGCTCCAGACACACTGCCACCCGAGGCCTCACAGGTTAAAGGTAACGAAGTGCATAACCCAGCAAACACAGAGCACCGTAGAGTGACCAGCAGAGCAGTGTACACAAAACAAATCTATGTGACATGAAACTGAAAACTCTACTTTTCTAGTCATCAGGTTTGCCAAGTAAAATGTGAAAATTGATACAAATGATGGCAAAAATGAGGTAAATGACATCCAGGTTGTCGTTAAGAGGACTAACTAATGCTACACTTCATGTAAAGTGTAGGGCACATTGTCCAAAGATGGTTTGTGGAAGGATGTTGTTTGTGGTGAATGGCCCAGGATCATTCCTCGGGCGGGGGGAGTGATCTAAGCTGCAGACAGATAATTATGATCAGAGCTGGGCTGTAGAGTCAGTGTGATGGTGCTCAGGGGAGGAGTAATAATGCTCAGAGGACAGAGGTAATAATGTTTAGGTTTAGGGATGAACAGAAGCACAGCTGAGCTCTCTGTCGAGAGACCTGACAGATAGAAGATTTAGAGAGATGCCGCCTCCCCCGATCCCTCCCACCCCCACCCCCGTCCTCTTTCTCCTCCCCCTCCTCCTTCTCCTCCTCCTCTTCCTCATTCTCCCACCAGGCTCAACCATCCACCTGTCCCTGCCTGCTGGACACACACACACACGCTAGTTGACACTGCAACACAACATTTGACCGCCTCTAACACCTGTGTTCAGTTTGTCTTGGCATTCAACACATTACTAAACAATTTCCCTCTCTTTGGATACATATTCTCTCCTTCATATTATTTGACCTTTATTTTATTTTTTGTTTCATCTGAGTAAACTTCAGTATGAATGATGGAAAAAAACTCAAGAAAGTATTTTAATTGTACCTGGTGATTAACAGTTGGGAGTCACATTGTGATTCTCTGCCCACCTGAAAAATATTTTCCTGGGTAGTTTAAAAAAATCTACATCAGTTCATTAGCATTAGTTTAATTATTGTCCTTGATAAATAAGTTTTTTATCCATGTGTAACAGGCTTCTAGTTTGGATTGGTCATGTTCCTGCTGAACAGTGATGATTCTATCACTATCATTTATCCTGATGAATTTGTGAGAAGTTCTGTTTCTGGTCACTCTCAGTTTTTCATGCTTACGTGATCCTCCTTCCCCATCATTCTTAAATTTAGTCTGCTCTGCTTGGAAGCAAGCCAGACCTTTGACCTGACCTGACCCGAGACATCAGGTCAGGTCAAAGGCACTCTGCTGCACAGACACACACAGTTTTCATGAGTATTTCTTATAATAATATTTTCTACTATTGTTGTGGCAACAATAGTAGACACACTATCCTAAGAAGTCTCTCTACGTTTCTATGTTTTATGTCTCTACATTTAAGTGTTTGTATGTATATGTGTGTAGGTCTGTAGACACTGTATGGACAGATGGACAGATGTGTTGTTCACCTCCAGAAACAGTCTAAACATTGGTGTTGAGCAGCAGCTGAGCCTGAGACAACTTTGGACAACATCTCCTCAATCGCAGTTGTGGATTTCTGAAGAACTGAGCGTGGTTATATGATACGGATCTTACACTGATGTGTCCACTGTAATAAATATGTCACTCAGTGGAACAGTACAACTCCTCTAAGTATCTAAACACACATGTGATCCAGCGATCATTTCCTCATCTCTCCACCCCCTCTGTTCAGTTGGTCTGTGCTCTTAAGTATTACTAATGACACTCTGGTCCCTCACTAACACACTGTACCGCCCAGAGCCTCATTAAAGGTGGAACTCAGCCAAATAAGCTCCTCTTCACTTTGCATAAATTAGCTTTGATGCAATGTATCACTGCCACACTACAAACTCACACACACACACATGCACACACTCAAACATGTCCTGCACACACACCTTCATCCATCCCTGTTGTCCTGCTCTCTTCCTCATTTACTCATCAGCTGAGATGTCATCAGCAGGATTCGATACACAGTAGATCAGAGTCAGTTACGCATGAGGGATCACACACTTCATCATTTTATTACTCTATATGTATTTTTGTCTTTTCATTTTAATTTTCCTGTGTTTCTTTCACAGAGAAAAAGCTGCAGATCAAACCTCGGCTGTAAGCCTACAGAGACCAGCAGCAGCAGGAGAGGTGAACGGCTCCTATCAGTGATCTCTGAGCTCCAGGTTTGTCCTGACAGGTGTACCTGTGTCTCTGACAGGTGTATTTGTGCCTCTGAATTACACTAAATAACTCAGGGCCTGAAAGTTTGATCTTCCATATCTACACATCAGCTTTACATATCAGTTTGGATGTTTACATGGATTTTCTCACCAAGTTTTGTAAATTTTAAAACAACAAATAAAATATAAACTCTTACTGTGTGTGCTGTTTCACAGACTCTTTTTGACATGTGAAGTCAGTGTTGTGAGAGTGTTTATAGGGTGTGAGTGTGTTTCTGTTTCGGAGCGGCGGTGTTGTCACATGACCCGAGCATGTTTGTGAGAGTTTTTATCAGGAAGGTGGTGACAGAAGCATCAGTGCCCCTCACTTTACAGGCCTGGAGACGAGACACATGAGCGCACAGTGACTTCATCCTCACCATGCTGTGAGTGTGCATTTGTGTGTGTTTGAGAGAAAGCGTGCACGCAGAAATCTGCCAAACCAAATGAATACACACCCTGGACGGGATTAAAATCACTGATCAGTGCAGGTAAAGTCAAAGTCAGCCCATCTCCCCCAGAGAGGTAAACCCAGTCTGAATGGGGCTTCAGTAGCAGGACTTTTCAGAGTGGGACCATTTGAAAACACTACCTTTATATTGTGTTCACATTATAGCAGCAAACATTTTCTCAGGGAGTCAGGGGAAGTTAACATATTGGCAAAGAGCAAAGTGTAAATACTTAACAGTTTGGTGCTGTCTGCCATCCCACACTGCCCTGAACTGAATCACCTGAGTCCCACAGAAAATGAGTAGGGACAAGATCTCTCTTCAGACTGTGTCCTGTGTTAACACCACCTGGTTTTAACATGTTTGTCAAACAGGTTAAAAATTCAGATGAAACCTGTGATTCACGTTTTTTCCCATCCTAAAGAGGAGGAACTAAAGATTTAACAGTATTGATGACTGAGTGTGGACGGTCATTCTTGAATATGGAAGTTGTTCTTTAACAGAATAATCTCACCTCAGTGTCAGTTTACTAGATTCTCTGTTGTTTGGATGTTTCAGTGTGTAGAATGAACTCATCAGAAGAAGCTTCTCCGACATGTAAAACAGTTTTTAAAAGATTTATCCACCTCATATAAACATGACTTTTGATCTATACCTCATTTGTCTCCTCATTATCTCAGTCCTTCCTTTGTTTTTATTATGTCCTCCTGCTTTATTTCTCTGTATGTGAGCTAAATGATTGAGAGGCAGAGCAGAGAGGATGCTGGGACATGGAACTCATCCACTGCTCTGCAGAGCTCACACCTCCATCCAAAAACTATTAGCACACTGTTGGTGTGTGAGTAAGTGAGAGTGTGTTGGTGTGTGAGTGCTGAGCCTCATATTTACAATATTAATACTCGATTTAACTGAGGAGTCGTCACGGCGACAAACGAGCCGCGTGAAACTCTGGGGAGCAACGCAACATTAATAAACAGCAAGGGGGTCACAATACACACACACACACACACACGAGCAGATAAATATATCTCTCCATGTTAACAAGGTAAGAGCCCCCAGCACATCACTCTGTGTCTGTGTGTGCATCACATCAGTGTGTGTGTTGTGGCACATCTGTTACTGGTGGTGTTTTTCTCAGCATGTCCACACTAATGCAGAAAAGTTTGAAAACATTTTGCTTTCTCAGAATGTGTATTCTCTCCCTGTTGGACAGAGCCAGGCTAGCTATTTCCACCTGCTTCCAGTCCTCATGCTAAGCTAGGCTAACCATGTTCTGACTTTTTACCCAAAAAAGCTGAGTTTTCCTGATTCACACTCGAGTCGTGGACTCATGCTTTTTTTCTCAGTGGCTTTTTGAAGCTGATTTTGCAGATTGAAAAATAAGTTTGCATTTGTGAACCTGGCCTCAAACAAAACAGAGATTTGTTGGTAGATAGTCGTTCAGCAGCTTGGAAATCTTTGTGTACAGCTTGTCACATACTGCCAGTTAAACTGTGTTGAATACATTTTGTCAGGATGGATATTTGTGTGTGTCTTTGTGTTGGCCTGTGAGTGTGACTGTTCAACTCGATTCTCTCTCAGATGTATTGACAGCATCGAGCGGAGATGGAGAGCTCGACATGTTTCTCAGAAAAGGCAGGAGACAGGGACCCATCACTCTTCTCTTCTCGCCGCACGTTTTTTCTCCTTCCTCCTCCTCCTCACCCACGTAGCTCCTCTCCTGCGCTGAAGACATAAGTGCCTTAGACAGATGTCTGCTGCCTCTTGTCTAAAACCCTCAACGTGAGCTGCTGAGCTCGGCAAACTCTAATTAAGATCAATATTTCAATTTTTAGTAAAAGCGCACGAGACGGAGAGAAGACAGGGGGAGAGAAATCATCTGTCCACGGAGACTCAGAGAGACAAAAGGAAAGGTCAACTGTGATTCTTCATTGTGTGTGTTTGTGTGAGAGTGTGTGAGATTTGATAAGAGCTGGTTTCAGTTGTGAGTGTTTGTGGGTCCTCTTTTCTTTCCAGGAGGTTTCTCCTGTTTGGCTTTACTTCCTCAGCAGGACATTTTTCGTTTATTACAACTTTGATCTTGTTTTTGTAGTGATGGCCATCAGTTCACTGTACTCATCTAAACAAACAGCTGGATAGACAGACTAACTTTACTAATTGTCAGTGGGGAGAGTTGTTTGATCGCCCATGTTCAATAAAGACAAAAGAGAAACGAGTCAAATCATGACAGATGACACATGAAAGACACACTACACTTAATGTGTTTTGCAAAATCACATTAGTTAAGCTAATTAGTACAACTGCACAACTGCAGACGCTCACAGGTAACCCACCTCAAAACAGAACCATAAAAATGATCAGGAACATCCAGTATCACAGAGAACGTGCAGATATCACATCCTCCACCCCGAGCATCTGTAACCAGTGCCTCAAACGCTTTTTAAGGTTTCAACTTTCTCCTGTTTCTTTCCTCCTCTAATGAACCAGGTGCCAAACGATTACAGCACCAGTGGTTTTTAACACACTCATTAATCTGTTTCCTAACACACGCACGAGCATAACAGAGACCACAAATTTCTTTTTTAAAGGCTTTTTGCTGACCCTGGAGGACAAAGGTTTACTGTTTCTTCCTCCATCGGACTCCTTTTTAAGACAGTGACACATTATGATTTAATGGGCTGTTAGAAGTTAGACAGTAGTAGATGGACTGAGTTTGTCTGGTTCAATAAAACCACATCATACTGGCGGATTCTAGTAGTTGTTGTCTTCCCGTTTATTCATATTTACCATACTGGTAGGATTTCTTTCAGCTCAGTCCATGTTAACCCATGCTGGTCCAGAATGGTACCAGCCCAGCAGGATTTCTCCCAAACCTCCCAATTACCACACAGACGCTGCTTCTGATCCAGTCACCGCCTGTTATTCTCATTTAGATGATTTTAAACTTATTTTGTTTTTACAGCTAGAATCAGGACCTTTAACATCATGTGGAAACCCAAAACTGACCAGAGCGGGTGAGAAAAGAGCAAACTGTGATGCTGTGAATGAGTAAGTACGTCTTATTTTCTAATCCACCTCAGGTTTAACTCAGTCTGGTGAACTTCTCTCTCTCTCTCAACACACTGACAAATTTCCAGTCTGTTACTTTCATCTCTCCATTCAACATCTTATCCAAATTTAGCATTTTTCCTCAATTTCCTTCCCTCTTCCACATGAATTTCAGATTCATTAGCAAGGCAAAGTCTTTTTGATGAATGTCTGCTGCTGCTTTGGTACATGAACACATGAGAATTCATGTTCTCGCAACATTTTGGCAGTTGCCCAGCGAAGCAGCAGTAATCAGAGCTGATGTATGACCCAGTGCGTTGTCTCTCTATTTACTCAGAGAGAAGCACACACTGAGTAACTACCTACAAACAAACAAACAAAAAAGACCGTAGGTTTCCGTTTGTCAGGACACTGTTATCACCAGAGGATATGGTCATCAAAACAGCAACACCCAAGTTGTTCTTGGCCTTGAAGCGTAGTTTCTCATGTTGCTCCTTTTCAGCTCAGCCTCTGTGTTGTCACATTTTCTGCCTCTTTGGGACCAAAACCCTTTGATCACGCTGGTGAACAAACGTGATTTCTATACAAGCGGGTCTTTCTACATGTGGCCAAACTGATTTCTAAAGTAAGCCTCCCTGTGAACTTCACCGTGCGTGCGCAGGCATGCGTGCGTGTGTGCGCTCCACATCCCTGCACAATTAAAGCTGATTCCTCCACAGCGGCATTAGTGACTTAACGGCAGTGACAAAAACCTCCAGGCCTCAGATAACCCTGAGCCACCTCCTGGAGCCGGTCTTTTTGGTCTGGATGCCGGCTAGCTTGGCTCAAAGCTCGCCTCACGACCGGCTCAAAGCCCACCGTCGATCCTCCACCTTGCTGATGTCCATTTTGCTTAAATCGGTAGAACTGCACTTGCAGCGAAGTCCCAATATGCAAAGGCACAATGAAAACCCTGACTTCAAAAATTTATGTCTCAAGCCCTCGGCCGCAGACACTCCCCTTCCCCTGACAATGAATGGACCACAGCAGATCTTCTTAAATGTGCCATTTCAATGCAGACTGCTTAGCTTGGAGTTTGAGGGCCAGTTCCTGCTTATTTGATAAAAAAAAAACTCTCTCCTAATGACTTAGCGCACCTAAACTTAAAATACCTTGATATGATTTCCATCCCTTCATCTCATACTCTTCTTTTCATCCTCGCCAGCAGATTTGATCGGGGTAAGGGGGTGGGTGGGCGCGTATTTCATGGCCAGTTCGGACTGGAAGTTAAGCTCAGCAGCTGTGCAAGGTTTTCCTGTTCACATCTGACCACATTAAACTTACTGCCACCTGTTTTTCCCGCAGATATGCACTTTATTCCGCAGATATATCACTCACAGATCGGTGGGTAGATGGGACTCTGGGGGCAGCCCCTGCTGAAAAGGCCAAATGGGTCAGATGCAGCGGTGTCCCGGTCTAAGCCCTGCTTCCATGATACATATCACCGGTATTGACGTCCTGCTCAGTCTTCCGCTGTGATTTGCTTTACTCCCCGTGAAAGCCCCTCACCCCCGAAAAAAGACGTATGTGTCCAGAATGGAGACGCGCGCGGCGGAGCTTAATTATCCGTCGATCCGCAGGATTGAGTCTTGTGGTTAATTGCGAATGAAAACCCTGCAGACCACGGCCCGGACTATCCAATCATACTTAACCCGCGCGCAGCCACAGCGCGGCCTCCTCACAGCCTCGCGGAAATGCGGATTGATTTTTGGCATAGGGGCGCGCGGCCTAAAATCGATCTATAATTGATAGATTTGGTGGCCTGTGGAGTCAGAGATCCTCAGGCTTCCTCAGAGAGACCTAAAAGAGTAAGGTGGATACAGGAAGCTCTTTTTTTATAAAGCACAAGCAGGTTCACCTGTTCATGGACGCTGTTTCTTTTCTTTTTTTACCTGTAATTCAGTTTTTGTTTGACAGTGACTGCAGTCATATTTACAGTGCATTTGATTTACTCTTGTTCTGCGTATAAATACACTGACATCCACCAGAGTCCAGTTCCTTTAATGTGTCTCTGAACATGAACAATCAACTAAATCCTAATTTCATTTTAACCTCAGAAAGTTTTTGTTTGTTTGTTTTGTTTTTGTTTCTTAAATCATATTTATTGGTCACATAATCCAGGTAATATTATAGAAAAATTCATTGTGGTTTTATGAGAACTCAGTGTTTCCCTATATATTACATATTATTTACCATAGTTTGCAATGACAAGCTAAGTCACAATAATATATAAACCTTAATCTAACATGTGTGAAGGCTGCGGTTCTAAAAAGCTTTAAATTGATATAAAAAACATTTAAATGGTTTCATACGTCATAAGGTCACTATGAAGCTTCTAAGAGTCTAAAGTAAACTCACGTTTAAGTCTCTAAAAATGCATACATGTTGTCAGATACCACGAACTAACAGCCTGGAGGTCATTTTCTTTTCCTGTGAAATGTAAATACATGCGAACAGCCTCGTTACATAACAGACACCCGCTTTTGAAAAGTGTTTCTCTTTTCCGAGTAAACATTTTTTTCTCTGAGAAACTACCGGAGCTCTCGTCTTACTCCGCGCTCCGCCGTGCAGTAGCATCTGCTCGGTCACTAGAGGGGGGGATCTGCTGCACCTGTTCTCCGTGCGCGCTTCGCTCACTTCGTCCCCGCTCGGCTCTTCTCGGCCGAACGCTTCCAGAGCAGAAGCTTTGCTATAGGAGAATGCAAATTCACCGCTGTGATCTCCTCCCATTGGCCCGTCACACCTCCGTGTGGGAGGGTCGGGGGCCACGCTGTCTTTATAAGTGCAGATTGCCTGCCAGTGCCTCAGTGACACTACGTGGTTGCACCGTGAATGTCTTAGAAACAGTTTGAAGGCCGTTAGAGAGGAAACAACAACTGGAATTTATCACCTCTGGCATAATAATACACACACAGCGTGTATAAGGTCAACAGCGTGCCCCGGTGAGGGGGGGCAGGACCGTGGGGACCGAACCTGTAAGTAGACGCTGCTTGAATTAAATATCTGGACTGAACACAACAGGGGGAAGAAGCTCCTGTCCCTCCAAGTAGGAGAACTGTCCTCCAACTAAAAAAATAATCTCAGATTCATATGAACTTTGAAAACTTTTGCACGCGCCATTCCGTTTTGGATTGCTGGGACTTCTGGCACACCTTTACGCACGCCTGCGCAGCGCCCCGTGACTGTCACACAGCGTCTGTGTGATTGTGTTAGAAACTTTTAATCCGGGCCACGCTGCAGTGACTTCAGTCCGCTGCCTGGGACTTCATGATCAAGTTGTAAACAGCGGGAGGCGAAGAAGGATGCTTGGAAAATATTTATAACACACCGAGCGGAGGAGACGAAATCTTTTCGTGTTACTTGATCGAGCAGAACTGAGGACAGTAAATCACAAGGAGGCAAGTGGGCTGCAGAGGTGAAGCGAGGACAAGACAGGTTGGTGTCTCCAAATTCATCGGGATCGAATTTCAGCCGCCCCGGGGGCTCCTGGTATTAAAGCGTGCATTTGACCTGGGATAAGTTGTCAACAAGAACAGCGAGCGGAGGCAAACTGGCAGGTGTACAAGTTCATTTACATGCATACGTATATTCACGCCACTATATATAGAAGTTGTCTTAGGGACGAGCAGCCTTAATAAGTTTCTCCACCCACCCGCCGGCCCTGCAGCAGCTCCACGCACCGGGCGTGTGCGTGTGTCTATATATACACCATACAGGCTTTGACTCCTCTTCGCAATCTGTATCCGAGAGGGCTGCCCGCCGTCGGTTTGGCTGTGAGGGCAGGAGTCGTCGCATGGACTGACATGGCCACCGACCTCGCCATGAGCGCAGAGCTGCCCAACAGCCCTCTGGCCATCGAGTACGTCAACGACTTTGACCTGATGAAGTTTGAGGTGAAGAAGGAGCCGCCGGAGGCCGACCGCTACTGCCACCGCCTCCCGTCGGGCTCCCTCTCCTCCACCCCGATTAGCACACCCTGCTCCTCCGTGCCTTCCTCGCCCAGCTTCTGCGCCCCGAGCCCGGGCGCACAGCCCAACCAGAGCCTCGCCAGCGGAGTCAACAGCAGCGGCAACAGCAACAACAGCAGCAACAACAACAATCACAGCAACACGGGCAAGCCTCAGCTGGAGGACCTGTACTGGATCCCCAGCTACCAGCACCACATCAACCCCGAGGCGCTCAACCTGACCCCGGAGGACGCGGTGGAGGCCCTCATAGGCAACGCGCACCACCACCACCACCACCACCAGGCCTACGAGGGCTTTCGCGGACAGCAGTACGTCGGGGAGGACCTGTCCACGGCCTCGGCGGCCCACCATCACCAGGCCCATCATCACCATCATCACCACCACCACGGCCACCACACACGCCTGGAGGACCGCTTCTCGGACGAGCAGCTGGTCAGCATGACGGTGCGCGAGCTGAACCGGCAGCTGCGGGGCTTCAGCAAGGAGGAGGTGATCCGCCTGAAGCAGAAGAGGCGCACCCTGAAGAACCGGGGCTACGCGCAGTCCTGCCGCTTCAAGCGCGTCCAGCAGAGGCACATGCTGGAGACCGAGAAGTGCACCCTGCAGAACCAGGTGGAGCAGCTGAAGCAGGATGTGGCGCGCCTTGTCAAGGAGCGGGATCTTTATAAGGAGAAGTACGAGAAGCTGGCCAGCCGGACCTACAATGCCGGTGGACCCGCGAACACAAGAGATCCGTCCGGGAAACAGGCCAACACCGAGTTCTTCATGTGAGAGACTGATGATTTGTAGCATAGACTCTGAATTACACCCAACCTAAACATCCTTGTTACATTAATTTATATTTTTCTGCGTTTGTATTTTGTTTACAGTTATTCCCTCGACAGAAAAGACTTTAAAACACAACATCTTAACTGATAAGCATTAGATGTGCACAAAAGTAATCCTTGTGCGCATTTTAGGTCTTAAAGATGTTTCGGCTAAACTTCTGTAAGCCCACAGCGACCTGTCATGTAGTGATGTGGACACATGGGATCACTTAGCCTGTAGACTTTTCTCTGGTGCAACACAACCTGGTCAGAAGTCTTACTGAACCAATCTGACATGTAACGTGACTGTCTTAATTCAGAGAGAAAGATGAGTTTGTCTTAAAACTGGGGGAAGAATGATTTTTTCTATTTAAAAAAATTGGACTGAAATAGAAGCAGAAAAAGCAATACACCGCCTCTCCTTTGGCTGTAGAGAGCTCACCGGACCGTGTCAAAGAGGGGCGGTCTGTGATGCAGACATGAGACCTTTCAATATTGCAAGTCTATAGTTTCCCATCCCTATTGCGACCCTGCATGCAGGACATGTATGGTAACCTCCAGTCATCTCCCAGAATCCTTCCACCTGTATGGAAAGCATGGCCCATGGTTCTCTCCTCCTCTAACGCTTCTCCTCCTCCCTCCTCCTCCTCCTCCTCCTCCTCTACCATTAGTAAGGCCTGGGTATGCAGAAAGCCACTAAATGTTTCCTCCACAAACCCCCTGAGAGGTGCAAGGACTGCGGACTAAAATGTAAAACAATCTGCTACTGCGAAAAATGGATGCGTCTTTAACTGCTATTTTCAATCAATTTTTCTATTGTTTTAAAAAGAAAAGAAAAACGACAAAAAAGAGATTAACTGAGCCAGATTTTAGACTGTATTTATTTCCACCTGTACATAATGTGTAGAGAAAAACAGTTAACTGTGTTATTTTACCTTCTCTCTTTTTAAAGAAAACTGCTTTTGTTGCTTGGATTATTCGAAATGTCTTAATACAAATGTTTGTATGTTACAGCATGCAAATCGTCTATGGTATCCTTCTCCTACTGAACATGTGTAATGTCAAAGGCAAGCCTATACTGCACTAAGAAGAGATCAAACCTGACAAACGTTTTGTTTTCTCCTCATAGGACCTTTGATCTGTTACTCTCTAAAAACCTGGATGTAAATTTGATGAGGTCAGAGCCTCATTTATTAGACGGACATGCGTTCGCTGCTAAAACTCTATGCACCAACCTGATGATTAAAAGGACTTAGTTTTTGTTTTTTACTTTAAATATTTGTAGACGGAAATTTGTAGGGCCTGCAGCCCGCTGTCTTAATAAGATCCTGTGTCTGATAGGAGGATGCTTGATTGTTTGAAAAGAGGAGATTTTGCCTGGTGGTAGAGCTTACTGTTCTTGGAGTAACTCGATGCATTATTCTGTCAAACAAGAAACCCCTGGTTCGTGTGTTTTCTGCTGCCTAGATATATGTGCAATATTGTGCAGAAGTGTCCGAGGCTCAGCCAGCCTGTTGGGCGGCGAAATGTGATGGAAGGGAGACTGAGAATTTGATGTTTAATATTAAATTTAGGTCAAAACGCCAGAGAAAAACAGCGAGAAAACGCGAAATAAATCAGAGATTATTGTTATTAATTACGTCTGATGTTTTTATGTAATCAAAATTAAACTGAATTCTTGCGACCAATCTAAAAGTCAGTCTTTTTTTTTTAATGTAAGCGAACAACATTTTACCTTGG
Source organism: Toxotes lorentzi (assembly GCA_037833715.1). Lineage (NCBI taxonomy): Eukaryota > Metazoa > Chordata > Actinopteri > Toxotidae > Toxotes > Toxotes lorentzi. The sequence goes on from JBBMJY010000022.1 coordinate 21,470,803, forward strand.
ACACCTTTCTTTGTTTTATTTTTTAGGGAGGCGGGGGTTGATAAAACCTCAAGATCTAGTAATTTTTCCTAAAACAAGTACAACCTAAAAGGTCCTGATCTGATTGAAAGAAGGCTGCCGCTTAAGCTAGGAAGAAAGGAAAGCAAACTTCTGCACAGTGCTGTTAATGTATATCTGTACATATAATTTCTATATTTATTCGATGAACGTGTCCTAACGTGTCAACAAGTGAAAAACCTACAAAGTGGAACGTTGTTGAGAATCTTGTTTTCATAATGTTTAATAAAAAGTTCTGTCCCAAATCTGTGAGACTGCTGCTGCCGTCATTGTTTCAGGGAAGGTTTTATTCTGAAAAAAGAAAACAACAACGAAAGAAAAACAAGAAAGGCTTCCTGTCTCTAAATTATTAAACCTCAGACTTTATGTAAGAATGTCATACGTGCAGTTTATTTTAAACCAGAGTTTCGTTGTGAATGTGGATTTAAAAAAACAAAAACAAAACCTAAATAAACCTGAAATAAATCGTCTCATTCAAACTCAAATTCAATTAAATAACCCACGATTATTTATGGCTGAGGATTATAGATACAATTATTATGTTCATATTAGTGAAACTAAAATCAGACGTTTGGAGGAGTTTCTCGAGTTTAACCTGCTGATTTTTGAAGTTGATAAAAAATAAATCAATAAAAAAAATATTCTTCTAAATTATAGCAAATGGATACATTTGACTGAATAACGACAGGCGATAAGAGTAAACACAGCGTGAGTGTTAAAAAATCCCAGTGTAATGAAGATGTTGACATTGTTATTATTATTATTATTATTATTTAAAAGTAGCCTGTGATTAGTCTGTTAGTAGTATCGGTAGTATTAATATTAAGTTTTATCAAAATCCAAGGCATTTCAATCCTCATCTGACCTTTAATTAATGAGTTCGCGAATTTAATTTCGGTTTTCCTCTTCCGAGTTTTATTTCTGTGTTTAATTCTTTGTAATTTGTCCTTAATCGTCAGAGGTGGTGACACCAGGTAAACTCCAGTTATTTAGCTTTTTGTACTGGGAACTCTGTGTCCGATGAAGCCGGTGTGGAGTGCAGGATGTTAGGGGAGAGGCTGCTCTGATCTTCGGGAACATCATAGCCCAGATTTGTCTCTGTGTGAGAGAAGCACCGGCGGAGGCGGACACAGCCGCCGTCTTGCTCCGCTGCCAGCGGGCCTGTGAGCGTCTCATCAGCCGGTGATGGATGGATGAAACCTGCCCGCTCTCCGCCTCTTCCTGCCACCGACAGGCAACGAGGTGGATGAGCACAACTCTTTCTCACTTCATGTTTTGAGTGTTTCCGTAGGGCAGCTTTGCATGGTACCCTCGATGTCCACTGTGTGCGCGCGCTCGCGCACGCGCCCCAAGCTGCATCAAGCGGTCTCTCTCCTCCTCTCAGGGTGGAAGAAGCGCGGGTTGAGACAGATGCCACCCCGCGTTGGTGTTGATGTGACACCGCCGTCAGGCCCGGTGGGTGGCGGCTCACTTCAAACTCACCGTGAATGAGTGTGTGACTGAGATAGAGTGTGTGTGAGTGTAGGTGTGTGTGTTTGTGTTGAGGGGTCAGGCGGTGAAGGCCAGTAGATGGTTAGAGGTCAGTATCAGAAGATCAGTCATCTGCACAGCTTTGCAGCTTCTGCAGCTACAAGTTTTACGCGTGCCGTTAAGCCTGCTTGCGTGTGTGCAGCTGTGTGTAGATGTGTGTAATCTGGCTTTTTAAACTAACACAAGGTTTCATCAAACATAAACTGTGATTTTTCTCTCCCAGGCTGTCACATCATCTGCATTTAGAAACAGAAAACTGGCAAATGTGATAGTTTCGTGCGTCTGAAGAGTGTAACGGTGTCGCTCTCAGTATCAGTCAATACTCGTGAGTGTGTTTTGTCTGCGTGTCAGTGAAAGAGACGGGTTCACTTTAGGTAGCCACATTTTCCCTCTTTTCCAAAAAGTCTTCTTATTTTCCATCTTTCTTTCTTTGCAGCGCATCATCTCAGACATCTCAGTGTCATTAAACTGTTTGTAAACACGAACATTAAGCCTGTTAAACACATCTGATCACATTCAGCTCGTTTTCTCCCACAGTTACTTACATCACACACCTGTGCGTGCTTGTGTACATATAGACTCACTGTGCAGATCGACACTCATCAGTGCAGTTTGCCTTATCAGTGCGCGACATGAACATTCAGCTTCTGAAGCTTAAACGCTGCGCTCTCATTAAAGTGAAACCATCCGTCTGTACCTTCCTGTTCATCATGTCCGGAGCCAATTAAACTGCTGAGTGATGAAATCTGTTTTTAGGGGGAGAAACGCGCACATTTATCCAAATTTGGATTTTCTCTTAATGTCCCTCTCTTCCTCCTCCTTTCCTCCTCCTCCTCCTCTCTCTGTCTCTCTCTGTCTCTCTCTCTCTCTCTCTCTCTCTCTCTCTCTCTCTCTCTCTCTCTCTCTCTCTCTCTCTCTCTCTC
>JBBMJY010000022.1:21473412-21483681 GCA_037833715.1 Toxotes lorentzi
TCTCTCTCTCTCTCTCTCTCTCTCTCTCTCTCTCTCTCTCTCTCTCTCTCTCTCTCTCTCTCTCTCTCTCTCTCCGCCTCTCCATCACTCTTCTCCTCCTCCTCCTGTTTTTGCTGAATCAGAGGAAACGCTGAGCCCTGTGACAGCCGTCACCTCACTGAGAGTCAGAGAGAGAGTGTGTGCTTACACCACACACACACACACACACACACACACACACACATACACAGACAGAGTGTGGTGGTATGCAGTGGAATGAAGGAACATGCAGACCCTGTGTGTGTGATCACTACATTGTGGGCTTTTCTTCCCATAAATCAGGGCAGTGTCCATCCGAGCTGCATCTGAGAAACGAAACAAGTGAAGCAGTGAGAGGGATGGAGAGAGAGAGAGAAAGAGGGAGGTAGAGAGAGGTGCAGTGTGTCTCTGGCGTCTGGATCTGCTGCTGCTGAGATTCAACACAGTCAGCGTCTCTTCGGCTCAGCTTACCTACAGTATACCCACCTACACACACACACACACACAGGCACACACATTATAAACAGAGTCCAGACAAACACAGTGGAAGCCTCATGCTGCTGATAGAATCACTTCCTTTTAATAAGACCGATAACGACCTCGGTCTCCACCTCCTTCACCTGTTGTTGTTGTTTTTGTTGTTGCTAAAACTGGGGCCCTGCAGACCCCCAGGGACCCCGAAAACCTCATGTTCACGATGCCACAATTAGACAATTTGCACCATTAAAGTACTAAAATACCCAAATTTATTGTCTTAATTTTGTGGCTCTGTCTTTTTTCACTTTAATGACTTTAGTTTAACTTGCTTGCAAAAGTCTAAATAAATTTGTGTAAAGTACGTTTCTCGCAGGAGCATTGGCCGGTGAATCCTGGTGTGCATTGCACTTAATGGTCAATAGGGAGAGAAAAGAGTAAATACCTGCACACTGACTTCAAATCCCAACGTTATCCTCCTGACAGTTCTCGTGATAAATGATGAGAGAAAACTACAACAGCTGTGGCTACGTTCCATTTTCAGGGTCTGAGGCAAAAATTAGCTGCTGGGCTCCACCTGACGAAAACAGAAGCATCTGAACCGGTCACTCATCACACGCAGCAGCAAGACGGCTGGAAAACAGCATCAATGAGAAGACTGCGGACAAATCCCAAAATTAAACAGATGTTGTTTGAGGTCAAAGAATTTAAAAACAATTTCCACACTCTTATCAATAGGCTGATGGGTTCTATGAGGAGAGGCAGGGTTTTCCAGGCTGATAAAATAACTCGAAACAACTCATGGATGTAAATGATTAACAAACACAGTCATCTTGTACATTCATGGTGCAGTAATCATTTTAACATGACTGGGATCAAAACATCACTGATTTACAGAGGTTTGTGATTTTAAGCGTCTCTCTCTTCACTGATGCTGCTGATGACTTCCATGCTGATTAGCTGGGGTCCAACAGAACTGTTTTTCCCCAGAGACCCCATTAAAAGGTTAAACCTGGCCGTGGTTGTTGTTCCGTCTCAGCATCAGTGATTCAAAATTCAGGTAATGAAAACTGTAATTAACTTTTAAGTAGGAGGAAATGAAAGAGATGGATGCATTTATTTTGAAGACCTGGTGGCTGTATTAATAATATCCTCCCAGGTGCCATTCAGGCCTTTTCATTTAGCACAAACCCACACGGCTCCATCGCGTAGAAGTGTTCTCGTGCTCCAGTTAGACCTGATCCCGAGGGAGGGGTTCAGCTTTAAAAAGTTGTCACCCTGCGCAAAATGTAATCGACATTTTTGATAAATCACCTGCATGCTGTTAATGCTCACAGGGTATTAATAATTATTACTCCTGATCTGGTGATTGAGTTAGTGACCTGGGGCCAGGAGCCCCCACAGAGCGGGAAGGAACCGGGGGGGTGAGAGCCGGTCCCCCAGCCCTGACTCGCCCAGGAAAGCAATTTGGCACCAGTGGTGCCGTACTGCCGCTGCGACCCTTGAGTGTGTGCCCTGCCTCCACCGGCTCCACACTGTCACACACACACATACACACACCCACACCCACACACACACTGACACGCCGCATGCTGAGTAGACAAATTCAAACATGCTATCACAGGAGAAAATATGCCCAAACAGCAAATCTAACCTTGTCCCGTGCTTTGAAAATACAGTAATAAACAAACCTAACCGGCAAACAAACAAACAAATAAATGAGACCGGTGGGATGATGTGCTGATCTCCAAACAAGGAGGAGGCTGGAGCATGAAACAGGCTCAGTTTTTCCAGAAAGGGGAAAATAAAGCCATTAAAATGTGGCATGAAGAGAAAATGACCTCTTCTAAGTATTTAAACAGAACAGCAGTGTTATCACAGTAATTTGAAGCATCACAGCTGGTTTTACACTTCTCTATTTATTTGTACTGTTTACATCTTGTGTTTATGCTCAGTAGCAGTTTCAGCGCATCATTTGTTGCCAGGAATTCACTTAAAGAGAATTTCCTTCATGCTTTTTTATATCCAGTTGACGTTGGTCACAAGGCGATTTACTGAGTCAACCTTTTAACGAGGGGTTGAGTTCCTGCTGAATCCCCCAAACCACCATCACTTCCCTTCAAGTTTCACTTCCCCATCTCTGTGTTTGTGTGTGTGTGTGTGTGTGTGTGTGTGATTCAGCATTTTTGTCATTATTTCTCAAACTTCATTGTCTTTGTGTCATGGGTCACACAGACCCTTTTGTTTTCATTATGGTTGGTTGCTTTGTGGCTGTGGTTTGTGGTCACAGTGATCACACACACACACACACACACACACACACAGATATGCACATATATATATATATATATATACACACAGTTGTGAAGGTGCACACATGCTGCATTACAGTGTGTGCTGTAATGCAGTGGAGAGGACTGTCCTCAGTGGCAGTGGAGGGTCAATCAGCAATCAATTATTCCACTCAGCCTGGCCTGCAGCCACACCACAGACTCACTTCCTGCGCCAAATGCTCACGCACACACACACATACTCACATACCATCAAAGACACAACATGACATTCCTTCAGTCTGCAGTTCACATACAAACCACACCTTTTTATTTTGTAGCATGACCAGAAATTTGAAGTGAAATCTAAAAACGATGGTTGCTGTAAAGTGTAAGTCCGGATTTTGGGATTTGAGGTTTAGGTTGATTTATTTTCATTAGTAACATCATGCTTTTGCTTAATTTACGTTAAATAATCTCTGATTGGATCCACGCAGTTTCACTGTGGGAGAGTGAACATGGAATTTATTTTTGTAAACTTCGGTCAGAATTTCTCATGAGATCAGGCTCAACATACAGACCCAAAACACAACCACCGTGGCTCGTGTCCATATGTCAGTGCTGCACAAACTCTGCGGGTATAGGAAACCTCAAAAAGTATGACTGACCTATGACTGACGTTTTGAAGCATCACCACTGTTTTATGTCACTTAGAAGAAAGTTTTTCAGTTTAAAAAAGCTCAGTGAGATGAGCTCTTTCCTTCTTGATATTCAGTTTAGTTTCTGGTTCTTATCAAATCTTGGTTCAGGGTCTTGTCGTATTATTTGACAATGAAAAAGCAAAAAAACATATTTATTAGCCGATTTCGCCTCCTTTAAACAGTCTGTCACACTGTGATGTTAGTTCTTTGTAAAAGGTAAAAATAAAGAAAAAGATCTGTTTTGATGTACAAGCTGGCCAATGTTTTCAATAGTGTACCTGAGTTAGAGACACTATCACCTGTGCAGTGAATGCACATCACTGTCTCAGCGTTTGTAGAATGAGGCTCCATAGAATCTGCCAAACGATGCAAGTTCAAGCTCATTGTTTGGCAAACGCACTCAACCTCGATGGAAACAACATCTAGACATTGTCAGAAAATGGAAGTTCATCCCTCTCCTTCTCTTTTTTAAACTGTAGGACATGAGAGCTCAGTACGGCTCTCTGACACAGAGGTGTAGTCTGAGAAGATGAGAGGCAGAGACTGACTCTGCTGCAGGGTTTGATCCAGGCTTGGAGGGAGGAAGGAGCAGGTCGCCTCAGGAATCGATAGGTTACATGGCCTCGGGGGCTGGATCAAGCTTCACGCAGCACCGGGGTCATCAGGAGGCATTTGCTTATCTGTTTATTTTGTACTTGTACAGATTTTCAGTATAATGTTTACAAACCGTCCTCCTGACAGGATTTAGATCAGTCATTCACATGTTGGTGAGATTTCAGAGGTTTATTTGTCTGTGCGTCAGTGAGCCTCTGCAAAATACAGTTACCCATAACACCCTTCTCTCTGTAGATCCATAGAGATGACTACATGTGTCTTCTGAGAACCATTATTCCAGCCTTAGACCACTTGTCTGAGAAGTCCTTTCAAACAGCTTCTGGATTCTTAGATCAAGCACCGTCATTTACTGTCAACAGGACTGTGTCAGTGTCAAACCACATGAAGCCGTACCAGACTTTAAACTCAGTCCCGTCACATGAGCTGTATTTCTGTCTGAATGATTCCCTCTTCATCCTGAGGGCAGATCTGTGTTTGCTGACTGAGTGTTTGACTTTTACAAATGACACGGAGCTCCGGTACAACACCGCCTGCTGTCGTGCACCCTGTCACCATTTGCGCCCGCAAAATGCCGCGCAGGCACTCGTGTTGGTGGCGATGGTGCAGCTGCCGAGCCGAAGTGACCGAGGTGTCACTGAGCCTGACACACACACTGAGGACCTGGACCCAGAGGCAGACACACACTGTCCAGATAGATGCAGATCTAAAAGGTGGCTCCCTTCAGACTGACTGACGGTACGTGAGTCATGTCAGTATTCTCACTGTTACTGGCAGTAATAGTTGTTCGGAGCAGTTGTCTTAAGGTTCGTCGTGCTGATCAAGCTGTTCTTTCTGCAGGTTAACTCACACAGACCTGTAAAGCTGTGTCTCCTCTATGCTTGTCGCCAACTGTTTATCCAGTCAGTGAGCTGTCCACACCTGTCTGAATCACCGATCAAAAGGTGTAGGCTTGATATGGAAACTGGTGGGGATGTAGGTTTGTTGGGGGGGGGGCTCCTCAAAAAAAAAGCAGGAATTCTTGCATTTCCTGCAATTCCACACAGTAAACTATGACTATATAGTACTTACTCTATAACGTAATGTTACAGCTTACCTGGTCACCTCCTGGACTCTGTCCCGGTCCCTCTCTCTCTATGATGCCTTCACGGACAACCACTGTCTCATACAATTTCACTGGCAACCATGTTTGTCTAGTTGTGGTGTTGCACATGGGAAAACTTGTTTCTTAACAGTTGCATCAGTAGATATTGTTTTACCCATTTAAACAAACGTCCGTTGCTGTTGTTTCTCTGGTGAGAACAGGCTCAGTATGGTGGAGTTCTACATGTGTGGGTAGAAGTTTGTTGTATGTAGCTGCTAAAAGTTTTTCTCAATTAAAGTTAGAATAGAAACACCAGACAGTGAGAGGGAGAAGGCATCTAAATTCAATCACACTGTGAGACGGAGGCTGTCAAAGTAACAGAAAGCGACGGCACAACGTCCCCTTTCTTCTGCGATGTAACTTAAACTGGGGTACACTCAAAGCTCCCGCTTTATAAAAGCATGTCCTTATTTAGCCTGTTTAATAGCGAGCAGAGGAATCGTTCTGCGGGAAGAGTAAGATGAGGAGAAATAAACAGAATGAAGAAGTGTTTGTGGTGAAGGAGTGCAGACTCAGCGCTGCCGCCGGCATTCAGAGGAGATGGAGACAGAGTGCTGAAGCCGTCATGGCAGCCTTCGCTCGGTGACAGAGCGGTGTGAGCCGTCACAGAGAAGACGAGGAGGAGAAGCAAAGGAGGAAGAAACAGAACAGAGAGAAACTAAAGGGAGTTATTGGGAGAGAGAAGCTACTTGTCTGACATGTTGCCTTTTCATTTAGAGGTATTTTTTGTGGTGAGAGATGTTGGCAGTTTGGGGCCAGCTGTTCTTTCTGTCTCGCGGTGGTTTCTCTAACTGATACAGTTCTCTGCCTTCACGGCTGCTGTTGTTGTGGTTCTTGTTGCTGTTGTTATAAGCATTATTGTTTTGGTTCACAGTTTTTCTCGGTTAACTTCACTCCCTCCGCTGAACAAGTTAATGCGGGTTCTTGTCCGTTCTTTCTTAGTCTTTGGTCAAGGTCAAGACTGACGATCTTTGATTTCATATGCTCTTTAAAATCTGAGTCAGGCACTTCTGTTGAGGCTGCGAAGTATCAACGGGTCATTTAACTGGTAAACACAGAGGAGAAAATGAGGAGAAAGAGAAATCTGCCTCCACGTCCAGCGGCTCATGATGTCTTGTCCGTGTTGCAGACGTACTCACCCCCATCACTGCCTCCAACAGTCTGTCTTTATGTTGACTCCACCACCTGTAATTCTCGGTGGTGTAAATCAGCATCTGAGCATTCACACGCAATCAGCCTGATGACAGAGGGGTTGGAAACACATTACTGCAACCCCACCCACACCCCTGCACCCTCCACCTGCAGGTCTCAGTCAGATAGGCCTCCATGAATAAGTCATCCTCCACAGTCCACTCACCTGGCCCTGTTTACAGGGATTAAATTTGCATGGCCTTTATTAAGATTTAAGGACAGATGCAGACGAGTTATCAGCAAAAACATTTGCTTCTGAATACACCTGATCTACTCCCCTTGAACGAAACACAGACTCAAAACTATGTGGGGCTTTATTTTTGGTTAAAACCTGATGTGAACAGATTCTTTTTTACAGGTTATTGTTGAAGTGATTTTGATGAATTGGATTAAATGATGTTTTTCCATTTACTTGTATACGTTCAGGTCTTCCTGCCAAAAAAGGCAATAATGGAGAACATTTAGTCAAACAGAAAAAAAAACCCTAACAGCACTGACCCTGTGAACTCTTCAGTTTCTATTGACACCTGAAAGATGCAGCTTGGCATCAAACGTCTACAAACCTACAGAGTTTCAGATCCTTGCCAACTTCTCTTTCAGCTCTTTAAACCGGCCTTGTTGTTCTGTCCTTTGGTGACCATCCAGCTACATTCTGTACCTAAACACTTATTTTTTTACTCTGGTGCTTGATTATTTCCAATTTGGGTGACATTTTCTGCTTTACCCTGAAATGTAATCCCCCCAGTGGATTTATCACAGAGCTGCACAGCAGTTAATGATTCCTCTGTTCTGCAGTGGCCATGTTAGGACTCAGGCTCAGCTCGTCCAGCTCAGCTCTGCATCGTTATGTCTGTTCTTCCTTCTCTACATCTCTTTTCTTACTTCCTTCCTTTCTCATTTCTACTTCTAAACTTTGATGATTTGAATAATCAGCACTCAACTCAAATCTCTCTCTCGCTGTCAGTTGAATCATGTTTTTTTTACAGCATGGCAGATTGTTAAATTTTGTTTTATTAAGATTACTTAACTGTAATATTAGGATAGAAGGTTGATGAAAATAGAGGTCTCCATAGTGCGCTTGGATTTAATTTCTTAAAGGTGACCAGGACTCTCTGACTGTATTCAAAACTGACATGTGTAGATCAGGAATGATGATTAACGGCACTAAAATGTGAGTTTAAAATGAGAAATGTACCAGTTTAACATTACACTTGTATAAATTGTTATTATCACAGTGGGCAGTTTTTTGTTAAAATACCAAAATCAGTGCAACAGAACCAAAGATACTGAGTTTTTTTAATTTCATTTATTCTCCTTTCTTGTCAAACCCTACGCCTACATTGCCCTCAATGCACCATGGCCCTTGACAGTTCATTTGGAGATTCAGGTGTGTAATGCTAGTTGCAGCTGATGTAACCTGGAGCCTGTAGCCTGCAGCAGAGATGGGGGTGGGGCTACAGGGGTCTGGTAGACTGACTTCTCTTGCTTGTGACGCTGATGTGACATGAGGACATTTATCAGACTTCACGCAAAAGGCTTTATACAGTTTTTCTCATAGATGCAGTTTTACCTCCCAACACCTGTAAACAGACTTTGATGTGTAAAATCAGTGGAGTTCCTCTTTAAGGTGTCAGGATGCTCTTCAGCAGAAACCCCCACCCCCCAGCACCCACAGCTTTCTGATACAGGAATCGGTGAGGCAGACAATCCAGCGTTCACATCCACTTTGCACAGTGATTAGCCAGGTGTGTGGAGGTTGGACTTGTCTCTGAAACTCTCCTTTTTCATTATTTATACAACTTTTTCTGTCACTTTTCATGTGCAACACCACTGAACACCTTCACAGAGAGTTTGTTCAAAGGTGTGGGGGCTGTTATCTCCACATTTAAATGTGCCCCTCCCTCCTCCTTGACGGCAGGCTCTTCATCCTGCCTGCCGGTGAGGCAGTTTGGAGGCTAGTCTTTAGTTTAGATCCCACCTCAGCCTCTTCAGACCTGACCTGCTGATTATTATGGGGGTTAGTGTGTGGTGGTTGATCTGCAGGTTCACTGGACTGTAGTGCAGCTGTGCAGAGGCACAGCACTAACAGACCCTACTTTGCTTCTGAACAGTCAAAGAAGGAAAAGTCTCTTGACATTTTAATGATACCAAAATCCGAATTAGGAAATTTAGCTGTGTATGCCTGAGTACTTTTGATTAAATAAAAGTCAGTAGTAGTCATCACCTCACTCTCATTTCTCGACAGTATCTAATGTGAGTAAAAGATGTGACTGGGTCCTTCACCACTGTTTTCTGTTGACTTTGTCCACAGAGCAGAAGGACGAGCCACATCTGCAGCCTGTCAGGTTGAGCTGAGATGGAGCTGAGGTTGAAGTGTCACGTCTCTCATTAGTGAAATGTCCCACGGTGCATCTACTACCCCTCTGAAAGACAGAGCAGTGGTGCGTTTGGTTAAAACCTCAGGATTTGCGTCCGGAAAAGAGGGGAAGGGGAGATTCATCAAACCTGTCAGGAGGAGAGCGGGTGGGAATCCCCCTGGAGAGGGAGCTCACCCTGGTCCTGATGAGACAGATTCATCTTCCACATCCTGTCAGACCACCAGACCTCCACAGCTACGTAAGGAATGAATGAGTGTAAGGCTACGTACGGATGAATGAGTGACAGCTTTGGGAAACCCAGAGTGGAAATGAATGGATGAACAGTGGAGCAGAGCACGCAGGGCTATGGTCAGGTCAGCTAGAGAGGGAAAGACAAACATAGGGGCCAGCTGACATCATGCAGACCACGGATTCTGATTAGCTTAAGAAGTAGAGGTTATAGTAAATACACAGGAAACATAAATCAAAAGCATCCATCCTGATTGAGTCACAGCCTGCTTTATATTTGTTATGAGAACACATCTGACACCACAGATATTGCTTTTACTTTATGGATTAGCTCTGTCTAGTTTACATTGTGCTGCAGTAGCAGAGCACCGATACTTAATTTATCTCACTAACATTATTCACTTTTTTTTTTTTAAAAAACAATCTCTAATCCAGTTTGTTTTTCCTATGATGCTCTGGAGCCTGATTAATAAACATAACTTTTCACCCAAACCTATAAAATTATATATTTGTGACATTTATTGGAGCAAATTACCAGTAACATCCATCAGCAGATCTGAATCAGAGGAAACATAAAAGCAACATGTGAAAAGTCTCTATGAGTCTCCACCTGTCCTCTGGGTCAAACAAACAAAAAACAATAATGAAATTACTTCAAACACATGAATTAACCTCTTTTCTTACAGTAGTCAATCAGATGCATCACTCAGTCTGTCAGTCCATCTTCATGCTGTCTTCCCACAGAGGTGATCTGTTGACAGAGGTGGAGATATGGAGATGTCAGAGCATTCTGGTGGCTTATTGGTGTCAAAATTAAATTTTAGTGGTGTCGTGAGTGCAATACAAAGTCAACAGAAAGATGCAAGTGGACACAAGCAGATGTGGGTTGAAGGAAGCTGGAGCAGACTTAGGCAAAGAATCTGAAATGTTGAAGTTTTGAACAGATCACCCATCCTGAAGCTGTTTCACAACAGATTGTGAACTGAATGTGGAGACAAGGTAAAAATATGTATGTGTGTGTGTGCGTCTGTGTGTATTTGTGTGTGTTTGTGTGGGTGTGTCCCTTTCACACTCTGGTGGGTTAATAATCAGTCTCTGTGGGGCTCTGATGGGATGTTTCTGCACTGGTCTGATACTGCATGTCATAAGACCAGCTCTGATTAAATATTCATGAAGCATACACTGTGTGTGTGTGTGTGTGTGTGTGTGTGTGTGTGTGTGTGTGTGTGTGTGTGTGTGTGTGTGTGTGTGTG
>JBBMJY010000022.1:21483781-21504344 GCA_037833715.1 Toxotes lorentzi
ACAGGTCCTCTGTAATGTGGGTCCCCAGGAATTTGAAGCTGGAGACACGTTCAACAGCCATCCTGTTGATGTGAATGCGGTTGTGCGTGCCTCTTTTCATCTTCCTGAAGTCCAACATGTCTAATATTCTCTTCCCTTAGATGAAATTCCCCTAATTTCCGGATCTTCTCTGATTTTTTGAGCAAGTGGCTCTATGAATAGAGCAAACAGGATGGGGCTCAGTGGGCAGCCCTGCCGGCATCCCCTGTCCAAAGGCATTGTGCCTGAAAGACTACCATTTATTTTAATCCAGGCTACTGGTGAATTATATATGGGTTTAAGACATCTTATAATTGTATCATTAAAGCCAAAGCGTTGTAGCACCAAATATAAAAATTCCCACTGCATGGAGTCAAAAGCTTTTTCTGCTGATTGACTTACTTCTGCTCATAGTATCTATCAGGTGTATTGCTCGCCTGATGTTGTCTTGTGTGCGTCTATTTTTAATAAATCCCATCTGATCCGTATCAATCAAGTCAGGGATAATATTTTCTAGTCTACTAACGATAATCGAGGTGATTTTATAGGCGGTGCTCAAAACAGAAATAGGACTACATGAGCTGCACACTGTCTTATCTTTTCCTGGTTTCGGTATTACAGATATTATAGCTTGTTTCCAAGATGGTGGAGTCTCGCCTCCTTTAAGCACATAATTAAATCATTTTAATAACAGTGGGGTCGAGCAGTCACCAAAAGTCTTATACCACTCTCGTCTCCCCCAGCTGCTTTGTTTGTTTTCACTTTAGAAGTGGCCTTATTAACCTCTTCTATTGTAATGTCTGTGGTTACCCTCTTGTTTTGTTCTGCTCCAACAGATGGCAAGTCTAAAGAGCCTGGTGCTGTGGTTGGAGACGCCACATATCTTTTTCTCACTCTGTAGTAAATTTACAGGATGATTCAGCATCTGCACATCTGTCCAGATGATGATGGCATTCTGAGAAAGAATCGGCTGGAGCTAAATCATATTTTTTGGTGTTCAGTGTTGAGTGAGCAGCAGCTCAAGCTGAACCCACCTCAGCCTCGCAGGCTGCAGAAGTAACGTTTCCCTCTAAACTCTACTTCCCTGCTCCTTCTCACCTCCTGCAGGTAATGAGTGAAACACATCTGGCGACGAAGCCTGTGGAGATTTCATTAATCTATTCCCTCCCATCCCTCTCTTTTTATGTTGCTCTTCTATCTGATGTCTATCCTTACTCAATGCTGTTATTCAGTGTTGTCCCTCCAACGCAACATTTCTCATAACCACATGTACATTTTCCTCTCCTGTACTTTTATACAACAAAGATTTTAACTGTGATGGTGTCATCTATGTGTCACCAGGGTTTCTCTCTTCCTCTCTCCAATTAGGGGTTTATTTCCCATGGTGCCTGTTGTGCTGTGAATCGGAGTGTGTACACTGTCCATGGAGACTAAACACCTATGTTTGTCTGTGTATGTGTGTGTGTATGAGCCTTGTATGTGTGTAAAGCAAGTATCAACTCTGATGAAGAAATTCATAGTCAGCAGGAACTAAACACACAGGAGAAAGACATGATGAGGGGAACGACAAGGGGGACGGTGGAGAGGGAAAGAAAAGGAGCAGAGAAAAAAAATAACCTGGGCGAGAAACTAAAATAAACCAAAACAAGTGAATTTTACTGCAGCTTGTGATTCTCTTGGACTATTTTCTAAAGTGTTTTTAGAAGCACTTCAAACCCTTTAAATAGCTGCACTGACAAACAGTACATCCTCATAAATCACAGTGAACAACACTTTATAACTGTCCAGAGAAACAAGTTGTTATGTTTGGTAAAATAACTTTTCTGCTGCTTTCAGCTGATTAACTCGCTGTCAGAGGGTTCGTGGCAAAGCACTTTCTATAGAATGAGTGACTTAATTTTTTTTGTTTTTATGTTGGTGTCATAAGCTGTAAAGTTTGTTGTGTCAATAAATGATCTGTCCTCAGTAACACTGTGTTTTAAAGGCATCACCAAGTTTAGGGTCTTGGTGGAATAAAAAATAAATAAATAAATAAAAAATAAAAACAGGGAGGCCCATGTGAAACTATCAGCCAAAATGCTGAGAAAAAAAGAGACTAAGATTAGACTAATGAGACACATTTACAGAGCAATCAACTGTCTGAACTGTGACTAAAACCGCTGTACCAAATGAAAACCAGGTGCAAGATTTAACACCGGAGGATGAGGGGGGAAGTTAAAAGCAGCAGGGGCAGGAAAGGTGAAGGGACTGATCAACAGAGAGATGAAATCTTGCCAGACCACTCACTGAATTATTCAGGCCTCCCTTTTCCGCACCTGTCATTCCACCTTTACTTTGCTCTCTTCCTTAATCTCCCACACTTTCCCTTTGGTTTGGTCTCTCTCTGATACAAAGCCAGACACTAACAGCTGATGGACACAGACGCAGCTGCTGGAACTTGGTGAGTGTTACTGTGATTGAACAGGTTGAAAAAAGTTTCATCTCATCTGCGAAAGCTGTTACTTTCGCGATCCATAGACCTACTAATTAATAGATACAGTCTGTGGATTGGAATGTTGTGCAGTGGTAATGTGAGTGGACCATCATCCTGCTGTGTGACAGGGCTACGATGGACAGGTGGCTCTAATGGGGACAGTCCATTTCTAACCTCCATTTTCTTGAATTATTGAAGGCGGGGCTAAATCCAGGTGGTGTGGATGAATGACAGCTGTACACTCACCTGAGTGAGATGAGTCCACTCTGAGATCATTCATGCATTGATGTACCTCTTACCAAGCACAGTCATATTTCAGAAGACTGAAAAAGATTCAGTATGAAGTTTGTTTTGTTTTTTTGGTGTGTAAACTTGAGGCTTATTATTTTCAGATTTTTGCTAATTTTGTTGTCAGTTTTTGCTAAAGTGCACATCAGTTTAAAAACTATCACATGGACGTCAAATCACAAAGCAGCTAAAATTTAGTTTTATGCTGCAAAAAGAAACTTGTAACTAAGATTGGGTTCCAGTGAAAATCCCTGGATTCGCCCAGCCACAGACTCTACCCACAACCTGCATGTGAGGCGTTTAGGGAACAATGGTTAATTGGAGCTGCAGAAAATAACCTGGGTTAAACTCTAAACTGCATGAGTGTCCACATGTACATTGGTCACATATCACACCATCCACTGACACAAGTAAAAGCTCAGTCTGTAGTGCTCCATGTTTATAAAAAAGTCATTTCTCATGGGCAATTTGATCAAAATAATTGGACTGATTAACAGAGCTGTGACGCTCGGGCTGAAAAGCGCCACCTGACTGTCCTTCTTGTCCCTCCTCAGGCCAACTCGTGTGTTGACATGCACGGGTCATAATCAAGTCTTCCTGGAAAGGTGTGTCAGCAAACCCAGGACGTCATCAATATTAATCAGAGCTGGTCAGAGAATGCATATGCATTCATTAGGCCTCATAAAAAGTAATCATGGGCAGCATCTAAGGTCACAAGGCACGCAGGCCTGCAGGACAACATGCAGGACAGGACTCATTGCAGGGGACACTCGCCAGATCCTGCATCCAGGGCTCAGGCTGTCATAAGGGACTTCAGACTGCTGTTACCCAAACTTAGACCAGAAGTGGAATCATATGAATGACTGACAGAGCTGTTAAAGATAATGACCTACATGTATTAATCCGAGATACAAAATCTACATACAAACAAAAGACACCATCAGAGCGGATTGTCCTCACCTGGAGGCACCTCCTCTGCTGCAATAAGGTGGCAAATCCTGAAAAATGGATGTATAGATAGAAGGAGTCATGCCTGGACTAGCGGTAGCACAGAATGACATTTTTAACCAACATGCTATTTTGGTGAACCACTTCTTCTGTTTCAGTCGTTTGGATCCATGTTTTTGAAGAATCTTAGGTCCAAAAGTCTTTGAGTGAAATGTGCCTGCGGCCTTTCCTCTTGTGTGCGTGTGTGTTTGCAGAAATCCCGATTCGGCCCTGATGTGTAACATCATTTGAGCCTGCAGCTAAAACACACACCCAGGCGATGTGTACATGAAGAAGCTGAGCGAGAGTGTAAATGGTGAGCATTTATGTCAGTGTAAACTTTAAAGCAATAGAGGAGAGTTTCAAGTTCAGCAATGCCCTCAGTGCTCGGTATCTGAACTGGACAGACCTTGTGTCAGCAGGTTGGTTTAAAAGAACACAAACGCATCCACACCAGTCACATGAACACACACACACACATAGAGTGGCTGAGCAAACAACATCAGCAGCACATAAACAGGTGTAATCAAACGCACAAAGTGCTGAAGAGGGTGGAATCTGTGACGTGCATGATAAAAGGACTCTTTGAGAAACTAAAAAGCCGACGCTGAAGACCACAGAAGAAGAAGAACAGAGGAGAAGAGAGATGAAGAAGAGGCCTTGGCCTGAGGCTTGTTAGTTTGTGTCTCTAACAGCAGTTTGTTTGAACCTCTGCGTGGCCTGTTTTCTTACTGACAGCTTCTCCTTCATCACCCTGCCAGGCTGCGGGGCCACTGGGGGGGGTGCAGGGTGCTCCTGGGCGGGATGGGAGGGGGAGGTGGTCTGACACACCCCACCCCCCCCTTCAGAGCCGGACTCTGCAGCTAAAGCGCTGATGGTTAGCTCCCTTTGTGCTGAAGCCCGAGCTTTAAATTGCTGCGTCTGCCTCCGACACACACGTACATCCACACACACCTCAGCAAAAAGACACACTCGGCCCGTCGATACACACCCGTCACCTGGTGCTGGGAAACGAGCGAGTAAAGTGTGGACGACACACACGAGCTTGAGCTAACACACGTGCAGCCACCGACTGTTCTGTGTGACATCACCTGGGCCCAGAGGTGCCTTCCTCAGCTCTTCCATATCCACCGTCCTGATCATACACACACACACACACACACACACAGCTCACCTCTGGTCATGATGTACACTCTCAGAGGACGCCTTCTGCCCCACCAGCACTGACGCGGTCCTCAGAAGGGTCATTAATTGTGGCGTCCCTCAGGGGGAGGCACACCGAGGCAGGACAGCACAAGATGGGGAAGGTGTGTTTGTGTGTGTGTGCGTGTTGTTGTTGTATGTCTGTCTTTGTGAGGACCAGTTTGAGTTTTACACTGTGAGCCTGGGGCATTTAGAAAGTTAAGGACACTTTTAAAAAGACAGGACATTCTTGCAGAGTGAAGATTGAGAAACAATTTGCAAAATTTGGATAATTTTTGGAAGCAAGGAAAGTTTGGCAAAGTGGGGACGTTTTTGGAAACTGTCACACAAAGACATTTTTGGAAGTTAAGCAGATGTTTCAGTGAAATTGAGGACATACCTGGAAGATTATGTTCAGAGAGTTATGGATATTTTTTAAAAAGTGAGCACATTTTGTTTTACAAACACATTTTTGGAAAGTGAGGATAATTTTAAAATATGAGAACCTATTTGCAACTTTTGGAAAGTGTGGACATGCAAGGTTGTCTAATCTCAAAGTTAAAACTTTTAGTTAAGTTTTAGACTTAACTTTACAGTTAGTTTAACATCAGGAGTTACGGGCTAGGAAATGCATTATGTCAAAGAGGGCCCTCCAAAGTATAGGAGTAAAATTATTTGTGTGTGCATATGTGCGTGTGTGTGTGTGTGTGTGTGTGTGTGTGTGTGTGAGGGGGGTGTGGAGCCCCGATGCCGCATCTGGCGTGGGGTAGACATTTTGCTGGTTTAGCATTTTAGCATGCTGAGTTGTGTGTGCACTTTATGCACAGTAGGAACATGTATGGAGTGTGTCTCTGTGATTGAGTGTGAGTGTGTGTGTATAGCAGTGTGTGAGCTTGTGGAGTCCTTCAGGGATAAACATTTATCTGAAGAGCACTTTTCAAAAGTCAAGTCACAGAATTATAGAATTAACAAAGTAAATGTGTAAATAAAAGACACATCTGGATCTAATTACTTCCACTTTTACACACACATGTATTTTGTGAGTAATTATAAACACAAAACATGAACTTTTTACACAGTATGAATTTTCATCTTCACTGGTCTCTCGAAGCTTCAGTCTCCTCTTTGTCTGAATGTTTGTTTGTCGGTTTGCTTGTGTGTGACAGTGAAATAGTGTGCATGTGTTGTGCTGTAAATCCCCTCTGTTTGTCTGCTTTCCCCCTCATTAGTGAGAGAGAGTTAACGTTAGCACAAGTGTCCTGCGCTGGACCGTGAGATTAGTAATTAACGCAGAGTCTAACGAAGGGAGAAAAAACAACACCTCGACAAAGTCTGACCATCAAGCAGCCAGACCTGCTGACAGAGACAAACTTATCCACTGACACTTCCAAACACTGCCTGGGGTGCACAGGCACATGGGCCCTAGTGTGTGTGTGTGTGTGTGTGTGTGTGTGTGCTTAAGGAAATTTTTATTCATATTTTATTGCCATGGAGCAAAGATGGAGCAGGAACAAACCAGAGACAAAGAGGACAGAAGTAAAAATCCCTGAATCTCTCTCTGTGGTTCTCTATTTTTATATCTTCAACTTTCATTTTTTAATTTCTAATTCAATCTCAATATCAGCTTTTTGGCCAATCACACGCCCCACTCTGTCAGTCTTGGGGAACCACTTTCCCCTGACCAATCGGCCTCTCGCAGCCCTTCACTGTCTGGCTTACAGAAATCCCAGAAATCCCAGCGGATGGAAGCTCCCCGTGGTTAATGATGTCACAGGCTGATCCATTCCTGTGTCCGCTACGCTCCCGCTCAAATCCCCCACAATTCCCATATGTGCTCCATGATAAGTCCCATCATGCCTCTGCTGACCCTCCTTGGCCCCCTTATTCATTTCGGCCTCTCCTCCAGAGCCTGGATTTGGGTGGACTGGGGGCGGGTTTGGAAGGGTTAATAGGAAGCTAAGAGGGAGGAAATGAAAGAAGGAGGGGACGTTAGCTCAGCCTAGAAAACAAGAACCTGTTATTAGCCCATTTAGCATGTAAAGGGAGGGGAAGGAGGCTCAGTGCTTTGTGTCTTGATTGAATTTTTTTTCCTTTTAAAGTCAAACTTTCTTAATATTTTGAGAAAGAGGAATATCGTATCTCTAGTCTTACCAGCTAATTAATATAATTATGATTATATAAATAAAAATAAAATAATCATTTTATTTTTGTGTTTTTTGTCCCATGTTGAGCTTAATATTTTTCATAAACCAAGTTTCCATACAAATGCAGTGTAAAGTTTAACCAAATATCAAAAAACTTCTCTCGCTTTCAGTTTCCACTCAGGTTTTTAAACTCTCTGATATTCAGAAGTCTGAGTTTGAGTCCTTTGAAAACTGAACAGTTTAATGGGAACAAATGAAGAAGAGAATGTCAACAAATCAACAAGACCGGGACATTGAGTTAGGATTGTTAAATCAAAACAATCCTTCAGCTTCATTAAGCTCTTATTGGTGGAAATGAACTCAACCTGAAGTTAAAATGACCACACTAAAAAACTGATGACGACTTGAGCACATCTGTCTTTTCTGTGATCTCTGAATGCCTCATACACCTCGCTGTTTATTATCTTTTACTCACTGCAGCTTGAGGTATGTTTTTAATTTTCTGCCCACAAAAACAATCAGCTCTAACTCGACAAGCTACAACATCAGGACACTGGTAATATTTGAATACATCATCAATAATATGTGATTGGTAATATCATTTGTGAAAAACAGTTTTAGATTTTGTAAGGGTGAGTGAGGGTGTTTTGTCCAGTCCTATGAGTTAAGACTTGTTTTAAGCATTAGTGTTGGAATTAGGTTTTGATTAAGTTTAGGTGACATGAAGTTATGATGGTCAAGGTTTGGTTGTGTGCAGGCTACTCTAGAGAAAGCGAAGAACTGTGGCAGGTGGAGGCCGACAGAGTTCTTTGCTTTCTCTAGAGTAGCCTAGAGGTGTGTGTCTGTGAATAATTGATAATAAGTAGATTTCAATTGACTGCACACGTCCCTCCTGATGAGTGACCTGTCAATCAGTTGGGACCTTCCTGTCATTGGACTGGTACGTGTTGAGGTGCTGATGTACCAGACATGGAGGGGATGGATGGAAAGGGGATAAAAGAGAGAAGAAGGACAGGATGGAGAGATGGAAAGGTAGGGGGATTGGTAGGAATCAGGGCGCCCCACACCCTCCACCTCCTCCACTCACCTGGAGAGACTCATGCGTAGCATTTACTCCTCAGACCTCGGGGACGTCAAAACCAAAATGCATCTGGAGCGGAACACTGTGAACCTGGGCTGTGACGAGGAGCTGAATTAGAGAAGGAAAGTGGCTAAAAAGCTCTGAGGAAGTTGCTGACGGAGGTAGTTGTGTGGATCAACTCTCTCAGGTGGCTGCCAGCTTTGGTACGTTCCTTCCCAACTCTGTAAACTCTGTGTGTTTGTGTATGTGTGTGTGTCTATGTGTGTGTGGATGGAGAAGCGAGGCTGATAATGGCAGCAGCGACCGGCCATCTCTCTCAGGCCAAATGGGCCTCAGCTGTCAGCTGTGGTACAGCTAAACTGAGTTTAGGGGAGATTAACACAGAATGACATCCTGTTTGCTTCAGTCTAATCCTAATCTAATCTGACGGGGCTGCATGTGGGGAAATGTTGCGCTCACTTTGCCTTCATGAAAAACTAGTTTTACATTCTTTCATTGTGTCAGACAACTCTGGGAAGATGTTATTAAAATTCTGGTGAGTGAATGTCTGCTCCTCTGGAACCAGGTAACATCAGAGAGAACGCATGAATGAATGGTTTGTCTAATAGGAAGAAGGATGGACAGGTGAGTGGATGAACTGAGGGGTGGATGAGTGGATGCATAGATGGTGGGATGAGGGACAGATGGAGTGATGGGTAGACAGATATGTGGGTGGGTGGGGAGATGTGTGTGTGTGTGTGTGTGTGTGTGTGTGTGTGTGTGTGTGTGTGTGTGTGTGTGTGTCAAGGATAGATACATGAGTGGATGGACTCTAGATAGAGAGATGGATGGATGGATGCGTGGGTGGACAGATGAATGGATGAACTAATGGATAAGATGGATTATGGGTGTATGTGTAAATGGATGGATGGATGATAGATGGATGGTTATTGGTGAATAGGTAGATGGTTGGATGGAAGATAGTGGACAGAGGGATGGGTAACCAGTGGATATACCAGTGGATGCGTGCGGATGAATGGGTGAACAGACTGGTGGATAGCTGAACAGATGGATGGAGTGAAAGATGAATATAAAAGATAAATATAAATGAATGGATGAGTGTTTTTTTGTCTCCCATCAGAATGAATGTGAAGCACCGCACATGAAATACCACACATGACTGTTGTTGCATTACAGTAACACATGTACCTCACTCATTCAACATGTATTGACTTAAGTGCTCCTCTACTGCCCCCCACCAGCCCCCTGCTCTGCACCACACAAACACAGGGCGTGGTGTGTCTCAGATATAAATTTTTCACCGCTGTGATCTCCGCTGTAAGTGGCAGGCCCTCGACTCTTCTCCTATTCGTCTCTGCTGGGAGCTTCTCCACACATGTGAAACACTGCTAACAGCTACCCAGGGAGGAAGAGGAGGAGGAGTGTGTGTGTGTGTGTGTGTGTTCATGCATGCATGTGTGTGTGTCCTTTGATTTTCCTTCCTCTGGGGATGAGAGAATGAATGAATAAATCAACTGTTCTATGGCCATCTTCTGTATCTTTCTAAGAAAACATTTGCTCCTGAACGACTCTGAGACTTTTCAGATGTCCACAAATGGTGCAGATGTGTGAAGAGGACACACACTTCGTTTTGGTCTCCGAACACATTCTTTCAGGTGAGTGGAGCCGGGTGGACTGCTATGTGTCCTTGACAGTCCTGTTGAAAAATTAAAGTCCCTCTTGTTGCCCCCACCAACCCCTCCTCCACCACCTTCCTCTCCTCTTGGTGCACCCATTTCTCCTGACAACCCTCTCAAGCACCATGAGAGGTCAGAGGTCAAGTTGCTGGGATTTCCAGCTTGTGTTCCCCTTTGATGTTTAAGGGACCTTTTCAGTAATGAAACATCAAACAAAACAACATGTTTCATTGTAGGATTTTTTTTTCCTCTTGCCATGAGTCTGCAGATTAACAAAATGTTCCAGTGAAAAGAGAAACAGAAGTAAAAATCAAAATGGGAAGAAAATGGAAATGACCTGCTGATCATGCACCAGAGTCCACTACTAAAAATAGTAGTTTCTTTATAAAGTGTATTTTCAAATTCACATTTTCACCTTGATTTTTGTCCATTTTTCCAGCTTTTGTAAATATTCAAAATAAACAAATATGTTCTGCTGGTGATGCTAACTTTCCTTCTCAGTTGCCACTCAGTTTCATCGAACCATAATATTATATAATATAATATTACCTATAACATTAAATGGCCCAAATCAGCTGAGTCCTGAAGTTGACTGATATTATGTTCTTTGTGTTCACCTAGCAACAGCAGTTTTTGCTCAGCCAGTGGTACACAGTGCACGTCCACCCATCAGAAACCGTCACTGCAGGTTAATTCTACAGAAAAGCAGTATTTTTTTCTTTCTTTTTTTTTTTTTATCAGACTAACTCCTGAGATCAGCAAATCTCAACCACTGTACCTTCTCTTGCCTGTGTGCTGTGCCTGGTCTGTGCTACGGGAGGTTTCATTGCCAGGCATCCTCAACTGCAAAGGAGAGATTGTGGATAAAAGAGAGTGGCAAGATTAAAACAGCAACAACAAGCACGTGAAACACTCGATGATGCTCGTGAACATGCTGTGATGCAGCTGAACGTACCCACAGCAGTTCTAAATGTTTCTACAAGATGAGTCTACAGATGCAAGTTAAGATTCAAATGCATCAAAAATCTCATCTACTCAAATATAGTAACATATATTCACACAGACAGATGTAAAACAACAGTCAGAACACAAACCTACTGTTCCGTACACCAGTTCACGCTCAGAGTAGCTGTGCTGTGATCAACATATTCTTGTCTCTAAAGCCACAAGCAGAGCTCCTCATGGCTTTGACAGTACACATGTGTGTGACTGTGTGTGTGTTGGTGTGTGCATGCATGTGTGTGAGACAGAGAGCTCCCTGATGCTCTCCATGCTCTGTGATTTTATTGACATCACTTATTCATGGCTCTGCTGTCTCACACAGGTCCACTTAAGACCATTGTCACCACACACAGTTTGAGTGGTACTGATCTGCATTTCACCCTGTCATGTGCTGTGTGTGTGTGTGTGTGTGTGTGTGTGTGTGTGTGTGTGTGTGTGTGTATGTGTGTGTGTGTATCAAAGCCTCTTTGATGGTAATTCAACTCCAGTATTTTAATCAGAGCTCAGTTCACTGTACATGACCTGTGTGTTTGTGTGTGTGTGTTTTGGATATCTGTGGCATGGTCAATTATTGGATGTGAAAACAGACAGCAGCTCAATACCAGTCAATGCACTCTGTTATAAATACCAAACCTGCATTATCCATCACTTGATCACTTCTTTGTTTACTCTTTGTATCATCACACTCGGCACAGTAAGATAATATTTATCTACATGATCGTTTTGTTCTTTATCCCCAAACAAAAGCTCAGAGCTGGAGGCGGAGGTGTGATTGTGGACTTGAGTCTGTCTCACATGACATCCTTTTCTTTCTCCTCTCAAATCTGTGTCTCCAGCAGCTTCTCCCTAAGCTGGCGAGAGGGGTCTTCTTGATCCTGTGGAAGCTGTTTGAAGAGTTTCAGTCTCTCTGCCTGCTCTGACTGACAGCCGCGCTTTGCTGGCCGGTCGCTGGCCTGAATCCCCCAGCTTTGGGCCTCTGCAGCCGGCTCTCATCCAGGCCTGATCCTACAGAGGAGAGCCGCAACGCCGTCAGGATGGATTTGACAGTCCTCCCTCATCCCGGGGATGTCCAAAGTGCTTTCACAGTGGGTGACCAAACCCCTCCCATCCTCGCTCCCCTTCATCCCAGCCAACTGGAGTGGCACAAGTGAATGTGTGTGCACCGATATGTGTGTGTGTGTGTGTGTGTGTGTGTGTGTGTGTGTGTGTGTGTGTGTGTGTGTGTGTGTGTAGCTTGATTCCTGTTTGTTAGCTCTGTCAGTTCTGTTCATTTGTTGGTCTGTTTGCTAGTAAGATGTTGAAAAATGTAACTCACAACTTTGAATGAAATTTGGTGGAAAACCTGAGGTCGAGGAAGAACTGTTAGTTGTTAGCGCCACTACATGGCCCTTTATTAACTACTTTGTCCAAAGCTGAAACATAGCCTTTTTTTTTTTAATCTAGGTGAACCAGTCCTTTGAAGATTATTCAATGCAATGGGCAAAGTTCTTTATTGGTGCAACTTTTCACCACTGGATCATTATTTTGTGTGCATGTGTGTCAGGAGACAGACAGGACATTGACCGGGTCAGGAAGTGGCTGGACTGTGTAGACAGAGGAGCGGGAGCTGAGCTTCACTGATAAACCTCCTTCAGTCCCAGACAAGGAAGGAAGCTGTGCAGGCTGCAGGCACAGGAGGGAGACATTATGGATCCAGTATTGGGACAGGAGTCCAGCCACTGCCAGCCATTGATCAGGATCACAATCAATCAGGAAACCATTGAGCAGCCTGGTCCATAAATAGAGTGGAAAAACACCTGAGAATGGGCAGAGAACAGGGTTAGCCTGGAGTCACAGCTGACCGCTTGAAGATATCGTCCCCAGCTCTGTTTGCCTGAGCCAGGAAGTGAGTCAGAGCGCTGCTGTTTAACCTCAGAGATGTGTTTCATAATGGAGTTTACAGGTTTATACCACTTGACCTCTGACCCTCAAACGTTATTGACATGTTTCCTTGTTCATGGGTCAAATCCTCTTCCCTGGAGCCAGGGATCTTTTAGCTTAATGCACCAGGTTGAACCAGTTACAGTCAGACATGAGACGGAGGAAAACCTGAATTCATTTCTTTTACTGAACAGTGTCACTGCAGCACCTGTCATTTCAGTGACAGGGAGAGCAGGACAAGTGTTCAGTGGCAAGTTTATACAATATTATTACTAATGTACATTTTTTGTCATTTTTCCTTCATTCAAGTTTGTGCTGAAAGTACATGTTCAGAGGGTTTTGCTTTTATTTTCTTCATCCAAATATATAAAAAAAGTCAAGTTAATATGTTTTAAAACTCATGTGAACCAAAGAAACTGACCCATATAAAATGTATTTCTCAGTTTATAGCCCACATTTCTCGACTAGAATTACCAGAGAGATGGAAAAAAGATTTAACACAGGCACCCACAAATTCCTGGACATACCTGTGTTAAACCAGAGAGAATAAAATGCTCTCCTGAAGAGAAATATCACTTTAAGCTGCTTCGCTCGGTTTGGGAGCCAGTGAGCCACTGGTGGTGCCAACATGGAGTAAATCTTCTTGGGTTTGTGTGTTAAAGCCTCAGAGAGAGGAGAGGGAGGTTGGAGGAAGACAGAGGTGGAGGAGGAGGGCAGAGTGGGGGCCGGTGGTAAGATGCCTCGGTCCTGCCCATGAGAGATAAGTGTCTGTCCTCCTCAACCTCATACAGCCGACCCTGAGAATATGTACAGTATGTATATGATATGGAGATGCACAAACACGCTATCCAGATTGTTTGCTGGAGGAGGTTTACACAGACCTCGTGCACACACACACACACAATTTTACACACATGAACATATCCAAAGATAGCGTTTTATGTGGGGAGGACAGCGTGCATCCGGCGGTGGCTGTGTGGAGAATTGCCCTGACTAAGCTCTGAATTTACATGGCTAAGCAAAGTTGTTAACCCTGAGAGGCAGGGCCAGAGAGGGAGCTAATGGGATTTCTCTGTTAATGAAATTTATGAAAGAGAGTGAGAGAAAGAGAGAGGCAGAGAGAGGGGAAGAGAGGGAAGACGGGATGGAAAGATAGTGGAAGTAGTAGAGGAGGAAAGATGAGGGGAAGGCCTGAGCAGATCCTACACATTGCTTCTGGCAGCAGCAAGAGAGTGATTGTACGTACACCTCCATGCACTTTTTGTTTTAACATATTTTGAATGGATGTGGCAAAATTAAAAAACAAACAAACAAACCAACAAAAACTCTGGTTCAAGTCAAAAACTCTGGTTCAAGTTTTTGTGGACTTGAACAAAGAATCCCTTTGTTCAAGTCCACAAAGGGATTCTTGATGCCACCCTCTGCATCATCAGAGCAGCTGATGATAAAAAGCGACAGATGCCTTCATTAAAATAAGAAGCATCTGTATCTTAGGTTGGATGGACATATGATATGGCAGGATCAAGTCACTGGTGCACTACTAATCATGTAATCTTATCACACCCTTTAGAATAAAATAACATGATGAAGCTGATGGAAACATTCAAACACACTGGTGAAACTTCAGAAATTTGCTTAAAAGTTGTAAAACATCAGCAAAAGCAGCAAAAGAGTGAGTTGAAGAGGAGGAGACCTCAGACCTCACTGTTCTGTGAGGACAGAGAAAATTCAACAACAAAGGTGGCTGTGAAGGTGGAGTCTTCTGAAACTGTCCTGAGTTTACGCTTTTATGAGTTTCTTCTCTTGGTTGTGGGGCCTCCCTCACTAGGAAATGTTGGTTTCTTTTAGCCATGTAAGAGATCTTTCTCTAATCTTACTCCACAGATTTTGCATCGCTCTGCTATGAAATTGTCAGACTCAGAATAGGTAATGTTATAGGTAGAGCAGAAGAAGAGATATCATCTTTTTTATTCTTCTTCCTTGTCAAAACCTGCTCCCTGTTTATCCACAGTGCAGCTCGACCACCGACAGCTTGACCTGGGGGTTCAGGTGTGTTTTACCAGTAACGGCTACTGTAGCCTGGAGTGTCAATCAGGGAAGAGGAGCAGGCGACAGAGGTCTGATAAACTCACATTCTTTGTAACACCACACTTCCAGATTATTTTCTAACTTTTGATCTTTAGCTTTAACCAATTCTGACTCAAACAACACTCAATCACTGAGTAGCACTCCTTCAAGAACAGGGGGAGACATATTGACCAGTTAGTGAAACCAGTTTCAGCTGATCATCTGTTCAGGTAATTGCCTGAATGAAAACCTGAAGACTCATGGGTTTCATGGCACATAGTTGGCCTTCTTTGAACTAAAGGGTAACTCCACCAAAATCACAAAAAAAAAACAGCTTGAATTGAAGTGTTTGGTTGTACCAACTGTGTTAGATGTATTTTGACAGAGACTCAGAGAGACTCGCTGTTGAAACTTCTGCTTTTGACACATGAAAAAACTGGATACTTGCATTTCCAGAAACAGTGTCATGCTTACACACACAAACAAAAAAATGCACCAAAAACTTTTTATTGGAGCTACTTTTTAATGAAGACTCACTTGTCACTTGTTTCACCAGTTAAACAAACCCCACAGACCTTTGTAACCCTGGAACTTCAGTATTATAAACCCTCTCCCTAGAGTTGAGTTCAATAAGACATATGGTCTATTCAAACATAGTGACGGAGAACGTTGACATGTTGGTTGATGCCAGTTTGCGTTTCCTCTCCAGGGTTCAGTGCTTGAGTCAACAGCTGCCCCCCGTCTGTGTGAGCTGGATCTCGGCCTTTCATGTCAAACCCTGCAGCAGAGAGAAGATCTTCTTCCCCCTGTTTGCCCTGGAGTGAGTGGGCAGGAGATTGTGATGAGCGGGAAAGAAGAAGAAGAAGAAGGGGGCAAGTGTTGAAGTGAGTGAGGGTGTGCTGATGGGGGAGGAAATTACCCCGAGTCTGCACCTTCTACTGCACAAACACACAAACACACACACACCTACGTTTTCCAGGGTTTGGTTTGCTGTTTTAGTTTGATGCTGAGGCAGATTTCTTCATGTGGCCCCCCTCCTTCTCTCTCCTCCCTCACCCTCTCACCAGCACCATCACTAACACACACACACACACACACACACACACACACACACACAGAACAACCCCCCACCCCCCAACCTCACCCCTTCGCCCCTCTCGCCCTCCGAACCCGGCACAGTCAGCATCGGCGTGGTGACGCCAATCGATGCTCCGCGCCCCGCTGAGCGTGTCCGCACAAGGCCGAGCGAAGGGCCCCTCCGCAGGGGATTGTGGGAAATCTGATTTATGATGCCCGCGGTGCTGCTGACCACTAACTTTTGCTCCCTCTCTCTTAGTCTTTCCCTTTGTCTCTCCATCTCTCTCCCACTCTCGCTCTCCTCTCTCCGTGACTTACCTGTTTAACTCTCTCCTTCCACAGAACGTCGTCGCTTTATGAAAATGAGAGCGAGCGTCGAAGGAACCTCAGAGAGGAGAGAAGAGAGTAATATACAGTGGGGCAGTAAGACGGGAATTTGGGCAAAAGGGGCTGACCAGAGGATGAGAAGGGGTTTGTTAGGAAGGATGGGGTGAGATAAAGAAGTGGAGAATGAAAAGATGATTCCATTTCATAGGGATCTGCTTGCAGAAGGAGGAGGATGTAGAGAGGATTTTCACGGCTGCTTTGGTGCTCAGCCTCTCTCATCTGCTGTTGACTCTGCCCTGGCACTCCTGGTGATGTTTTAACCACCAAGCGCAGCTCACTTCCGCCACTATCAGTCCATCCATACTGTATCTCACTACGTCACACGTGCTCTGTGTTGGCATCCTGACGCTGAGTGACGAAAAAATTACCAGAGACATCGCAACAACAAAGTAAAGATCAGAGCATGTGCAGAGACACGTTTTTTTCGTCTCTCTTAGTTTTGATAAGTTGCACCAAACTGTGAGTGAAGCAGTTTTAAGCCGACAAAACATATTTCAGCAGTAGGTTTGAGTGAGCTGTAGGACATTGTATGAAGTGCGGATTTGACCTGGAAGTGATGCATTATCCTATTAAACCCAACCTACCGAGTAACGTCAGGTTCGTTCTCCATCATATTTCAACACATTTATTTGTCTGCACACAAAGATGTAAGACCGAAACCAGTGGACTAGCTGTTGAGAAGCAGCCATGTTTGCTGCTTTCTTGTTTGTTTGCACTCATTTCTGTGATTTATTCAGTCAGACGTACTCGAGTGCACAGAGAAAAATAAAACTTTCAGTCATAATTTCCAGTTACATGTTGACACTGTACACAAGTTAAGAGATTAACTAGTCTAAGTCTGATTTCAGTTTGAACTTGTTTTGTGTTGAATTGTTTGGTCATTAATTAAGTTCCATAACACAAGTGTTTGCTTGCACACATATACACACACAGGATCATCCCATCACAGTGACACCCACTGTGTAGACAAGAGTGTGTAGCGCAGTGACACTCCGACTATCTGATTGTGTGTCGGGGGCTGCAGGGGCCCCCCAGCCCCCACTGTGTGTGACACAGGCTCCTCCTTAGGACGTTCATTCACTGTCTCCTCCACACCAAGAACACAGTAAATTAGAAAGTTAACGCACTGATGGGGCAGAAGATTGCCTTGCTGGGCTGTTGTCTGTCTGTGTGTGTGTGTGTGTGTGTGTGTGTGTGTGCATGTCAGCAGTAAAAGCAGCTCCCCAAACAGCAGGAGATATGCATTAGACTAATGTGTGATTAAACACATCCATGCATGTGATTGGCTGATTTATCTGCTCTGACAGTGGTAACTGGTTGGTTTTATAGATCAATCATGAGGTGCTGAAGAGGGCGGGGCAGGTGATACATGCTTGTTAGCATAGTAAAGCATTATTACTGTCACTTTTTACATGCACACGGTTTAGCCTTAATTTCACTTTCCATCCCTTAAAGATTTAAGAACCATAATTAAAGGACCGCACCAGTGTCTCTCTCTCTTTTTTTTGTGCCAGTAATATCTCCTTAACATCAAATTATTTTGTCTTACAGTGCATTTTTCTATTATCAAACACATATTTACCAGACAGTTTTTGAAATGAACAATAATCTATCACAATGAATGCTAAATATGCATTACCTCACAATGACAGTGTGCTTCACAATGAGCAACCACTAGTACAATTTAAAACAAAGCTAAAGTTTGACATGAAAATTCCTACTTGACCTTTGAAACAATTGACCTGAAAAAATCAAGGTCCACTTACTATCTTTTAACTCCAGAGCTTTCAACTGCTGGATGGCGTTTGCTCCGCTGTCGTGGACATGACTCAGTTACTTCTACGGTTAGTTTGCTCTTCTTTTGCACTTTGAAACAGCCGAGAACCAAAACTAAATCACCAATAAATCAACAGAATTAACCACAGGAACAAGGTGGGCAACTGCCCCATAACTCCGGAGGCACCAACCACTCCAAACACCAAACACTCCTGACTACATGTGTGTCAGATAGTTTGTTTTAATTTAAATGAACATATCCACAACTACAGCAACAACACCTGACATGATAAAATCCTTCAGGTGCTTTATTATGAAATCTTGAGTCCCTGTCTTGCAGAGGGTCCTTGTGCCATATTTGAGGTCTAAAAACTTAATTACTTCAGTGTTGAACTTATAAATTGCACATCCCCACATCAAATGATCACTAAAACAGACCTGGGTACAGGTACTATTCTGACCAAGACAAGAACTGCACACACTGCACAGGCCCTGGGACCTTATTTCAGGTATTTCTGGACACGGTAAAAATGTCTAAATACATTCAAATTTTTATATCAGCGTGATTTTCCAAATGATTAACTGTGTGATAAATTGTACAGTTTTTTTATTAAACATGCAAATGCAGTGGTGTGATCCCGATCGCTTCCTTCTGGAGCAGGCGGTTGTGAAAACCTCGTCATCGGCCTCAGTGATGAAGGATCATTTAATGGTTTTAGTTCAGTCTCTCTCTCTCTGAGTTGTAATTCTATAATCACCGTTAAAGGAAGATGTATATTTAATATCTCATCTTGCTCTTCAGAGGCAACATCTGCCTCTCAGGCAAACAGAAGCACTTAGCTCGGATCGTTTCTATACCTGACTGAAATTTGCTGCTTTGCTTTTGTTACAGCGTCACCACTCATCAACACAACGCTGTCATAAAGTAGTAAAAACATATAAGTCTGCGGTCGGCTACCTGAGAAGATGGGTGGATTTCACAGGCCATTAAGTCAATGAGAGTGAAGCAGATTTGCAGATGTCAGTTTTTGGTTTTAACTTGGACTCACCTCTGCCGTGTTTGTGTTGTGTGTTATCCGTATAGTCGTTTATTGAATCTGCAGAGGGGAAAGTTTGTTTTCATAGGCTCCGTTTTGAGACTAAGTAGTTGTGACATCTCTGCTACCCACAATCCCCTGCGGGAGGAGCTGGCTGTTAGCGATATTTCCCCGGTGGCATCTTGGGCTTGGGCTTTACACCGTGTTATAGCAATTAGATCTCAATTAGCTCAGGAGTAAACACACAGAGAGGGAGAGAGACACGGAGTGTTGGAGGCAGAGCTGTTAGCAGATGTAAAACGGGCCTCTTCTCTCCGGGGTCTTGTTTGAACCTTTGTGTCCCATGTGGACGTACTATGGTCCTGTGGGCAGGATTCAATCTACAGTTCCAGGACAGAAACACACACACAAGCAGGAACACTAAGTCAGAAACACAACATAAACAACAAACGCACACAACGAAAAGCCACGGTGATGCATCATGAGGCATTCAGGTGCCTTCTTTTAAAGTTCAGAAAAATTGTCAATGAGTGATTTTAACCTGATTTAATGATTTAGACTTGTCACCTCATTTTTTGTTCTGCCTCCTTCCTTTCTTTCTTCCTCCCTTCTTGCTCCTCTTTTACTCTCCTTTCTACTCTTTCCTTTATCTCTCTTCTCCTTTCCTCTCCACTTTTCTCTATTTCTTCTGCTTCCTTTCTTTCGTCTCTTCTTCCTCTCTCCTCATCTTTTTGTTATCTCTCCTCTTCTTACCCTCATTTTGTCTCACCTGCTCTTCCTCTCCTCTCCTCTTCTTTTATCTCCTTTCTCCTCGCCTAACCTTCTCTCCATCCTCCTCTCTGTTCTCCTCTCCGACTGTCCTTTCCTCTTCCACCTTCACCTTTTCTCTCCTCTCCTGGGTTTGGTTTTCTGCTTTTTTTTTTAATAGTGTGTCATTAAGTGCTGAAACTAGTGCTGTTTTAATAAAGATGGTTCAAAACCAGAGTCTCCTCTCCTCCTCTGTTTCCTTTCTTTCTCCCTCTTCTCTCCTGACTCTTCTCTTCTCTTGTTTATCTTTCATTATGTCTCCTCTCTTCTCCTCTCTTCTCTCCTTTTCCCTCCTCTTTATCTTTTCATCCTGTTATCTCCTCTTATTTCTCCTGGCTTATCTTTACCATGTCTCCTCTCCTTTACCCCCTTCTCTTCTAACCTCTTTTTCCTCCCCTCCTGTCTGTCTTCTGTCCTCTTTCTTCTCCTTACCATCTTCTCCTCTTCTTCTTCCCATCCTCTTCTGCCCTCTCCTCTCCTCTCCTCTCCTCTCCTCTCCTCTCCTCTCCTCTCCTTCCTCCTCTCCTCCTCTCCTCCTCTCCTCTCCTTTTTTCCTCTCCTCTTCTCTCCTCTCCTCTCCTTCCTCCTCCCCTCTCCTCTCCTCTCCTCTCCTCTCCTCTCCTTCCTCCTCCCCTCTCCTC